>JAOQMP010000005.1:45192703-45203735 GCA_027563575.1 Erythroxylum pedicellare
AGTGCACATTGACAAGAGCCTTCTCCCGACTGCCCGCTTGTGACATATGAGCTTCGAAACTTGACTAATTCTGTTCATGGGGTAAACTTCAGTTTCTCCATTCTGTCTCTATGGAACCCTCGAGCCATTTATTTGTGCATTGCATTTGTTAACTATCAAGTATGATGCATTTGAGTATTATGTGTTATGAGTTTTAAGATAAATTGATTTATGCTTGGATACGCTAGAATTGTGGTCAATTGTCAATAGCTATAAATATACTAGCCACTGAGCTGTGTAGCTTAACACAATATTTTTTCCACTCCTCAGGTGCAGAACGAGAAGGTTAGCAATCCTTGCAAGGCATCGAAAACACTATTAGAAACTTTTGTAACTAAGTTAGTTCGATCATTTTTGGATAGCTTTATAAGCATATCAATCATTGATCATCGAATGTATTTTTTATCTTGTGTTAAATCTTAAATGTAATCTTGTTATGTCATTAAAGCTATGTATGAACTTCATTTGATTTAGAAATGGATTGAGAAGTTTCCAAAGTTTCCAATATATAGGTGCTCATTTATCTTGTAGTGGTACATTTCATATTTCAAGTCTCTCATAGGTGTAGAAATTATGTTCTAACTTCAGGGGAAAAACTGGATTAATCTATGATGAATTAGACAAAGTTATCTTTTAGAAAGTTATAGCTTATCTTTCTATCTTTCCAACGATATATAGAATGAAATTTTTGGACATCTGAGTGGAAAGTTATAATCTTTATAAGGGGAGATGCTATGGAGAGTGCAATTAGTGATGTGAGGAAGACCCTATAGAAACCTTCCTTCTTATCCACTGTAGACTGAAACCTTCCTTCTTATCCATTGTAGACTGAAACCTTCCTTCTTATCCATTGTAGACTGAAACCTTCCTTCTTATCCACTGAAGCCTATCTTCTAGGCTTTCATCTAGGATCATCTTCATGAAAGTTTTTGATCTAAGAGTCCTCTTGAAAACCATCAAAAGAACATCTTAATCCGATATCTCTAGATAAAGTTATGCTAATTATCCCAAAATAGGTTCAATATAATTAAGGATAAAACCATGTTTGATTCTTTTGGTCATAACTGCATCATCCGAGCTCCAAATGAGATGATGCTTATTTCTGAATAAACTAGAAACATAGAGTTACAAATTATCTGAAGGAATTGAATTTTAATTTAGTCCCTAAGACTTTCAATTTCTAAAGGGGAATTGGGTATAGTGTACTATTTCAGTTTAATTGACTCCGAATGTTGGGCCCCAGAAGTGGGGCCCAACATTGTTCGGTATCAGAGGTTAGGTTTTTCCTAGACTTAGAATGCCTTGTAGGATGAATTGTTATGCTATGTCATTACTTGTTGCATTGTGAATTGATTGAATTGCATTAAGTGACATACGTGTCGTGCATAGATGTAAAGATTAGGATTTTAAAATGAAATGTAAGCTAATAGTTAGTGTCAACATTGAAAGAGTAAGATGCTACCTCGTAGAAGGACACGAGGAGTTTTGCAATGATCGATTACACCCAACTATCCTCCAAGGGAGGAGAGTACTGATGAGTCAGTGGCCCCAAGGAACGTTGAGGCTTCTGTAGGGCAAGGTAGTGAGACCGTTCGATCACAGACACAGGAGTCTCCTCTTCTGTAGGAGCAAGTGCCTACTCTATTGGATCCAAGGATGTTTCAAGCATTTGCTCAGGTCATGGGCTAGATGCCGTAATCTTTTGCTCTGACCCCAGTCAAGAAGGGAAAACAGTTTGACAAGCTCGGGAAGTATGGGGCAGTGGATTGTTATTAGACAACGAATCTAGAAGAAGCCGAGACTTAGTTTAGAAAGACCGAAAGGATACTAGATTAGATAGATTCTGAGGATAATGAGAAAGTTGTGTATGTTGTAAGCTTGCTATAGGGAGATGCTCTGCATTAGTGGGAGAGTGTGCCAGGGAGCCAGATTAGACCGCCAGTCCTGGTATGGAAGGACTTGTTAGCTGCTTATAAGAAGAAATACCAGTCTAAGGTGTATATTTAGCAGAAGCAGAGAGAGTTTTTAAGTCTCACCTAGTGGGAAATGACAATGAGTGAGTATGAGCATCGGTTTGCACAGCTATCCCGATATGCAGCAAAGATGATGATAAATGGGGCAACTAAATGCCGTAGGTTCGAATCGGGGTTGCTTCTAGCTATCAGAGAGAAAGTGGTGGTGTAGAATTTTTGTAATTTTCAACAGCTGGTTGAAGCAGCTCTGAGGGTTGAGAACATTGAGGATATAAAGAGCGTCGTGAACAAAAAGAGAAAGGGGAGAGAACAGTTCAAGAGGGGAGGTGGTACTTCTATGCCTGAGAGGAGTGCCAAGACTTTCCCTATACAGTCTGAGGAAAGGAGCAGTGGCACGAGCAGGTCCAAACTGATGAGCACTTCTATTGTTTCTCATTAAGCCTCAATGGCATGAGGAAGTAGAAGAGGAGAAGGGGATAAGTCTTCTATACCTAAGTGCGATTATTGCGGCAAATTCCATAGAGGGGAATGCTACAGGCTGACTGGAGCTTGTTTCAGATATGGAGAGAAGGGGCACATGGTTAGAGAGGGTCCACGGTATGTAAGAAGAGAGGGAACACAGATGCAAGCTTTGAAAAGAACTGAGACGGTGGGGCATAAAACTACAACGAAAGTGGGCAAATTTGATGTAGCTAGGAGGGTGAATCCTCCAGGGAGATCAAGGGGCAAGCACTAACTAGAGTGTTTGCAATGACACGGGAGGACGCAGAGACAACTCCAGAAGTTATGACTGGTATGATTAAATTATTTGATGATGATGTAATTATTTTGATTGATCTAGGTTCCACCCACTCCTTTGTTTCATCAGGTAGAACTATGTATGGTAGAGATTTGAGCCCATTGGATACTCCTTTGATGGTGAGTACTCCAATCGGCTAGTATATCGCCATTAGACAAGTTTATAGAGACTGTGAGATACATATTGGAGGAGAACAATTAATGACAGATCTAATGCCATTGAAGATGGAAGGATTAGATGTGATTTTGGGTATAGACATCTTAAAAAAATATAATGCCAACTTAGATTGCAAACAGAAGACAATGGAGTTCGATTTGGATAATGGAGGAAAGGTGACGTTTATGGGAGACCGAAAATTTAGCTCATTGAGAATTGTTTCGGCTTTGATGGCAGAGAAAATGATGAGGAAAGGGTGTGAAGTATATTTGGCCTATGTGGTAGACACGAAGACAGATAAAGGGAAGTTAGAAGATATACCATTAGTCATGAAATTCCTGAATGTCTTTCCTAAGGAGTTACTAAGACTACCACCACCTAGGTAAATTGAATTTCCCATTGAGTTTCTTCTAGGCACAATGTCAATTTTGATTCCACCTAATAGAATGGCTTCGACGGAATTGAAGGAGCTTAAGGAGCAATTGGAAGATTTGTTGGAGAAAGGGTACATTAGGCTAAGTTCTTCACCTTGGCAAGCTCCATTTTTTTTTGTGAAAAAGAAAGATGGATCATTGAGAATGTGTGTGGACTATCAAAAGCTTAATCATGTCACTATCAAAAATAGATATCCATCTTAACACATAGATGACTTGTTTGATCAGTTGCAAGGGGTAAAGGTCTTTTACAAGATACATTTGAGATCGAGTTACCACTAGTTGAGGACAAAGGAGTCCGGTGTGTTAAAGATTGCTTTCAGAACACAATATAGCCACTTTGAGTTCTTGGTCATGCCTTTTGGGTTGGCGAATGCACTTGCAGCTTTCATGGATTTGATGAATAGAGTCTTCAAGCCTTTCTGAGACCAATTTGTCATTGCCTTTATTGATGATATTTTGGTCTATTCTAAGAGTGATAAGGAGTATGAGGAACATTTAAGAATTTCTTTAGAGACACTGAGGAAGAATGAATTGTATGCCAAATTCGACAAATGTGAATTTTGGCTCAAGGAAGTGACATTTCTTGGACATATGATTTCAGAGCAAGAAGTACATATGGATTTGTGAAAGATAAAAGCAGTTGTGAAATGGGTAGCACCCAAGAATGTAGCCGAAGTGAGAAGTTTCTTAGGATTGGTCGGGTATTACAGAAGGTTTGTAGAGGGCATTTCCATGATAATAGCTCCACTTTCTAAATTAAGAAGGAAGAATAAAAAATTTGTATGGACAGAGGAATGCCAGAGTAGTTTTGGGGAATTAAAGAATAGGCTTACAATTGCACCGGTTTTAACTTTACCCTCAGGTAGAGACAAATATACAGTGTATAGTGATGCCTCAAGGAAGGGATTGGGCTGTGTGTTGATGTAAAGTGATAAAGTGATTGCTTATGCTTCTAGGCAATTAAAGACCTATAAGATGAATTATCCTACGCATGATTTGGAGTTAGCTGCCATAAGTTTTGCATTGAGGATATGGAGACACTACTTATACTGGGTCACCACCAGGGTGTTTATAGATCACAAGAGTCTTAAGTATCTGATGAGCCAAAAGGAGTTGAATTTGAGGCAAAGAAGGTGGTTGGAGTTGTTGAAAGATTATAACTTGATGATAGAGTACCACCTAGGGAAAGCTAATGTAGTAGCGGATGCATTGAGTAGGAAGTCTACTATGGCGCATGTGGAGACAATATACCTTCCTTTATTGAAGGAATTAGCCAAACTTAATGTGATATTGAGGCAAGTCAAGACTGCTTGTGTATTCGCTAACTTTAGAGTGAGGCCATTATTGAATAAGAAGATTAAGGAGTTGCAGGAACATGATGAGTAATTGAGTAGGCTCTGAGAAGAGATTAAAAGGGGTAAACCTTCTGAAATAGAGGTCAGAGAAGCTGGATCGATGGTGGTCGATAACAGATTGTGTATTCCAGATATGTTAGAGCTAAAAGATGAGATTCTAGATGAGGCACACAATGCTCCTTATGTAATGCACCTGGGAAGTACGAGGATGTATTGAGATTTGAAAGAGCATTTCTGGTGGAAAGGAATGAAGAAAGATGTTGCAGAGTATGCTAGAAGATGCTTAGTGTGCCAGTAAGTTAAGGCTAAACACCAGGCACCTTCAGGCAAGCTTAAACCTCTGTTGATTTTGGAATGGAAATGGGAGAAGATTACGATGGATTTCTTGATGGCATTGTCGAGGACTAGTAAGAAGCATGATGCAATATGGGTGATTGTTGATAGGCTAACCAACTCTGCACATTTCGTACCAATTAAGTAAGTGGATTTTTTGAATGCTTTGGCTAAGAAATATGTGGATGAAATAATTAGACTTCATGAGATTCCAAGCTTTATAGTTTCAGATAGAGATCCTAGGTTTACCTCCAGATTCTGGGAAAACTTACAGGAGGCTTTGGGAGCCAAGTTGCACTTTAGTACATCTTTCCATCCACAAACTATTGGTCAATCAGAATGAACAATATGGACATTGGAGGTAATGTTAAGAGCTTGTGTTATGGACTTCAAAGGTTCATAGGATGATCATTTACTTTTAATCGAGTTTGCTTACAATAATTCCTATCACTTGGGAATTCAGATGGAACCTTATGAAGCATTGTATGGTAGGAGGTGTCAAACTCCTATTTGTTGGGATGAGGAAGATGAAAGGAGGCTTTTAGGGCCTGAGTTGGTGCAAATCACGATTTATAGTATTAAATTAGTAAAACAGAGAATTAAAGTAGCTCAAGATAAAATGAAGAGCTATGCGGATGCACATAAAAAAGAGATAGAATTTAAAGTTAGAGACAAAGTGTTTCTTAGAGTTTCTTCATAGAAAGGAGTTTTGAGATTTGGTAAGAAGGGCAACCTTAGTCTAAGATACCTAGGCCCATATGAAATCATTGAGAAGATTGGGCCTTTAGCCTATAAGATAGCTTTGCTACCCGAATTATCTAAGATTCACAATGTCTTCCACGTATCGATGTTGAAGAAGTACTGATCCGATCCTAAACATATCATTCAACCTTCAGAGGTCCAGCTAAGGGAGGATTTGACGTATGAGGAGCAACCGGTGGAGATCCTAGATTCGAAGGAAAAGGTTTTGAGAAACAAGACTGTGAAGCTAGTTAAAGTTCTGTAGAAGAAACATTCTATGGAAAAGGCCATATGGGAACCCTTGGAGGCCATGAGAGAGAAGTATTTACACCTCTTCAATGTCTCAGGTAAGAATTTCAAGGGCAAAATTCTTTAAGGGGAAGAGTTGTTGGACCCTGAAATTTTTTTTCTTTAAGTTAAGCATGATTTAAAATAATTTTTGAGGCTTTGATAGATTAGTTATTTTGGAGTTATTTATTTATGTTAAAGTTAGTAGGATTTATTAAATGGGTAAGTGGAATTAAAGTGTTAGTATAATAAGAATCTTCAAGGACATTGTTGGGAGATCACTTAAGGTTAAAAGAACATAAGCTTATAAGGAAGGGTAAAATGAACTTTTTGGGCTCATTAGGGGTAAAAGGGGAAGAAGAATATGCTATCTTGCTTGTTAGGAAGAGAAACATGTGAATTAAAGGGAGAGAAGAGTGAAAAACGAAAAAAAGAGAGAAGAAGAGAGGTTTCGGGGAAAGAAGAAAAGAAAAGAAATCAAGCTTGTTGAGGTAGGTTAACCATCTTTTCTTCTTTCTTTATTAAAGAAATGGGTGGTGTCGAGGATGAAGGAGTTAGAGAGAGAAAGAGGTATGTATAGAGAATGAATGGTTTGTGTTGGAAGAAGATGAATTAAGAGATCCCAATTGATTTTAGGGTTTCTAAACTAGGTCTTAGGTTTTCTAACTTAGATGGACTATAGGTAGGTTAGGATTAAGCTTAATTTGTGTTTATGACAATTTTTCTGATTTTTGAAGTTTATGAATTTTATTGGAATGTTGTTTTGAATGGAACATTGGTTGTTTTAGGAAACCAAGAGAATCCTACCCAAGAGCAAGGGGAAAGGCAAGCTTGACTTGGATTTTCACAAGTTAATTATGTGCGTAATATATTTATGGCTATAATGTAATTGGCAAATTCTTTCCTATGTGTATATGTTGGATTGATTGTAATTAATTTGTTCTAAATTGACTTGTTTGTCAATGTTGAAAATGTATGATGAAATATGACTATGTTATACCTCGAAAGGAAGATAAAGCATGAAAGTATGAGCATATGAGAAAAATGAATATGTGCTTTTGTTTGGGCAAGAGTAGAACCATTCTATTTATTAGGTGCACATTGACAAGAGCCTTCTCTCGGCTACCCCCTTGTGGCATATGAGCTCCAAAATTGGATTCATTCTGTTCCTGAGGTAAATTTTGGTTTCTCCATTCTATTTCCATGGAACCCTCGAGTCATTTGTTTGTGCATTGCATTTTTAAATTGTCAGTATGATCCATTTGAGCGTTATGTGTTTTAAGTTTTAAGCTAAATTGATTTATGCTTGGATTACTGGATATATATATATATACACACATACACTGGAATTGTGGTCAATTGCCAATGACTATAAATATATTAGCCACTAAGCCATGTAGCTCAACCTAATATTTTCTTCCAATCCTTAGTTGCAAAACGAGAAGGTTAGGAATCCTTGCAAGGCATCGAAAACTCAAAGATATTAGAAACTTTTGTAACTAAGTTAGTTCGATCATTATTGGATAGCTTTATAAGAATATCAATCATTGAGCATCCAATGCATTTTGTATCTTGTGTTAAATCTTAAATGTAATGTTGTTATGTCATTAAAGCTATGTATGAGCTTCATTTGATCTAGAAATGGATCGAGAAGTTTCCAATATGTAGGTGCTCATTTATCTTGTAGTGGTGCATTTCATATTTCAAGCCTCTCATAGGTGTAGAAATTGTGTTCTGACTTTAGGGGAAAAACTGAATTAATCTAGGATGAATTAGACAAAGTTACTTCTAGAAAGTTATAGCTTATCTTTCTATCTTTCCAATGATATATAGAATGAAATTTTTAGACATCTGAGTAGAAAGTTATAATCTTTATAAGTGGAGATGCTCTAGAGAGTGTAGTTCGTGATTCAGAACTTTTGGTGATGTGAGGAAGACCCTGTAGAAACCTTCCTTCTTATCTATTGTATATTGAAAGCTTCCTTCTTATCCATTATAGACTAAAACCTTCCTTTTTATCCACAGTAGACTGAAACCTTCCTTCTTATTCATTGAAGTCTATCATCTAACCTTTTATTTGGGATTGTCCTACCCTATCGTCTTGTTTAATTTTGACCCTCTCTATGACAAAATCTTGCCTCATTGTCTTCATGAAATTGTAAATCTAGGAGTGCTGTTCAAAACCGTCCAAAGAACACCTTAATCCGATATCTCTAGAGAAAGTAATGCCAATTATCCCAAAATAGGTTTAATATGATTGAGGATAAAACCATGTTTGATTCTTTTGGCCATAACTACATCATCCGACCTCCAAATGAGATGATGCTTATATATGAATAAACTAGAGACATAGAGTTAAAAATTATCTAAAGGAAACAAATTTTAATTTAGTCCCTAAGACTTTCAATTTCTAGAGGGGAATTGGGTATAGTGTACTGTTTCAGTTTAATTAACTCTGAATGTTGGGCTCCAGAAGCGGGGCCCAGCAACATGCTTTAATCTTTGAGAAAATGAAGTTATAGAATTTTATTCATTGTATTTGATCTTTGCTTGAGGACAAACAAAATTTTAAATGTGGGGATGTTGATAGGTGTAGATTGCATTGTATTTTTATAGGTAATTTGATATGTGTTTAGTGGTTAAAGTTGATTGTTTAGTGTGTGTTTAGCTTAAGATTTGTGTTGGTTCATAAACAACTGTGTTTTAAGTGTTCTTTGGGTCAAAACATGTTTTTGAGTTTTAATTATATATATATAAGGTGTCGTGATGAGTGTGTTAGTGTTTCGTAGAAGAACCAGATCAAAACAATTGGCGATGATTATGGGGGACCTGTCTTGGTTGTCACAGAAGGGGACCTGCCACGATTGTGATAGAAGCACCAACATAGGGCCACGATTGTTGCAAATATGCCACGATCGTGAAAGAAGCTCAAGCATAGGGCCATGATCGTGGAGAATCTACCATGATTGTGATAGAGAGCAGGTAAAGTGGCCATAATCGTGCTTCAAGGGGCCACGATTGTGGTATGCATGCCGACAGATGTAAAGTCACTTTCAGATTCAAGTTTTCTAGGTACATTTCAAATCTGGGAAAGACAGTAAGGTTAGATTAATTTGTAAAGAATATAAAAGGAATATGATATAACCCTATCAAGGAGATTACATTCTGCCTACTTTTTAGAACCTAAAAAAGATAGAGAAAGAAGAGAGAGAAAAGAAGAATAGGAAGAAGAAGAGGGTTCTGACACTGAAGCTTCTTAGAATAGGTGATCTCCCAACACTACTGCTCTCTGAAGTCATCCAACCTAAGTTTCATTTCCTCCCCATTTACTTCTTTATTCATTTAAATGTGTAAGATTGAGATGGGTGGTAAGGTTATGGATTTTGAGTTGATAATGATGTTCTATGTTTACCTTCAGGATTTTGCTTATCTTTAAAGTTAATCTAGTTGATTTGTGATTACTTGAGTTGGGTGTTATGATTGATTAATGTATATGCATATTTTGTTAACAAACTAAGAGGGTGAATTGGATAAAAATGACTAGATTGGATTAACGAGAGTTAGGCGATCTAATTGACCACTTAATCAATCTAGTAGGTAATTTTATAGAGAGAGATCCCGTGTAAGACCTGATTGTTTATTAGAGAGCTTTAGAACTAATTAGAATTGTGGGTAATTTATGAATTGAGAGATTACAAGTCTATAATTTGATTAAGGTTTATAATTTAGGGAATCATTATAACCCTAGAGAGAGTAATCAACACTACGATCATCTAGAATTGACACCCTGTAAACTCATAATTTGCTAGGTTAACATTAATAATAGGTAAAATATCCCATTTCATAACGTGATTATTTCCCTTAATAGATTCCCATTGTTTCGGTGTTTCTTTGTTATTAGATTGTTTGATTTAGTTTACATTTTAGTTCAATATTCAAATTTGAGTCTTAAACAAAGAGCAACCTAAATTAAGTGGTGCCTAGGTACAATGTTTGTCGGACATATATGTTTTTTCCTATAAGTAATAACCTATATACTTGTAATTTTTACCATAAAACTCGTAATTGGTTTTGCAAATCAATAGTGTCTAATTTGTATTGCTTTTAATTGCTTTCATATCTTGATTTTGGTTACAAATCCTTGTGTTTTGACCTAAATATGAAATTAATTGAGCAAAAATGGTGTGAATATTAATTAGGTTATTTTGTAAATTTTACATAAAAACACCAAAGTCACAAAAATTTTGCATGAAAATTAGAAAAAAGAAAGAAATAGGAAAGAAAGAAAAGAATAAAGAAAAGAATAAAATGTTGAAACATGTCAGCATCTCACGGTGGTGATAAATCAGCATCTCACGGTGGTGTTAAAGTGAATGAAAATTAATGTAATTAAATGTTTAGCACGGTGGTGACTAGGTGGTGATTTTATGTCATGACCGTGTATGGCTCAGCATGGGTGTGATAGGAGAATCACACCTGTGACTCCCCATGCACAACCGTGAGAAGTTTTAAGATTAATTGTGGCTTTAATACATGGCAACTTACGATGTTAAGGCACGCAAACCTAAACCTAGGAATAGTCTATAAAGGGAAAGAGAGGGTGGTGGTTGAAGGAAATCATCTTTCATTCACTATTTCATTCATTCACTCACACAAACACTGTAGCACCCCACCCTCATAAGACATGTACCTGCCAACCTGAGTGTGTTGCAGTTATATAAATATAATGCCCTAGAAAGCAAGTGTATTTACATGTAACTTAATTTTCTTCTGGTTATAGTTTTGTAATGAAAACATTTATTATTAATGAAACAAAAGAGTTTGGTTTTATATAATGAGCATTATATATCTAGTCAAAAGGTACCGAGATTCTTTTGTAAGTAATATACATATACATAGAGATGTATGGGA
>JAOQMP010000005.1:45212897-45222964 GCA_027563575.1 Erythroxylum pedicellare
AAACCATGTTTCACTCAATGAATGCTGCCAAATGCCACAATTTTATTAGGTCACTTGTCACTTTATTAACTATGTCACTTGTTAATGTATCAACTATGCCAAATGTCACTAACTCATAGGCTTAATCATTGAAATTTTCATATATCAATTTATCTTGCCACTTAAACATTTTCCTAATCTAAATATACATTTAAATACCTCAATTCTCTAATAGTATCAATCAATTCCAATTACTCACTATAATCACTGATGAAAAATTCAAGTCATAAGTTTTTCATATTCTAATCATAGCAAAATTCTAGCTCCTATCACTCATGTATTTTCATAAACATGTATTATTTCAACTAGGGTATATTTTGGGGCCTTACAGATGGAGACCTCAAATCCATCAAGATGCAGATCCCAGCCTTCAAAGGAAGGAATGATGCAGAGACTTACCTGAAGTGGGAAAGGAAGGTAGACTTGGTTTTTGAGTGCCACAATTTTCTAAAGATAAAAAGGTAAATTTAACCGCTGTTGAATTTACAAATTATGCACTAATATGGTGGGATCAGTTAGTGACATTCACGAGGAGAAATGGAAAGATGCCAATTGCTACTTACGATGATGTGAAGGAATGCATGAGGAAGCAGTTTGTGCCTTCTTACTATTACAGAGAGATGCACCAGAAACTCCAGAAACTCACTCAGAGGTCTAAATCAGTATAGGACTACCACAAGGAGATAGAGGTGGATGTGATCCGATTCAAGATAAAGGAAGACCCAGAGGCTACAATGGCTAGATTTTTTAGTGGACTTAATAGGGAGATAGCTAATGTTGTAGAGTTGCAGCACTACTTAGAGATTAAAGACATGGTAAACATGACTATGAAGGTGGAGAGACAGCTCAAAGCTAGAATGATAGTGAGGAGTGGAGCAAGCTCTAGCTACTCATGGAACTCCAAATAGCCTAGAAAGGAGGAGAAGTCTAAGGACAAAGGAGTGGACTTCAAGGAAGCACCTAAGAAGCCGATTGGGGGATCTAAACAGAAAGGTACTTCTAACACCCATGCTACTTATAGTAAACATTTATCTATAAAATGTTTTAAATGCTTGCGTACTGGCCATATTGCATCTCAATGTCCAAATAAGAAAATCATGATTATGAGGGATAATGGGATCATTGATTCGGAGGATAGTGGTAGTGAATCTGAACTTGTTGTTGATAATGATTTTGAGGATGATAGTTGCTTTGAGAGGGCTCTTACAGGAGAAGCACTAGTAGTTATGAGGATACTAAACGCTAGGGCCATAGATGAGGTTGTAGATCAAAGAGAGAATTTTTTCCATTCGAGGTGTTTAGTTGGTGGGAAAGTATGCAATTTGATCATTAATGTGGGTAGTTGCATTAATGCAGCTAATTGGACTATGGTGCAAATATTTGGGTTTGACATGTAGAAAACATTCAGAGCCATACAATTCACAGTGGTTCGATGATAGTGTTGGATTGAAGGTGACTAGGCAAGTTGTAGTGCCATTTTCAGTAGGGAGATATGAGGATGAGGTGTTGTGTGATGTCGTACCAATGGAGGCTAGTCATATGTTATTTAGGAAACCTTAGCAGTTTGACAAGAGGGTAGCACATAATGGGTATACCAATAGGTACTCTTTTAAGTTTAAGGGTAGGAATTTCATTCTACTACCTTTTATCACCTCATGAATTGTACCTGGACCAGATAAAAGCAAGTAAAAGTGAGGAGGGTTCGGATAGTGAGAACAAAAAATGTGAAGAGAGAAAAGAAGCCCAAAAGAAAAATGAATTTGGCCCAATGGTAAGTGACTGCACAAGTGAGGAAAAGAAAGTAGGATGTGTAGGAGAAAAGAGTTCAGAAAAAGAAAAGAAGAGAGAAAAGTGAGCTTGTTTGCTAAAGGAAAAGACTTGAGAAGAGTAACTGAAGAGAAAAGAGCACTAGTAGTGGTGAGATACAGAGAGTGTTTAGTTTCTAACACTAACCCTCTTGATGCTTTACCTAGTATTTTTGCTTCTTTTTTACAGGATTATTCAGATGTCTTTCCTAAGGAGATGCTCAAGGGACTGCCACCATTGAGAGACATCGAGCACTAGATTGATTTTGTACCTAGAGCTCAAATTTCAAACCACCTAGCTTATATGAGTAATCCTAAGGAGACAAAGGAGCTTCAAAAGCAGGTGGATAAGTTACTAGAAAAGGGACATGTGAGGGACAACTTGAGCCCATGTGTGGTACCTGTGTTGCTAGTGCCTAAGAAAGATGAAACTTAGAGGATGTGTGTGGACTGCAGAGCTATTAACAAAATCACTGTAAAGTATCATCACCTTATCCCTGGGTTAGATGATATGCTTGATGAATTAAATAGTGCATGTATCTTTACAAAAAATGACTTGAAAAGGGGATACCACCAGATTAGAATGAAACCAGGAGATGAATAGAAAACTGCTTTCAAAACTAAATATGGGTTGTATGAGTGGTTAGTCATGCCATTTGGTTTAACTAACGCACCCAGCACTTTTATGAGGTTGAAGAATCATGTCTTGCATGCATTTCTTGAAAAATTTGTGGTTGTTTACTTTGATGACATCTTGATATATAACATTAATCTTAATGAGCATGTCATGTATATGAAGTGTGTCTTGGATGTGTTAAGACAAGAGAAATTGTATGCGAACCTTAAGAAGTTCACATTTTGCATTGATAGGCTAGTATTTTTGGGGTTTGTGATCAGTTCTCAAGGGGTTGAGGTTGATAGTGAGAAGGTAAAGGCTATTCGAGAGTGGCCAACAGCTAAAAGTGTGAGTGAGGTTAGGAGTTTTCATAGGCTTGCAAGTTTTTATAGGAGGTTTGTGAAGGATTTCTCTACTATTGCTGCTCCTTTGACTGAAATAATCAAAAAGGAGAAAGGGTTTGTATGAGGTAGGGAACAAGAGCATGCATTTGCATTATTGAAGGAAAAATTATGTTCTGCTCGTATTCTATGTTTGCCTAATTTTAATAAGGCTTTTGAATTTAAATGTGATGCTTCTGGAATTGGTATAAGTGATTTGCTTTTGCAGGAAAACAAATGAGTAGCATATTTTAATAAGAAGCTGAGTAGTGCACAACTCAACTACCCGACTTATGACAAGAAGTTGTATGATGTTGTGAGAGCATTGGAAGTGTGGCAACACTACCTCCATCCCAGAGAGTTTGTCATCAGACAGATCATGAGTCCTTAAAGCACTTAAAGGGACAGGGCAAGCTGAGCAAAAGACATGCCATTTAGGTGGAGTTTCTGGAAACATTCCCCTATGTCTTGCAGTACAAGTAAGGAAAGAAAAATGTGGTAGCCGATGCACTATCTAGGAGGTATTCCTTCGTTTCTACATTTACTTCTAAACTGTTATGGTTTGAGCAACTTAAGGATATGCATGCTTCTGATGATGATTTTGCTACTGTGTATAATGCTTGTGCGCATATTGCCTTTCAGAAATTCTATAGCATGAGGGTTATTTGTTTAGGGGTAACCAACTATGTGTGTCTAACTATTCACTGCGTGCTTTATTTGTGCATGAGGCCCATAGTGGTGGATTGATGGGTTATTTTGGGGTTGCTAAGACACTGGACGTTTTGCATGAACATTTCTATTAACTTGGTATGCGTAGGGATGTTGAACATGTATCTGCCAAATGCATGGCATGTAGACAGGCAAAATCTATTGTTAAACCTCATGGATTGTATACCCCTTTACCTGTGCTTACTGAACCTTAAGTTGATATTTCAATGGATTTTGTTTTAAGACTACCTAGAACAAAGAAGGGGTGTGATAGCATCTTTGCTGTTGTTGATTGATTTAGTAAGATGACGCATTTAATTGCATGCTATAAGATTGATGATGTCATGCCTATTGCTGATTTATTCTTTAAGGATGTTGTTAGATTGCATGGTCTTCCTAGGTCTATTGTTTTAGATAGAGATGTTAAGTTTCTGAGTCATTTTTGGCGTGTGTTGTGGGGCAAGTTGGGTACCAAACCGCTTTATTCTACTACTTGTAATTTACAGACTGATGGCCAGACCGAGGATGTCAATAGGACTTTGGTAACTTTATTGTGTGCTATTATGGGCAAGAATTTAAAACCTTAGGGTGATTGTTTGTCATTCATTGAGTTTGCATATAATAGATATGTGCATTCTACCACGGGTTTTTCACCATTTGAGCTTGTCTATGGTTTTAATCATTTGACTGTTTTGGATTTGGTGCCTTTACCCTTGCATGAGTTGTCTAATATAGATGGCAAGAGGAAAGCTAAGATGGTTAGGGAGTTGTATGAGAAGGCAAGACAGCACAATGAGCAGAGGAGCAAGGTCTATACCAAGCAAGCCAACAAGGGGCGCAAGCTAGTGACTTTTAAACCTGGTAATTGGGTTTGGGTGCACATGAGGAAGGAACGATTTCCCGCCTAAAGAAAGTCCAAGTTAGATCCTAAGGGTGATGGTCCATTTCAGGTGTTAGAGCGGATCAATGACAATGCCTACAAGATTGATCTGCCAAGTGAGTACAATGTTTCTGCTACCTTTAATGTTATTGGCCTTTCTCCTTTTGATATAGATTCAAATTTGAGGACGAATCTTCTTGAGGAGGGAGGGATTGATGTGAGCATGGCCATAGATCACCACAATAGGGGCGTATCAGAGGGAGCCCAAGGGAGAGAGCTGGGCCCATAACCAGAGCTGGGGCCAAGAGGCTTAAGGAGGCCTTATATGCATATATGGGCCAACTTATGGAGAGGATGGAGCTAGCCAAGCCTATTGGAGAAGAGCTAGTTGGATCATAACCCAAATTGATCGACTTGTCTCAAATCCTTGGATCGGATTCACTTGGGGCTTGAAGACCATTGTGTTGGGCTATTCTTCGTCATTTGAAACCCAAGAGTAGGCGCGTTTATGACCAGACTTAGCACCTCAATAAGACCAGACCTTTAGGCGCATTCTTATGATCTATTTTGGACTTATTTATATTTTGGGCTTCCATGTATTTTAAGCCTAAGTCTTTTAGCATTAAGTCTAGGTATAAATACTTATGTTTTAGGGTTTTGAAACACAACTTTGATCATATTATTTTCTTGTGTGCCGCCGACCATATTGAGAGGAGAAACCCCTCTTGTTCTTTTCAACTTAAGAATTAAACATCACTTATCAACCGAATCATATTGCGGCATGATTTCATTCCTAAACAACTTTCTTGGTTTGTTTATTACCCATTATCTAGGTTACTCGAGACAAGTTCTTCGTCAGGTCTAGTAGGTAAATTAGAAACTCTATGTATTTTATTTAATTTTGGTTCATTCGAATCTACCCTCTTCTTGTTTCTTTGAATTCGAACTTTTCAATCCTTCAATTTTGTGGTTTTCCATCAAAGTTGACGCTTCCATTATCACATTAAAGAGTTTCGAACAATCCCTCTTCGCTCCTTCCTAAAAAATAATATGTAATAAATTATGCATAAAATATTAATGATATATTATCATTTATATGTATGATATTATTCATTAACATTGTATAATAAAGCTTACCATCATTGAAAATAGAGAGGGGGTCATATTATATGATCTAGGGAATAGAATCATATATGATATAGAATTATGTCCAACATTTTACATTTCTTATAAGTGACATATCCTTCAATTCGTCTTAAAGGAGCATCATTCTCCTCTCTCTAAAATGATTGTTAAAATTTTATAGCAACAAGGGATCCTAATCATGTCTCGTTTTCCATAAATGTGATTATTTGTTGTGAGATTACTACATGATGTTGATTCTTATAACATTCAAGTTCAAAATTTTCATCACATATAAAATAAGCCAAATAATTAGCAGTACCATTTTTGTTATTCTCTAGTTTTGATAAAACATTAGGACATATATTTTTGTTATAATTAGTCCCTTGCTTATTCTGATGGAATCTCTTCATAATTGCTCCACTCATGATGTCTGAGCATGTCAAAATTAGTTTTTCCCTTACATTTCTCAAATATGCATTAAAATATTATACAGTATTGTTCGGTACCAGTTCACTCTTGCATCTTTCGTTAAAAGCATATCTACACTATCTCTTTTTAAATTTTGTTGCAACCAGTTATGTTAATATGCTCTTTAACTTATTTACTTTTTCATATCCTTTTCGAGTACAATTAGAAGCTAAAATTCATACATGATCTTTGATGACAACAGAGAATTTATATTTTTTATAAGTTCTACAAAGTCCTAAACAATTACGATGATCAAAGTATGCATCCTAGTATTCAAACAATTCATGCAAGCCTTGTATTATATGAATAAGAGAAATTTAAATTAATTAGGTGATACTTAATATGAAAATAACTTTTAGTATCTTATTGTTTTACTTTCCTCATTTCACTCGTCAACACCAATGAGAAACTATTGCCAATATCATAAAGTAAATAACTCATAAATTATTTTCAGCTCTCTTTATTCTTAACTCTAGCAACAAATCGAGCCAAAGGATATATGTTATCATTTAGATCCTTTCTAATGGTTCTCGTAGTTATCCACCATGTCTTATTTGCAAATGACACTTATCAATGTATATAATAGGTCCATAAGGGTTTGAAAACGAGAAGTTCACTAGTTTGAGAAAAATATAGCATGGATCAAATAAAACATCATGAGACTTGATATAAAGTGAACTAGCCCTATTGCTTTATATTATAACCAAGAAGTATCCTTTTAACGTCTAGTGTTATGCTGCTCTATCTCTAAGCAATAAATACATAATATGGCTCTTAGCTTTATAAGCTTTAATATCTAAAATCTTTTGTCATTAATCTTATAAAAACAACCTTTTTAAACCCTAAAATATGTCTGCTAGGACTATCCCTAAAGTGTGCCACATATTTATAAGTAAACTATTGATAATTAATCTTCTCATTATCAAATGTTCTACCATAAGCATAAGTTTCTTGAAATGTCTTAATCTAAAATACAAAGCCACTTTGTATATGGATTACATGTATTCTCCACGCACATTTCTTTTTACACCTGACAATAACTCTTGACCTTTCATTTTTTATATACATATAGTCAAGCCCTATTTTGATAATGTGTTGCTTTTATCCATCATCTATAATTTCTTCACTTTAATACCTAACTCACTGAAATTTAGTGATTTGCTATCAGTATATAATAGGTCTCCTAAATCATTAGTTGCTTCATTAAATGCTCTATTGGCTACTTCAATAGGTGCCTCGGTAAGTGCCTCAATGGTTGTTATAGTGGCAACTTCAATAAGTTCCTTAATGGCTACTTCAAGGCTAATATAGTGGATGCTTCAATAGTTGCTTCAATTTCTACTTTAATGCATATTATACCATCATCATTCTTAATTGCTTCAATAGGAATATCTATTTTTAGGTTAATAAGTGTGAATAATTTAGTATAACTCTCCTATTTAAGGACACCTCAATTGTTTACAACTTTCTTTCTTCAATTATTTATTTAACTTCCTTATTTCATTATTATTTTGTAGTGGTCTCAAACCATTTTTAAATGTTTCATGTTATAATTTACACATGAAATCTCATACTTATCCATACTCTAACCTCTTAATATTAAGTGCAAAATGAACAAGGTTATCTCATCCACCTCAATACCAAAATAATCTATCTCTCCACCTTTATATCTTATATTTAGTTTGAACTTAAAACGTCCCCAATAAAGCTAATGAGACCAAGTTCAATGGTTAGAATTAGCAACCATTTCTTAGCTATTACCAACATTATAGAAAAATTATAAAAAATCCATTGCATTCTAAGGACTTAATATTGCAAATCAATAAAAATTCACTAGTTGGACGTGTTAGTTATGTCTCAGTTATATTTCACTTCAAAATGTAAATTACAAACAATGCACTGCATCAATATGGAACATTAGTGTTTAAAAACATTTTCTATCCTATACACCATTACTATCATGTCAGTTATAGTAAAAATTGAATGCTTCTTTAATTGAGCATCCTCAACCCCATTGATACACCCAAAACAAACATTAAAATAGGATAAAGAAAACATGTAGTGTAAAACAAATGCACTGGATGGACGTATTAGTTATGTCTCGGTTATATTTCACTTTAAAGTGCAAATTATAGACCTCAAGTAGAGAGATGAAAAGTATTGCATCAACATGAAAAATTAGTGTTTTAAAAGATTCTGTATTCTATACATCATTATTATCATTTCAATCATAGTAAAAATTGAATACTTCTTCAATTGAGCATCCCCTATCACTTTGATACACTTAAACAAACATTAAAATAAGATAAACAAAAATGTACAACAAAAGTTATTAACTACCAACTTAAAGGTCCAAAAATTCTAGCTCAAATGACTAAAGCTCCAACCAACAACTTGATAAGTTTTAAATTTATAAACAATCCAACACCATAAACTTCAACTAATAATATCACAAGATGCTTAAATGACTACAATATGTTTTACATAATGGAGAACAATTAAAAAAATGACCTAAAATTGACCAGATTAACTTGAATCAAGTCACTTGGAGTATAAGACAACAATGCTCGTAATTGTTAAATATAACCCAATACCATCAACATTGATAAATTAATATATTGACACACATCAAGACAAACTATAAATTAAATTCATGTTAATAAAAATAAATAGAAGCCAAATTATCACACAAGAAGTCTATTTCCTTCAAAGGGATAGACAGACAATTTCTTAATTTAAATTTCAATATAATTTGTAAGAGCAATAGATGAAATCAATGAAAAGAATGAAATTGCCTAATTGAAACCATAATTATAACCTAATCAAAATTCCCTAGTTGAAACTCTAATCTAAATCACCTAATTGAGACACTAACCAAAATCCCCTAATTGAAAATCCTTAATTCAAATTTGAAGATTTCAAAGATCCTTAATTGAGCCTACAACTTAGCATTGAAAATCCTGAAATTGCAAATCATAATTTCATAAAGCCATTAAATGGAGAAACACGAGTGTATCAATACGATGTTATGATTTTTCATAAAGGCCTCTTTCCTTATGCTTGTATATGAGTAAGAAGAGGAGTGATCTCTTATTTTTCATAAGGGATTCTTTCCTTCTCTTTATACATACAAAAAGAGAAAATAGTGATTTTTCATAAAGTCACCAAAAACCTATGATTTTCCTTCTCTTCCTGTAATGTAATGCATATGGATTATATGATGCCTAGCTTCACATGATGTCATGTGGTTTAGTAATACTATACAATGTTATGTGCATGACCCTGATAGGTATTATATCATGTAACACCTAATCAAGTTACATGATATTGTTTCCACATCTCCGTTTAGTTTTCCAACGAAGAATGGCGATAGAGGGTATTAGTGAAATAAAAATAAAACTTTAGGGGGGGATAAATGATAGTTTGAAAAGGGCTAATAAATTAAACAGTCCCTAACTTTTTATAATTTTTCAATTTAGTGCCAAATTTTTGAAAGTTTTTAATTAAGTGACTAATCTTTTCAAATTCGTATAAACCAGATCAAAAGGTTGTTTCTTTTATTAATGCAAGGTGTCCATCAAATGCCATTTGTATTTATGTCTATTAGTTACATTAGTAAAAACAACGTTTTAATGCATTTATACAAATTTTAAAAGGTTAGTCGGTAAATTGAAAACTTTAGAAAGTTTCACACTAAACTGAATAAATCTCAAAAGATTAGACACTTTTGAATTTGTAATCTCTTTTAAAAATTTAGGTATTCAATTAATAAAAAGTCTAAATCACAAGAGATTTAGTGTGATTAACCATTTTTCTTATTTAAGTATTCTAACATGGAAGATTCTTATTATAGTCCTTCATTTTTAATATTTCTACTCAATTAAATACTTTTGTCAATATTTTAAAAGGAAAGTCAACGTCTATACACCTAAAAATATATATAGGTAGACGTGTTAATTTTTATTAGATCTCTTCAGATACATATAAAAAATAAAAAACTTAACAAAATATTTTAAAATTTAAAATATAAAACCATTATTATTGAA
>JAOQMP010000005.1:45223029-45233109 GCA_027563575.1 Erythroxylum pedicellare
CAATTTGCTTATAAGAGTTTATGACACTATTCTCTTGTGAAACATTGTAAGATTGTTCCTTTTTTAAAAGATTATAAGATTGTTTCTTTTTTAAGTTACCAATATCAACTTCTAATTTTGTTTTACATTTCTCAGTCATTAAGTTTTTAAAATATATACACATGCTTTTTGCAAAATGTAAATCCTTACCTTTATTCCCTACTTTTCTCCATGCCCATCTTCATATTTAAGTTTAAAACTATAAAAAAAAACAAATGAAAGCTTTCTTCTCATTAATTAACTAGACATATCTTCTAAACTTTCTTATGTTTTGAGAATCCCAGTTAAGAAATTATCCCTACTCATAATTGGCTATGAAAACCAACAGAAATACACCTAATAATTAAATCTACTACATTTAACTATAAATGAGCAAACTTGTCCTCCTAAATTTCTTATATTTTGGAAATTCTATTTGAGAAATTATCCCTACCCATAATTGGCTATCAAAGCCACTACAAAATTAAGCCTAATAATTAAACCAACTATATTGAACTAGAAACCAAGAACCACCTTCACAATTTTGTCATTGTTTAGAACCCACTTAACTAAATAAGCAAATATGACAAATTCTCAACAAAGATCCATAAAACCAAACAACACAAATTCTCATCAAATAGTTATAATAGAAATTAAATTTCTATTTTGTTCACATTAACTTCCACAAAAACCTTCAAAGTCATCATAAGAATAGTTTAAACAATGAATAGTTATTTTTTAAAAATTAGAAAGATAGTATTTAAAATCTAAACATATTTTCTATTTTTTTACATGTGTCTACGTGGACCAGATAGATAGAAAATGACGTGTCTAACCATATTTATTTTGTTATGGCATGTTGACTTTCTGTTAACCTATACTGATAGAATTACTTGATTGTAAGCAAAACAACGGACTAAATTGGGTCACTATAAGCCCGACTTGAAGCCCATTCATACTTCTCAAAATGATGTTTTTTTAATAACTAATCAAAACGATATTATTTTAGATAGTTAAACTAAAATAATGTTATTTTAAGAAATTAGGATTATCAAGACCTTTTGAACTAAGCTTTAACTCAATTTTCCAAGCTTGAGTTCAACCTGAAGCCTAACCAACCTATGCACGAAGTATTAAATTCAAATTAACTCGAGCCAAAATTGTTATTTTTGCTTGATTGAGTGGAGACATTAAGATTAAAAATTGCATTAAAAACCTTTTATATTAGAGGACTTAAATTAAAAAAATCTTAAAATTAGGCGACCGAAATGATGATTGTCCTCACTTTTACTTCAATCTTTATATTTTAGAAACTACCACCTACCTTTTATCATATTATTTAATTATCATATAATTATCCAAAATGATGTAGTATCAAACCTTTTTAGTTCTAATAAGACTTGAGAATCTTCGTAACAAAGACAAATCACTTCATTTCTTGTAGATGACGACTAACATCAACTTTCAGAGCTCTTATGTGCTCGAATCTTGCCTTGGTTTATGCTAACTGACTACGAAGCCCTACAACTGCCAAGCATTGCAGGTTATAATGGTACGACAATTTTTACAAAAATTGGATTCTTGTTCTCTATAAGACCTTCTTTAATTAATGAAGAGGGAAGACACGGTAATACCAAAGTGGTAACTAATATACGACTTGTCGTTTCAAACTCCTTTGTACTTCATTATATAAGTCAAAGTTATAATTTTTATTTTAATCGTATAAAAATATTCATAATGAAATATTTATCATCTCTAAAAAATAGTCAATAATTATTATTTTTGCTATAATTTATTCATCATTTCAATTTATAAAAGAAATTTAAATTATAAATTCATCTTTTTCTATGTTTTTTATTATTTAAGACTTTTTTCCGATTATGATTCATAAGAGAAACAAAACAAATGTCATCAAGTCTCTCCCGTAGATATTTTCTGACCACGACAACCTCGGCAACCTCATTGGGTCATTGAAATGTCGTTATCAAACAAAACGTGACGCCGTCATAACGGCGGCTAATTATAAGACCCTGGACTGGAATCCCAACGCCCGTGAAAAGAAACGGAGCACCTCACACGAGCTTATTCCGCAACGTGCGCGGAACCAGATCTAATGAGATCTTGAGAGATCGGTACGCACGGCTTCAACTCACGGCTTTTGATTTTGTCCAGCTCATTAATCCTACCTGTAAATATCGGGTCCTAGGTGGCACACATGCAACATTTCACACCTCCATTTCTTCCACGTCAGCACACTTGTTTTCTCTTATCTAATATCTTCTTCCTTCTCTCCCCCACCCCGTCTTTCTCTCTCTCTCTCTCTCTCTACAGAAATTTCGGAGACAATTTTTTTTTTCAGTCTCTCGACTTCTTACTTCAGTGAAAGCCATCATCTTTTAGTGATCTTTGGCTAAAATCGCTTTGAATTTTTTTATTTCTATTTTTAGTTCTTGATTCAAATTTGGTATGCAATGTGAAAAGACCTTTAAGTCTAAGCAGAATCAAGCTTGATGATGGTCGATTATCAAGCTTTAGTGGCGGAGGAGGTTATTATCTTCACTCTAATTTATGTTTCATCAAATTGGTTCTTTAGAATTTGATTATTTTTGGATTTGTTCTTAAAACCTATTTATTGAATTTAATTTCTACATAATCGATTGTCTACCCAGTTAGTTCTTTTTTTGTTGAGTGGTTCTGATTTTTTATTGTTGTGGTTATCTGTCGTTTAGTAGTTCTGGTTGTTGTGGTGGAGAAAACTCTGTGGACTCTATGCTTTGTTTGGGATTAGGGTTTTTTTTTTTTTTTGGGGTGTTGGCTTTGTCATTCTCTTAAAGGAACTCCTACTCGTGTTAATTTTTACAATTTGAAGGAGAGTTACGGCTGCGGGGATAAATTGGTCTTAGAGTGGATTGTAGGTTACGTGTTTGGTTGCGGAGTGCTTTGTGTATTTCTAGATGTGGAACTGGTTACTTCATTACTGCATACACATAATTCGTGCGTGTATACCAGGTTCGCGTTGCTGTACTTTCTGAAGTTTGATTGTGGGAAAGAACACTATGTTCCAGTTTTTTTCATGATTGAAGGGTGATTTTCAGAGTTCGGATACTGCACTGACGATATCGATAAACCAGTCTTTCTGGATCCAACTGACAGAGAGTATCTAGATGAAAGTTGAGGGCAGTGGGGACAAGGATTTGAAGGGCTTGAACCATCAACTGCATGAGGGGAACAAGACAGCTGAAGATGGAAATATGAGGGAGCAAAATTTAATACGAGTTGATGATTTGAACGTCAGTGGCATTGCACAAAATGTAAACGAGGGGCATGGCAGGGGTCTTCAGGTTGCAGCTTCGCCACAAATATCTCAACAGCAGCAGCAGTCTCAAGGGTCCATTGTTTGTTGGGAGAAGTTTCTTCATGTGAGATCTCTCAAGGTTCTATTGGTGGAAAATGATGATTCTACTCGACATGTTGTTACTGCATTGCTTCGGAATTGCAGTTATGAGGGTTAGTGGCTGGTCTCTGTAATATAATGCATGGATTTGGTGTTCACATTAGACTTGAAGACAGATTAGACATGGTGGTTGAACTTATAGTAGAATATATGTTGATTCAATGCTAGTCTCCTTCTGCATAAGTTTATTCACTTAACCTTTGTGTGTTTGTGTCTGCTGTGTGTCTGATAAAGATTTCCTTTCTAATTATTGATGCTGGAATTTTTCTCTGACATAATCATTTCTGTGTATATATATATGTGTGTGTACCTAAAACTTTTAATGTATCCTTATCTCAATCTTTATAAAATTGTTCACTCAATCGTCTTGTGCATGTCAAGCTGTTTGTGGTTGGTGACCATTTTGATTTGTTGAATTTATTATGCTGGAAATCATTTCTGCTATTATCACCGGAAAATCGACTTTTCATGCTTGTGTGAGTGGCATAAACTGTGTACATCTTTAAGACAGGATGGACATTAATTTCTTATGTTAGTGATGATTAGAAAAAGTTTGGAAGTCAGCTTTCAGGAACTCCAGATTGAGAAGCCACATTACTGCCAAGTAGCACCATCTCTGGATCAACCTTTATGTCATCACTGTTGTCATCTTTGTACAGGCTCAAATAAAAGTGTTTTATGTGAATTCAGTATCTGTTTTTCAATTTTTCTCTTCAAATATTTGGTTGTAGTGAATGCACTTTTGGCATCATTACTTTGTTGCACGTAGATACCATTTTTTGTTGCTTTCATATTTTTCTTTGCTTGGATTTGATGATTTTATGTATTTATGTGGTTTTATCAGTCATTGAAGCATCAAATGGGTTGCAAGCTTGGAAGATACTCGAAAATTTGAACAATCATGTTGACATTGTCCTAACTGAGTTAGTGATGCCTTTCTCATCTGGCATTGCTCTTTTGTGCAAAATTATGAGCCACAAAACACGAAGAAATGTTCCTGTTATCAGTAAGTTTCCTATTGATGAATTTGTTGTTTTTTTTTTCTTTGTAACAACAGGATATTGGGAAGAGATAAATTTAACTTTTGTTTTCTGATGAAATGTGTGAAGTGATGTCATCCCATGACTCGATGGGTTTAGTCCTTAAGTGTTTGTCAAAAGGCGCTGTAGACTTTTTGGTGAAGCCTATAAGGAAGAATGAGCTGAAGAATCTTTGGCAGCATGTCTGGAGAAGATGCCATAGTGTGAGTATATTGTGCTTCAGATTTTAGAATTCCAGCCTTGAATTTGTTCATTTTGTAGCTTAATCTTTTTCTTCCCTTTGAAAGCCTCTAGAAGTAAAAAAAATCTCCTCGTCCTATTTGCTCATTTAAATCTCTGTTGCAAAAAGTTAGGTTTTCTCTTTTTGAGATTGATAATTCAGAACTGACACTGATTAGGAAGCTCATATTTTAGCCTTGACAATGGTTTCTTCTCTATGCTTTAACATAACCACTTGCGTAGGCAAATTTGTTCATCAATACCATTTCCTACTGTGTTTGATCGTCCTTATCTTGTCTTTTAGTCCAGTGGAAGTGGGAGCGAAAGTGCCACACAAACTCAGAAGTCTGTAAGGTCGAAGAGTGTTGATAAGTCTGACAACAATAGTGGCAGCAATTATGAGGATGATAGTGGGAGCATTGGCTTGAATGAGGACGGAAGTGACAAAGGAAGTGGCACTCAGGTATGATGAGTCTTTCATTAGGAAAAAAACTTGTGATATCGATAACTACATGAGTGTCTAGGTTGATATTGGGATTTGATATAACAAGTTGAGGTTTTGAAATTGTTACTTGGCATGTTACTTTTTACTTGTTGGAACTTATATCAATTCCATCACACATCAACAGGCCTCTTGTTAGTAGCACCCCTATATTTTGTGCTCTACAGTTCTTAGTTTATAATCTCTGTTTCTTGATTTCAAAATTTAAATGGATGTTCTATTGCTGTAAAACTGATGACAGCCATGCAATGTGAAGCACGATTGATTTCTTTACTGATGAAGCCTTCTTTTGATGAGTTAACCCCAGTCTTGTCTTTTTTAAACAGAAATCGGTTCTTAGCTCTCTGAATTGTTTCTGTAGTCTAATACTTTTGTAACTTGAAAAGCAGTTATGCAGATGATTAAAGGTGTATAATATGTAATGATATGCTTTTATGCTTGTAACTGACAATCAAATGCTGGGAGTGGACTATTAATTGCTTTAAATTTTATGACTTCATACTGCTTTCAAATATGTCTGAGACTATCCAGGGTGTGACTGAATGTAAGACTGTCACTTTGTAGAGCTCTTGGACAAAACAAGCTATAGATATTGATAGCCCTCGCCCAACATCACCATGTAATAATGTTGCTGAATGTCCGGATAGCACTTGTGCGCAAGTCATCCATTCAAATGGTGAATTATCTGGTAGCAAACAAATTCCTGTAACAAATAAAATTAAGCACTGCAAACAGGAGGAACAACTTGGTATGCATGAAACTCTATGGGTCTTTTCGGTGTACTGTAGCTTCTTCATAAATCTTTTTCTTTTCCTTCCTCTTCAACTTTTTCTCTCTTATTAACTTGCATATGAATTTTTAATGTTTTTTTATTTCTTGTGAAAGAGAATATTACAACTGGAAAGGACATGGTGATGAACATGGAAAGAAATCTAGACTTACAGCTTGAATATCCAGTTGAAGATCCAATTGCACTTGTAGGCATGAATCAAAAAGATTTGCTTGAAAAAGGATCCAGTAAAGTCAGTGAGCAACCAATTGATAAACAACTGTTAGATCTCAATTGTGAGAATCTTTCTAGCAAATCAAAATGTAAAGCAACTAATCATACAAGTATTATCATCAAAGGTACTGAGCCTCTAAATGACTGCTTGAAGTTTGAGGCATCAAACAAACATGCCAAGATCATGGATACCAAATGTAAAGCCATCTGTGATGATAAAGATGCACCATCCCTTGAGCTCAGTCTGAAAAGACTCAGAGGAATCAAGGATATTGGGACAGCAGTTCATGATGATCGCAATGTTTTAAGACGATCAGATTCATCAGCATTTTCAAGGTATTGGAGAAGCTTAAGGACCAATTCAAATTTATTAAGTCAATTTGCAAATTAAAACATTTATATTTGCTTCCCAAGTCAATAGTAGCTTGGCTGCCTTTGTTATTTGTTGTGGTGCAGGTATAATTCAGCCTTGAATACAAATCAAACTTCCAAGGGGAACATGAAAAGTTGTTCTCCGTGTGACATTAGCTTGGGTGCTTCCAGAAAAGGATCAGTGTATGATCTCCAATCTCATTCTTGTGGCGATCATCCTAATCAAGGCTCAAATGTCGGAAGCAATAACATTGATACAGGCTCCACTACAAATAACACTTATAACCAGTCAGTTCTGGGGAAAAACAAGCCAGCAGTAACATCTACATTCAAATGTTTGCATCCAGCTCCTATTTTCCAGCCCATGAAAGGTGACATCTTATGCACCTCTAAGCAAATTGTCACAGAAAAGGATGATGATGTTACAGGTGCAGAAGTTCTGGCTCAGTCAAGTGACATCCATCATGAATCACAAATTCAGCACCGTTGTGATTACCATCATCTCCTCCAGAACACTCAACAGAACCAGCTTCCACCTGGCCTGGGTGATTCATTGGTGAACAAATTGGCTGCTTCTGTTCCACATTGCAGTTCATCCAACGTGCCATGTGGGCCTCCTGAAGGTAACACAGGTAATTACAGCGTCAATGGAAGTGCCTCAGGCAGCAACCATGGCAGCAATCATGGAAGCAATGGTCAAAATGGGAGCACCACGGGTGTAAATGCTGGAGGGACGAACATAGAAAGTGATAACGGGATAGGTGGAAAAAGTGGTAGTGGTGATGCTAGTGGAAGTGGGAGCGGAAATAGAGCAGATCAAGACAAGTTGGCACAGAGAAAAGCTGCTTTGACAAAGTTTCGACAAAAGAGAAGCGAGAGATGCTTCCGGAAAAAGGTAAAGTAAGGTGATGGTCATTGTCCAAATTTGGTTTATCCTCTGTTACTGTAGGCTCTTATAAGGGAAACAACTATGAGACGGGGACATAGCTCCTGGGTTTGTGGTATTTGCATTCGGTAACTTTCTAGTATGGTGTAGTTGTCTAATGATATTTTCATTTCCATGTGTGAATTCATTGCTTGACATCTTAATTTGTTGCTCCCTGTTCGGTGCTTTTAATTCCACAAGAAAAGGACGTTGGGAACAGTAATCTTCCATGTTGCCTTCTGCTATACCTGTGCTCGGTTGCTTGGACATGCATACATGACTTGTTGCCCTTCCCCTAAATGATGCATAGTGGCATGATTACCTAATAATGTGTCTACTTAAGTGCAAGCTTGGGATGGGAGTTTTGGCGGATATTCATGATTCTTGTCCTTCAGCTTCCTCTTCCTCTTTTAGAAGCTCATTCTTTCATTTCCCCTTCTTTTGTGTGTATTGACTGTATTCTGCACACAAGTTTGTAAGCCTTGACGATTGGAGTGACGACTGTTAGATTAGATCCACCTTTTTGCATTCTGTTTACCTTTGGTGTGCTCATTAGTTAGACATGTTTTCCGTCCTTTGTTTTTCTTTCCATTTTAAGTTTCAAATCCCATTTGTCCCTTAACAAAATATGAAATCCTTTGTTGTGGATGGTATCTAGGTTCGATATCAAAGCAGAAAGACGCTAGCAGAGCAACGACCACGAGTTCGTGGCCAATTCGTACGGCAAACAGCCAAAGAAAGCAAAGAGAGCCCGAGCAGAGCAACAGAGATCTAAATTGACGTCTTTGATGTGAGGACTTGAAATCTACTGTAACAGTGTTTGTCTGGTTTTGTGAAATGACAAGTCATAGATAGAGAACCTGAAGTGCAGTTTGTTGCTTTAGATTTCGAATGCTATTTGTATCATGAAACTGCATTCAATGGGAATTGTTGAAGTTTGTGTCCTCTCACTTCAATCAGGCCTTTCACAAGCTTGATTGGACAGTATTTCGTTTGTGAAACAGCTTTAATTGTTCACGTTGGTTTTCTTAACAAACTTTTTCTTTCCCAAAGGAATTCTGCTTCTGTATGGTTTCTTATGTTTCGATGTGATTTAAGAATCCAACGATTCGTACCGCTTTTCAGGAGACGTGTCATTCAAGAATAGCCGAAAGGTAAGACTGGCCACCAGCCAATGTCTGAGGTCCCAAAAAACGTCCCATCTGTAAGTGTAAATCCTGTGTGGCCCAAGTCTGCAATTGGTTGATGATATGTCACGTCTTTGCTTTGGATTAGGACTTGTGATACTTATTGATTAATACGATTGAAATCTTAGATTCAGATGCTTTCTCATCATTCCCCTCTCTCATATAAGGGTTCGGTTGTTAAATCTCGTCTATGTGTTTTTGCAAGTTCTATGTAAATATGTTCATCAGATTAAGTGATATAAGATTGAAACACTTTTAACGAGAATAGAGTCCCCCAACCTCTTATATAATTAGTTATGTTTTGAAATAACACTTTTGTACAAATTTCATGGTGATGGTTTCATGATTGAGTAAAAAAGTAAGACTATTGGCGCTCGAAAATTAGTGTTGGAGTAAATTTTTTGTAATTAACTTAAATTTTTTTGTAATAGTTTGTTTATTTTTACCTTATTTTATATTTATTGTATTATTTATATTATTACTTTTTATATTTTATTTATACATATTCATTTATTTATTTATATATACATACACACGCATATTTTTTTCTTCTTTTTTTTCCTATAGCTCTATCATAAATAGCATCTCTACTAGGTAAATATAAGACTGCGTATTATTAGATCTTCTAAAACTTTGCATATTAGCAAGACTTTCATTATATAGTTATTATTGTTGTTGTTGTTGTATATCTACCCAACACTAAAAAGTAAAAATTGACTCTTAATATAAAATGAAAGCAAAAAAAAAAGGAGATGATAACAGGAAAAGGAAAAACAATAACATCTAAAAATTTTGTTAATATGCAAGGTTTAAAAAGATTTAGAATATCATAATCTTATCCTTAATTAATTGAATAGCATAAAACCAAAGAACATATTGTCTATTTCAAATGGTTTATTCCCACCCTATTTCATGGAATCTCGTTCACTTATTTATATGGGTTTTATATAAATATATAGATGAGATTTAATTGAATAGAATAGGAACTGGTTTACGGAATATATGTTTTGTTTCCTTAAGGCCCTGTTTGGTCGAGTGTTGGTAATGGAATAGGGTGGAATGTAACACACTTTTATTGTTTGGTTAAGGGTTTCATAATGGAATAGAACAAAATGGGATAAAAGCGAAGGATTTCATGTTATGTTTCATTTTATTCTAAACGGTGAAAATAAAAAATCTTCGATTCGGAAGGTTTATGATGGAACGTAAACTAATAAATACATACTACCTGATTTACTCTCGATAATCTTTCTTAATTCCAATTTTTAACACTAACCTCCTTTTCCCCAGACTCATCTATTACGATCCACAAAAATTGTGTATAATTAATAATATTTTTATATTATTTCTCCTTACCCTA
>JAOQMP010000005.1:45246257-45257828 GCA_027563575.1 Erythroxylum pedicellare
TTAAAATTTTAAACTTTTAAAAATCAAACAATTAAATTTAAAATATTACTTTTTATTAATATTTTGTTAATGTAATTGTCGTAAAAACTAATATTTAGACCGGTTATGTGACCTTTAGTCTTTATTAATATAATTTTTGAGTATTTTAAAACAACTATATTAGTAATTATATATTATTGACATATTTGTAAAAACAGTCTTTTCATTAAAAAAAAGAAAATTGCATACGTTATAACTTTCCCCGAAATGCTTGCGAAACGAAGAACCTTACGAATTTTATATGTTGACTTTTTTATATTATCATCATCGTCAACATTAAGTTGAAATCTTATCGAATCGTTGAGTTTTGTTATATATTTAAAATTTATTTATTTATTTAATATTCACTGGCAATTATTTTAATAAATATAATTATTTGAATTGAATTATTTAATTAAAAAATTATTAGAGATTAAATATGAAAAGGTTAGGAATTTATGATTGATTATCCGTAACGTGTGTCGGAACGTCGTTGATGAAATTTAAACTCAAAGCCGTAAATAATTGAAACAAAATGGCGGGTTTTCTAAAGCTGTTTGACCGACACATTAAATAAAGGGGACCCTCTAAGCTGTAGCTCATCCTCGTTGAAGCCCATGTAGCTCCATCATCTCAGAACGTACATTAAGTAATAATTCCTTTTGACTACGTGGTAGTTTCAGTGGATTTAATAATATTCATGATTCTCGGACCCATCATCCGTAAGTAAACGACAACGTTTGAGTTGTAACTGGCCTGATAAGACCGTTTTAGGCCAATCACCGAATTTCCAAGTTTTAAAAAACATTAAACTAAACGGAAAGAACGAGATAATATACAAACCTGGGTGTCACTCTCCCTCCCTCCCCATTCTTTGTGCTTCCATGGCTACTTGACACCACCTGGGATATTGAATTTTTCATCTTTGGAGGTTACAGAGTATTGTTGTTACAATTGTATAGATAAAGGAAGAGAAAGAGAGAGAGAGAGCAAGAGCGTTATGGGGTGGATTCCCTGTTCTGGTATGTCAAACTCGAAGAAGAAGAAGAAACCGACGATCATGAGCCAGAAGCCACTTGATCAGATCAAACTCACTTCAGGTTCGTGTTTATGCCACTATAGTATTTCTCTTTACATTTTTACGTGTGTTGAGTCGGCCATAGAGTTATAACACTCTAATCCTTTGGCTGTCGTCTTAAAGTCTGTTGGAATTTGATTTAGTTCATGTTATTTGTATTCCATTGTGAGTTTCTCTCGTTCCCTTCTCCGGGTCATTGTGTAGTGCTCGGAAGTTTGGTTCTTTTACAAAGTCAAAGGGGGTTTTGAGATGTGATTTCTTGGTTCATTCACTCTGCAGTTGTTCGTGTATGTAGTCTTTAGTTCCTTAGCAGAGGGATTCTGTATTTGTTGAGGGGGTTTTTGTTCTCGTTATTGACAATTTGCTTTAAATTGGAAAGCAAATTTGAAGACACGGATTAGATTTCTTGACGGTGATTCGAGTTTTTCGCGTCATGGTTTGTTGATGCAGAGAGATCTAGGATGGGTTCCCCTTTGAAAGATAAAGAATCCTCTAAACGTGGAGGTCCAGATAGCATCGCCGCACAAATCTTTTCATTTCGCGAGTTGGCAACTGCAACTAAAAATTTCAAGGCAGAGTGTTTGTTGGGGGAGGGAGGTTTTGGAAGAGTTTATAAAGGGCGTTTGGAAACCATTAATCAGGTGAGTGATGCTCATCATTTTCTTCAGTTTGCCCTCAATTTCTAAATGATAAAGGTGCAATTTTTACATAAGGATCATGATATTAGCGTATGAAATTCTATCACTAACAAAGCATAGAAGCATCAATTATGATATGCAGCGAGTTGTAAAGTGACTGCAAAATCTTAACCTTATCAATGATTGTTTCAGGTAGTAGCCATCAAGCAACTTGATCGTGATGGTTTGCAGGGAAATAGGGAATTCCTTGTTGAAGTGTTGATGCTAAGTTTACTCCACCATCCTAATCTCGTTAATTTAATCGGTTATTGTGCTGATGGAGATCAAAGGCTATTGGTGTACGAGTATATGCCTCTAGGATCATTAGAAGACCATTTATATGGTTAGTGTGTTCAACTTCTTACTCATTTTTCAATCCCTGTCATATTGTTATCTTCTTCTTAGTCCTAATTGCTTTATTTGCAGAGATTTCACCTGGTAAGAAACCACTTGATTGGAGCACAAGAATGAAAATAGCTGCCGGGGCAGCAAAAGGGTTGGAGTATTTGCATGATAAGGCAAGCCCTCCTGTGATATACAGAGATTTAAAATGCTCCAACATTTTGCTTGGTGAAGGGTATCATCCTAAGTTATCTGATTTTGGTTTGGCTAAACTGGGACCTGTTGGAGATAACACCCATGTTTCTACACGGGTTATGGGTACTTACGGATACTGCGCTCCAGAGTACGCAATGACAGGTCAACTAACTTTGAAGTCAGATGTTTACAGCTTTGGAGTTGTACTTCTGGAAATCATTACAGGCAGGAAAGCGATTGACCATTCTAAAGCTACAGGAGAGCAGAATCTTGTTGCTTGGGTGAGCTTTTTCACATATCTTTCTGGAATTCTTTTCCAGGATATGCTTGTTCTTCTTAGAACCAATGTGTTCATTTTAACGTGGCTCATATACTCTTGGCTTTTATTGCAGGCAAAACCTTTATTTAAAGAAAGAAGTAAGTTTTCGAACATGGCAGATCCAATGCTTCAAGGTCAGTATCCACAAAGGGGATTGTATCAAGCCCTTGCTGTTGCAGCCATGTGTGTTCAAGACCAGCCTAATCTGCGACCTGCCATAGCTGATGTGGTCACAGCTTTGGGCTACCTTGCTTCCCAGACATTTGATCCTAAAACAAAACATATCCAGAGTTCTCGCTTGGCTCCTGGCACCCTTCCCAGAACAACAATGCGCAGTAAATCTCAACGATGATTGGTGTAAAGACAAATCAAACCAGGGAGGGAAGTAAGCTTAATATACTAAAACTGCAAGTGAGTTCTTGTCAGGATTGGCTTGCAAATAGAATCGTAGTTATATAGTAGTATCCTTGTATTTATGTCCATCACAGAAGGCCTGAGTTTCGTATTCATTGTACTAATTTTCTGCCTTCCCTTCAAATTTTGTTCCACTCCAGATAAATCACTGTATATGTCATTTCTGCATCTTTAGTAACTTTACTCCATATAATCTCTTGCCTTAACTTCCTGGTGCTAGATCTTACTGTTCATAGGTTTCAACCAGGTTAGTGTGCTATGGTTCTGTCATAATCTACCAAGTAACTCCACTAATAATCTTCAAGGAAAAATTGAAATGTGTCTAATCTTCAAACCATTCACAACCAAAGTTGCTAAAAACAAACCCTACGTGGATCAAAAGATACATATTTGAGATGTTTACAAAGCTTTTTAAAATGGTTGTAAAAGTTTGAGATTCATCCTTTGATCAAGTTGCTTGTTCCTGGTGTCCACTTGGAATGGAACTGGAAATGGCAAGCTCACTCCTCTTGGGACTGCAAGCAAGGACTGTTGTAAATAAATATATGCATTCTCCATTGATCATTAAGTGAAGATCACAATGAATCTATAGAAAAAGTCTTTGTGGAAAGTTACCGGGAACGGTGCTTGTAAAATTCAACGATCTCCCTGCGATCACTTTTTGTTTGCTTATAAGCACCAACCTGGTTCATTTCCTGCACAGAATAATCATAATCAACAGAACTTGTGGCCTCTGTTCATTGCCTTGGAATGAATTGTAGTTACAAACTAAACACACATGTACCTCAATCCATGTGGATAGCTTAGGCCGACCTGACGTGACATCGTACTTACAAACTTCAGATTAAGAATATCCGAGCTCGTTCAACAAATGGAATATAAACTATATCCACCTGAAAAAGAATAAAGTTGATTTCACTTCTACAAGCATCATGAGTCCAATGGAGATCCTGCATTTACTTTAATGGAGATAAATGACGGAACAGGCGAAAAGTTCAGTTCACTACCAAGCCAAACTTGCCATTGAAAAAAGGACCGTCGCCAAATTTTCTCAAGGCAGTTTCCAGTACATCAAATGCAGGATCTGACACAACTTTACCAGTCATTATTCTAGTACTTGACACAAATCCCTTTGTAAAAAAGACGAGAAGTCAGGACTTTTACGAGCTTCTCTGGTAATCTCTCCCTTGAAGGAATTGTAGATCATGTCAATGAAAGTGTCACAGAAGGACAATAATTCCTCACAAAACTCTCTCCTCCCAGGCTCCTGGATTATCGTGGAAATACTTATGAATTCTGTCAAATTTTTTATATAAACACATAGAAACAAGCAAGGACGTAAAGATCTTACGTCAGGGAAAAGAGAAGGTCCTTCGAAGTTGTTGTCAATGTATCTGATAATCTCAAGACTTTCCACAATAACTTTTGTTATTATGTTCCAGTGATGGTACCTATGCATTGGGAAACAGAACAGAGACTAGAAGGAATCAAGGATAGTTGAAATTTTTAGTGAAGTGAATAAAGAAATCGCTAGCAGAAAGTGGAGATTATGAACTTCTCTTTGGGGTTCACTTTCTGATACCACTCAGGCTCATTATCAAGGTCGATAACTACCAATTTAATCTCTTCTTGCAACTCCTGCAAATTTACCAGAAACCTGGGGGAAACAAGTGAAAGGAAAAGGAAAGATAAAAAAATCTGATAGGATCTGACCCAACTTTAAAAATGCCATTAAAACAGAAAGTAATAACTATGTGGTAAGTGAACCAGGTGGTTCCATCAAAAAGTTCAGGTGGGCTAGTAGCAGATGTAACAAATATGTCCTGATGTTGTAACTCAGATTTTCTATAAGACTATATTAAATTTGATTTAGGGTTTTTTTAGTTTAATAATCTTAACCGTTAGTTAATTTAGTATTTAATGGACGTACAAAATTTAATATTAATAAGGAAATGTATATAAATTAGTTCTCTTTTTACCCTAATCAAGTACAGGCAAAACATTTTTTTTTTTTTGGATTCGAAGAAACCGCGTAGGCGGGCCAAGCGGGCACACCTCTCCGAAGGCTCAACTGGCACACCACCTCACAGGTGAATCAAACGGGCGCATTTCATCATCGAGGGTCCAAATGACACTCCACCTACAGGTAAAAACTCTGGCTACCCCAGGCTCTTACAAGAGGGGCTAGCAAGGAATCGAACCTGGGAAGGTTAAGAGAAAGATATTAGTTCGTAATCTATGAACTAATATGATGAATGTCGTTTAAGGTAAATAATTTATTTGCTTTATTTATTTAGTTATTATTGTATTCAAGATTTGAATAAATACTAATAATCTACGAATAATTTATGCCTTTAATATTTAATTATTAAAAAGTGAAAAAACTTATATGTGATAAGAAAGTAAAGTTTTGAATAGATAATAATCCTCAAATTATTGGTTTGCTGATTATTTTATTAAGATGTTTATAAAAAAATAATTTTAGGGTTTTGTAAATTCCAGAATAACGTATGAACTTGACAACTATGAAAACGAATGGTTAGGTAGCAGCATACGCTTAGGCATTGGTGTGCGTAACGTCTGCATGTTTGTTGAAAAGTGAAGTGTATGCATAAATAGTTGAAAGGACTACAACGTTATTAATGACGGCAACGAGGCCCACATCTTTCGTACCTTTACTTTCCTTGTTAATGGCACCATGTAGAGAGTGACAGAAGTTTGAAAACAATGAAGTGGCTACGTTGCCTTTGTTTTTATTTATGTCTGTTTGTTTGGCCTTTAATAACGAGAGGTGAAACTAAATCCTAAATATACTCTCCATTTTAAGCTTATGTTAGCAAGTGGAGCTCTTAGGGCACTTAACAATGAGCCACGTCCCGTTATCTTTTGAGGATTCGAACTTACGATATTAGGCAAACTTTGGCCGAACTTGGTGGCTCTAATGCCACACTCTTTCATAAGCACTTACAAGAAGAGGTGAAACCAAATCTTAAATATATTACCTTAGATTTAGCACGATACCGCGAGATAAAGAACTATCTAGCTTGCATATTACTATAAATATTGGGGATTTTGTTTATCTGTTAAATGCTTTGTGTGTGTTTCAATGGGCGGCTCTTGTGTCAGATATCCATATTGTGAATATTGTGTTTTCAATCGGAAAATTACAACCTTAGTCTATGAATTTTGACGATAAAATGAATTTTTTTAAGTTTTGATTTTTTTACGTTTTGGTCATATTAATAATATTTTAATCTATAATCAAACTTTTAATTTTAGTTTCGTCTTATGATTATGATTATATATATATATATGACAATATGACAATATGATTAAAATTAATTTATTAGTCACCAAAGTGGCTAAATTAGTTTTGAATGTATGGTCATATGATTTATGTATTTTATGAAATGCTATTATGAAAATTTTATTAGTTGATAAAAATTAAGGACTTTACCCAAAAGTAAATCAATGTTCTATAACTAATAAATATAAAGGAGAAAATTGATAAACTGTTCTCATATATGTATAGTTATCCAAAGATGTTAGATGTATTTGATGAAGTTTATTTAATTTTCTTATAAAGTTTAAATAGCACTTTAATGATGGTGATGATACGTATTGTTGTCATTACCTAAAGGAAACCTGCAATATATTTATGCTCATTTGTTTTCGTTTTTTTTTTCTCGTTTCTTGTTATGGTTTGTATAAAAAATGAAACTTCTGTATAAAACATGTTTGGTTCTTTATTGTTTTATTACACTGTTTTTAAAAATAAAAAAACTACAACTCTTTTACGAAAATGGAAAAATCATGTTTCCGTGATATTTCACAACAAAAATATACGTTTCCTAACTTACAAAAACTTGTTGTTTTTTTCACCAACACTAGTTTTCTCTCTGCTCCTCATCTTCATCCAAGTTTGTGTTTATTTCTGTTGCTTGTTATTGTACTGGATCTTTATTATTTTGTTTCACGTATTTGTTATCTGGGTGTGCTTTTGTATCTCTTGTTATTCGTTTTATTTGTTTCCACGATTTCTCTAGTCTTGTCACTGCTAGAATGATAAGTTGTCTTGATTAAGATGCGAAGGTGGTTATAGTGGTGGGTGGTTGATGATGGTTTTTTGAAGAAAGATTGATCAGAAAAAAGACATGGCACTGGCAGGTTGATCCAAAAACTTCTGCATTATATTTTTGGATCCTAGCGTTGTGGGGTTAGTAATGAATCAGTGTTGGGGACATGTCATACATGGCCTTAAGGTAAAACTAACAATGTCATTCCTACTAACTCATTCTCTGAAGATGAAAACAATAGTACTGGAGGCATTGATACTGGTGCAGCTACTGTGTTATCAACTAGTGCATGTTGGCTTTATAACGCTGGTTTAGGTGCCAGTGTGTGAACAGTTGATGGAGAAGGATACTCAAGCAGAGACTAGTTCATTATGCTGTTGTTGTGGGGTTCTACTTGTAGCAGAAGAGTCAGATGGGTTCTAGCTTGTTAACATAACTGAGAGCAACAAGAAGAGAGAAATGTGTTTTAAGTACTAACTGCAACATGGCTTCTGTTGAGCAACAATATGATATAAGTCAAGAGTTTCGTCTAGGGAACAATGTTGGAATAACATGCGAATCATGTTTTCATATATACTTTTTTGCATCTGGAAGATGTGGCTTTCGATAAGAAGAACGAGAATTGCATGAAAAAAATGGTGGGTGGTAGGCATTCTGTATTTGGCATTAAAATGCACCTATTATGTGCCTTTCATGCAACAGTACGTGCCTTTCATGCATTAAATGCATTTCTACATAACAGATACTGTTGTAAGCATGAAACGCACATATCTGTTGCATGCAATAGTCTCGTTGCTCACTCTCTCCTCGGCTTAGATTATGATCTTTAAAGTTTAACGAGAAGATACAACATGGGTTGTAGAGTCAGCGATGGTAGTGGTCAGAGTTCATTGGGCTATTTATTTGGAAAGTGATGAAGCTCCATCTCCTTCTACAAACAAAGCCCCTGCTGCTCCAAGCGAGAACCAGACTGTAAAAAGTGCACCACCTTCCAAACCTACCATTTCTCCTTATCCAGTTGATATTGCTAAACAAATTGTTGTTGTTATCAATAGTACTTCTTCAAACAATTATCTCCATGCAAACAGATAGAATACTGGAAACTTTATCACAGATCGACCTTCGACCAAGGTTGACTCTGCCCCTGGTGGTGGATCATCTCTGGGTTACTTCTTTGGTGGTGGTAGTAACTACTATATGCCTCCGTGTCAACATTATGGTGTTAAACTTATTGATTTTTATGAAACATGTCATCTGAATTTTTATCTTAATGAATGTAATCTTATGGATCAAGTAATTGTACTATAGGGAGTGTCTCATTGTCTTTTCGGTTTATTGAATGAAAAGCACTGGATTCATCTTTAAAATAAAAAAATGGTGGGTGACATCTATTTACGTGCCTTTCATGAGATACGTGGCTTTTGTGCATTAAACGCATTTCTACATAAGATACTGTTGAAACATTAAATGCATTTACGTGCCTTTCATGCAACAGATGCTTTATTCTCTTGTCTTCGCGTGTATTCCTATTTTTATAGCTGTCACATGACTTTATTATCTTCATGTAATACCTCTTGTTAATGTAGAGAACCGATGTTTTTTTAAAATGTGGAATACAATGCATTGTCACATGTTTATTTTAAACTATATTTAACATTTAATACTTTATAAATATTATTGTGATTGATGTCACTTATATGTTATTACATTTAGTTATGGAAGGCTTGACCAATATGAATGATGACAATGATTGTATGGAAGTAAATGAAAAAGATGGGGTATGGAATGATACTCTATAGAGATGTATTTAATCTCCTTGATGGTTAAAGAGGTGAAGAAGGGAAATCGAACAACTACTACCTTTTCGAAATCTGGTTGGATGAATATTACAGCAGGGCTTCAAACAAAGTTTAATAAGGCGTATACTGATATTCAATTGAAGAATAAGTATAATGGACTAAGGGCCAGATTGAAGAATTTCAAGAACTTACTCAAAGAAACATGAATCAGTTACAACTCTTTTACTGGTGAAGTTACTGCTACAAATGAATGTTGGGAAAATCTATTTAAGGTAAAATATTTCTTTTGTTTTGTTAATATATCATATTATATACTATTCATTCTCACTTATCTTTTTCATCATTATAGGTGCATAAAATGACTCACAGATTCAAGAAAAAAGGATGTAAGGAATTTTTAGACTTGTGTCATATTTTTGGAGATACTACTGCAACTGATGTGCATGCACATCCATCAACTAAATCTCCATCGAATAGTACAGATGAGGAATATGGAAATGATGTTGAAAAAGATTACTTGTATAATGAAAAAGAAGATCAAGATAAAAGTATCCATCTAAGAGAAAGAAATCTCCTAAGAATAAGAAGGCAAAGAAGACACATTCTAACATTGTAGAAGAAGCCTTACTTTATCCTTGGTGAACAATCAAAAAGAAAGAGAAAAAATGGAGTGAAACATCATCCATCGTAGGGAATAAATCTCAAGAGTCTAACATAATGATAGAATGTTTGAATTCCTTAGATGAATTGGGTGTTGACAGTATGCAATAGGGGAACGCTATGAAGGCTTTACATGATTCTCCACTTTATAGGGATTTTTTTTATGAAGATGACAGATACAAGAAAGCTGAATTGGATTATGTCGCTTTAGTTATATTTTCATGTTATTGCATATCGAATTCTTATTGATTTGACACTTTTATATTAAACATTATTCCATATTTTAAACATTTTATGTTTGAGCTTTGTATGAATAGTTGACTTAATTTTAAGTCTATATTTTGTATGAATATTTTTCTATATTTGATTAAACCTTTTAATTGAATGTTTTATTAATTATTTAATGTTGGCATTGAAGATACATGGATTTCTTATTAGATTCTAATGATGAACGGAAAAAGGTAATCATTATTTCTATAGCTGGGGAGAGAATAAAAATTTTCATTTACAGAAGCAACCATGTAGAACTTCTACTGTACCAGGTTATGATTGGATATTAGAACTTTTGAATGGGAATCTTACAAGGATTTATGAAAACTTAAGAATGAGAAAGATAATCTTCTTGAGCTTATGTGATGAGTTGAAGAGTTTAGGAAGCTTAAATGTAACAAATCATTTGACTGTGAAGGAAAAAATATCAATTTTTTAATGACTATAAATCATAGTGAGACAATTAGAGTCAATGCAGAATGCTTCCAACATTCGACCTAGATAATTTCAAAGTACTTTCGAAAAGTCGTATATGTAGTTAATCTTCTTGCAAAAAAAATCATTACTCCACCATCTTTTATTAATATACCTCCTGAGATTCAACATAATTCAAAATTCTTTCCATATTCATCCATATATTTAATTACTATTTTAAGTATGTCCTTATGATTAAAAATTATTTTAATATATTTTTTTTAATTTTAGGACTATATAGGAGCAATAGATGGTACACATATTGATGCACATGTTCCGACCGATGAACAAATACCATACGGGACAAAAGAATTAATCAAACCCAAAATATTATGTGTTGTTGCTCATTTAACATGCGTTTTACATATGTAATGGCTAGATGAGAAGGTACTGCAAATGACTTTCGAGTTCTTTTTGAAGCAATGACAAATCTAGCGAATCAATTTTCTATACCTCCACAACGTTTTATATTATTTTAAATAAGCATAGTAATTATGATTCATTTTTAATATCTTTTTGTTAATATTATATTCTGTTTATGTTAGGTAAGTACTATTTGGTTGACTCGGGCTACACTAATATACATGGATTTCTGTCACCATATTGAGGTGAAATATATCATTTGCGAGATTATAGAGGCAGGGGAAGACCTCAAGGTCCATAGGAATTGTTTAACTACAGGCATTCTTTATTAAAAATTGTTATTGAAAGATGTTTTGGCGTTCTAAATGCAAGATTTCCTATACTTAAAAACATGCCGAGTTATGATATGAAGAAACAAAAATACATTATTATTGCTTGTTGTGTTATACACATTATATTATAATGTATGGACAAAGCGTTGAATTATTTGAAAGTTGTGCTGAAAATGAAGAACAAATTAGGGAAAGTGAAAATGACGATTCAAATTCTCAAGTGGAGTATAATATCATTCTAACACAACTTCGAGGTATGTCTTGGAAGCGAGATAAAATGGTTAGACAAATGTGGAGTGATTTTATTATTTCTAATTGATTTATGTTCTTTTATAAATAATAGTACTATTATGTTTTCAAGAATTATAGTATGATAGACATATTTTAATGATTAGAATGACTTAATATAATTTCTAATTTATGTAATTTTATTATATACAATTAATGTGTAATTAATATAATATTTTATTTGCATATATTTGATTTTAGCTATAAAGATAATTAATTAATTAAAAAAATGTATTATATTATAATTATTACACATAAGAGTATAA
>JAOQMP010000005.1:45268270-45294718 GCA_027563575.1 Erythroxylum pedicellare
TAACATTTAAATTTGTTTAAATTGTTTTGTGTGAATTAACTTCTGATTTTATTGTAGATTTTTTAAGAAAAAGGTTTAAAGATCTATTCAACCCCCCTTCTAGATCGTTTACAAGATTATGGCTAGAAGCAAACTTATGCTAGTCCTCATATGTATTTCAAGAAGTGTATAAGTTCTTCTATATGTTGGTGACATGTTGATCGTAGGTCATGGTTTTGGAATAATTTAAATGTTAGAGGAGCATTTGTCTAAATATTTTGATATGAAAGATTTAGCGAATGTATAGAAGATTTTAGGAATGGAAATAACTTAAGACAGGAAGAGTAAGAAAATATAGTTATCATAGGAGAGATATATTAAATAGGTATTAAAAAGGTTCAATATGAACCATATTAAGCTAGTTAGCATGCCATTGGCATCTCACTTTATGCTGAGTAAGTATACATGTCCCTCAACAAAAAAGGAGAAAGATGGTATGTCTTCTATTTCATACTCATCTATAGTAAGGTCTTTGACGTATGTAATTTTATATATAGGACTAGAAATTGCACAGACTATTGAGTTAATAAGTAGATACTTGTCTAAATTGGGAAAGTTCAATAAGAAGTGATGAAATAGATTTTGAGATATTTGGGTGGTACGTCTAAATGGAGTTTATGTTTTGGTGATGATGAGCCCATTTTCGAAGCTTATGCAAATGCAAATATGACTGAAGAACTTGATGGTAAAAGTCCACTTCAAGTTTTTGTTCAAGTTTGTAGGAGGAGCCATTTCATGGCAATCTAAACTACAAAAGCTTATAGCTTTATTAACTTTTAGTAAAAGCTGGTAACAAGATGCTTTGGCCGAAAAGGTTCCTTAAAGTTTTAGATGTGAATTAAAAAGAATATGTAGTATTTTGTTATAGTCAAAGTTTTATTGACTTAAGCAAAAATACTATGTATCATTCCCACACAAAACACATAGATTTTAGATATCAATGGTTAAGGTTCGTGATTGAAGAGAAACAATTGATGTTAAATAAGATTCACATAAATGGTGGTAAGATGTTGACAAAAGAGATTCTTAAAAATAAACATGAGTTTTATAATAAGTTTGTTAGATGTCTTTCAAATGGATATTGAAGCATTATGTGTCTCCCTCATATTTGGTCTAGAGGAGAAGATAGTTGAGTGTTCAGCCCTATTTTGAGACAAATATGACTTTTTGATGGTTGTAGGTACTTTTATGATTTATAGGAATGATGAACGAGTGAAGATAAGACAGATACTAGTTAGAATAAGCTTTTATGGGAAGATATGGCCTTGGAAAGTACTACATGCCTGTGTCCTTTACTTACATGAATGTGCGAATCAATCGTGCAAGCTTTTGGAAATGTGTTCAGACGGAAGAGAAAGGGAAAAGACATGCACAATTGTGCATATGCCCATGTTCATGACATATATGACTGTGTGTGATGCCCTGTAACTCTCTGTAGCCATGTACATTCATGATTTTGTTAAAGATGAAAAAGGCATAGTCATTTTCACAATCGTTTACATGTCTGTTTGCGGTGTAAAAAAACTCTATTTTAAAATATAAAAGATAAAACGTGTAAGAGTAATATAAGAGTGACAAATTGGCTATAACATAAAAAGTGAAGAAAATTGAGGGAAAGCAGATAGAAAGTATTCCCATCCTTTGTTGATTGTTTTTTAATAACAAGTTGTTTATAAAGATTATTTTCAAGGTCAGTTTGAGAGTTTTGTTGATTGATATTTCAACTTAGTTTCAATAATGAAACCTGGTGAGACAACTTGTAATTATAGGATGAGGAATTATTTTAAGCAAAGGTCGATTACTCGAGATTAAATTTTGTAAATTCTTACATGAATTTAGTGGATCTGTTTGTCAATTTAGCTTGTAGTTTTTCTTTCTACACTGGAGGATTTGTCACATAAATCTTATTGTTGGTTTCATATGCTAATAAGCTAGTTAATTGTTATAAATATTTGATCTTTGGTTGACGTTTAGAGAGTTGTGCTATTGACTCCCAACAACCTTCTCTAGCAAATAGTAAAACAAAAATATGATCATTGCTATATGATTTTTTAAAGATAAAATAATTCTTTAAAGCCATAAAAGGATTCAAAGGGTCTTTCCAATGATGTACCAAACAAAAGGAAGTACATCACATTTTTAGTTATCCTTAGGAAAAACTGGGAAGCTAAAGATTCCATTGTCTTCTAGCAGAGGTCCTCAGTTGTCCTGCAATTTAATGGGCCACCAGAGTTTCCCTTATCTAATAATATAGCTTGTGGGATTAAAACATGCTTATTTGTATTAGCCTTGTGAAAAATTATCTGATTCCCTTCCCTCCAAGTTACATAGACTGCAGAGTTAAGACTAAGACTTAAACAAACTTTATCTTTCCCTAAAGAGCTAAACTTATCTTCAACCCATTCCAATATATTCAACTAGTATGACTCATGATAGTAGAGATTTAATGTATGTTCAATGCTAGCCTAAATGGAAGTGGTGAAGCTACATTTGAAGTAGATATCATCAATGTTTTCTTGCTCAATGTGACATAGCATGCATAACTTATAAATGGACTCAACTATCCTATCTTTAGTTTGCAGTCTTCTCGTAGCTATAGGCCAAGTAATGAATAAAGCTTTTGGTTTTAAGGAACCTTTCTATACAATATTGTACCAAGGAATGAGAAGAATAGGAGCATTGTGAGCTTTGATGCATAAAGAGTTTATGTAGTCTCCATTGTTGCTTAAAGATGAAATAGGTTTATTAGGAGAGCAAGGATTGGGCAGTTTGGAAAGTAGCTCAGAAGCCTATTCGCCCTCTTCCTTAAAAATTCCAAGAATTTTACTCAATAGCATTTCCTACTCATGCTTGAGAAAAGATTCTTATAAATTGTGAAGAAATATCCTCCTTAAGGCATAGGGGCTTAGAGGAGTCCAATTATCAAATTAAAACTACATATCACCATCATTCCTTACTTGAATTTTGATAAATGGATAAACAATTAATAACTACTTCGTGTTTAGCTCAAAGTTTTAAAATTAATTAAAGTTGTTATGCTGTAAGTATACAACTCATATAAAATAATATAGCAAGGTATTGTTTATTCGAGGATTGGTTAATCACCTTATAATTCAAATTGACATTTGCTTAAGTAAAACAAATAATGAGAAATTGAAATTGCAAAAATTAACAATTTAAAGCTTGCAAACACACTTTAAAATGTCATAAAAATAAAAACACAATTTTGGTTTTAAGAATCAAATTATAAAGGTTAAGGTCATTCTCTATATACCATGTAATCCCTCACTTTAGTAATATAATCATGCTTAGTCCTAGGCATTCTAATGTATTGGCCTTTTCTCTCTCAATACTCGAACCAATTTAATCCAAAATAATGATTAAATTTTGGTATGTAATCTCTTAACCTACACACTTTACTTAACCATTAAGTGGATATGAAGTTACCTATTGGACAACCCTCAAAATATTCAAGATCTTTCTCTATATGTCAAGTTAGCTTGATGTGTAAAGTGTTCTCAAGGTTGTCCACTCTTATAGTACATCCAAAATAATTTCCTAACTCCATTTCTCAATGTAAGCAAGACATATAAAGCCATACATCATAAGCGTTAAAGGAAACCATAAATTAAACCAAATTGATTTCTTACATAGTTATGGTAAGAACAAATCTAAAATCTACTTAGAAATCCATTAGAATCATCAACAACATCCTCACAACAAGTCCATACCTCCTTTCCATACAATAACTAAACAAATCAAATGAGAGAAGAGAGAATAGAAGGCTTATGAATTGAAGAACAAAGTTGAAACTTGGTGTGGTAGCTTTGAGATCTCTTGAAATCACTTGATTCTCCTTAAAAATCCACCAAAAAATGTCTTTCTCCTTTTTGTGTGATGCATGACCCTCTTCTCTTTTTAGGGTTTAAAATGATGTTTTTATACCCCTTTGGGTAGTTAAACTGACCTAGTATGGATGTAGAGCAAATTGGAATTGCTAGTTGGAAAGTTGAAAAATTCGAGCTTTTGCCTAGAAAATTCCCACTTTCCTCTTTAATATCTACAAGTCTACCTGCAAAAGTTGATAATCAATACAAATAAGGTCCAAATCTTGCCCAAACATTAACATACAACCATGCAAAATTTATATGCATCAAAACACATTAAAAGCATGCAAAACCTAAAACTTAAAAATCTTCATTTAAAACCTAACATGCAATTTATCATTTGTAGCCGCATACATATGCAAGATATGAAAATAACATAAAACTTAAGCTAAACATCCAAGTATGTATATTAAACATATACATTATTACTTAGACAATCCTACAATAATTATCACTTATCAACAGCTGGCCTTTTTCTTAGAATCCATTGCTATATGATTTTGTTTACATCATTCGTTTAAATATGATACGTAAGTCCCACCCGATGGGCTCTAACTTGAATCATCACGATTAGTGGGACCCCCACTTTTAGAATCTTGATCGTTGTAAAAGGAAAACCAAGAATTTGCTGACCTTGTAGTAGTAGTTCAACTAATAGGTCCAAAAGCTACCTAAACCAAAACTTTTCCAACTTCTACAATCAACCCCTATTTCTCTCACAAACCAATCTTCCCCTATTTTACTCGTTATTCATTAACCAATCCATGGCTAGCACTGATCATCAAGATTTCAGCTTTCCCACCATCACCGACACGCTATCGTCGAGCATTGATTCACCACCATTATGGCGCTTGTCCCCTGTAGCCTCCCCCTGCCACGAGAAATCATCATACAAAGAAGCGGAAGAACTGAAGGAATGTGTACAAACACGATTGGAGATCAAGTGCACACAAAGAAAGAGCTTTTCATGTGGTTGGGATAAGTTGTTGAAAGCAAGCAATAGAAAGGAAGATGAAGATGAAGATGACGCGGAAAAGATGGACATGTTATGGGAAAATTTCAATGAAGAGATGTTGAGGAGAAGTAAGAGCGCAAGAGGCCAATCTGAGCAAATACTGGACGTGGGATGTGTTCATCAAGCATTGAGATTATCCAAGAAGAATGACACTTTGTTTTCGCCCAGAAAGACAGGGTTGGTGGTGTTTGTCAGAGTCATGAAGAGGCTTCTCTTGCTACACAATTCTCATAAGCCAGTCAAGAATCATTCTTCTCATAAGCAATCAAAGAGGAACCTTTCATAGTGACTGCAAGTTCTGGGTTTAAGAAAGTGACAGCCCAGCTACTGATCATGGCATTGATGTTACATCCAACATTTTTTCTTTCGACATGATATTATTAAAATATAAAACCATTTATTTGATTTTTCTTTTTTCTTCAATTATTTGGCACCGACCAATTAATTGTTTAAAGTCAATCAAGAACCTGTGCCCTGTGAAAATCAAAATTGTTCAGGTGAATTAAGACACCACTTTAATTAATACGCTATTGGACGGTAAAGTTGAGAAATCCATGTGGTCTGTTTTTCTTAATAAAACTGTTAATGTGGGTTAAGTCCAGACTTTACAACATATTTGGGCATCAAACCATATGGTCCAAAAACAGACAGGCTACAAAATCACCGTAAAATTTTTAGAAATTTTAAATAAGTCTTTAAATTTTATAAATTTATCCTTAAGGTTAACATCTATTCTCATGGTAACTCCTATAGGTAAAATTTAACAATGATGTCAGTGTTGATGCCTGCTTGGATGGACTTTTAGGAGATCAATAAGTACTTTTTTTTACCATAAAAGTGTTTTTTAAGAAAAATAGGTGTTTAACTGTAAAATAAAAGAACACTTCTTTAATAAATATGACTTTTTTGGCAGCCAAAATATAACTTTTTAAAAAGCTCAAATTTGGAGCTTCATAAAAAAACCTCTCGAACGACTTTTTCGTATATATTTTTCAGATCAACTAATGAGCCTATTTTTTAACCCCTTTTGTCCTTATATTTTACACATCATTTTCACAATATCCACAAACTCATCTTTCCATTTATTATGTATTTAACTATTTATTCAACTTGAATATTTATTTTGGGATTTATATAATATTATTTAACTTTCTATATGTTTTAATATTTATTTTTATATTAATTTGCTTATGTTATAATCCATATAAAAGATTTGGTTAGATATATTTTTATTTGTGTTTCATATGGTTTAAAAATTATATAATAATTAATATATTATTTTTTTGCATATTGTTTAAAATACTTTAACTAATATTTATATGTATAAATCATTTTTATTATAAAATAAATTATAGTTAAAATTAAAAGTACTTTTTTCTTATGTTACCAAATAATATACCGTATAAAACTCTTTAAAAAAATTTTTTAAATGGTAATCAAACAATAAATTGAATTTTTAGAAAAATTCTTCATCGTCCAACCTAGCATAGGTACTGCATTCATTTGCTTCAGCTCTTTAGGCCCATGGGAATCCTTGTTCCTGGGGGATGAATACCGCACTACTCCGACATAAACTATCTTGCGTCAGACATGACATTCTCCGAATCTTGAACTGTAGAACTTTATCTACTCACATCCTCGGATGCAGGAAACACGCGAAGCGTTTAAACAATCCCTTGAGAGTCCTAGAAATCATATCCCCCAAGAGAAGGACTACATCGCTTAATCAAAACCATCTTCGTCTCATTCAGGACTTTCTACAAACAGGTTCTGATCATACTGTTGAAAAGAACCTAAACGATGATTTCGGAATTCCAAGGTTAGAAAACCAAGTTCCAAACGCGTTTGATGAAGTACTTAAATCTTTTGGCGTGGACAAAGAAGACTCGGATGGCAGGCTATTTGATGCCAGTGTTTTGTCCAATGCCGTGAGCTTATGTGGGTCTAAACGTGATCTTCGAGGTGGTTCCCACTATCATTCTCGTGCAATAAGATCTGGGTTTGTTGTTAATTCATACGTTGGGAGTTCTTTGATCACGTTTTATATTCGTTGTGGAGAGTTGCAAAATGGGTATAAAGTGTTCGAAGAAATGCCTCTTAGAAACGTAGTGTCATGGACAGCTATTATCTCTGGTTTTGCGAAGGATTGGCAAGTTGACATGTGTTTTGAGCTATACTCTTTTATGAGAAATTCAGCGTTAAAACCTAACGAGTTTACGTTTACGAGTATCTTGAGTGCATGCACAGGAACTGGAGCCTTGGGGCAAGGCAGAAGTGCTCATTGTCAAATAGTTCAAATGGGTTTTGATTCTCATTTATACATTGCCAACGCTCTTATATCAATGTACTGTAAATGTGGGAATGTTGATGACGCCTTGGAAATATTTGAGATCATGGTGAGTAAAGATATCGTGTCATGGAATTCAATGATTGCTGGGTATGCTCAGCATGGATTGGCGGTGCAAGCACTTGAACTTTTCGAAGAGATGAAGAAACGGGGAATAAAGCCTGATGGCATTACTTTTCTTGGTGTGCTATCTTCATGTAGGCATGCGGGGTTGGTTGATGGAGGGAGGAATTACTTTAATTCAATGGCTGCATATGGTGTGAGGCCAGAATTAGACCACTATTCTTGCCTGACTGATCTTCTTGGCCGTGCTGGATTGGTGGAAGAGGCTCGAGATATTGTAACGTCAATGCCTATGTCTCCTAATGCAGTTATATGGGGCTCGCTGTTGTCGTCCTGCAGACTTCATGGGAGTGTTTGGATTGGTATACAGGCTGCCGAGAGCAAGTTATTGCTGGAACCGGGATGTGCTGCTACTCATGTGCAATTAGCCAACTTATATGCTAGTGTGAAGTGCTGGGATCAGGCAGCAAGAGTGCGAAAGTTGATGAAAGATAGAAGCCTGAAAACAATTCCTGGCTATAGCTGGATTGAGATCAAGAACGTGGTTTACAGATTCCGAGCAGAAGACTGGTCCAATTCTAGACTAAATGAAATTGTCATTTTACTCGACCGTCTGATGGATCACATCGCAATTTCAGAGCTTGTTCCTGGAATAGAAGAGGAGGTTGATGCTGTTCTATAGAGGGTAATGCGAGTTCATAAGTTCTCAGTTCCCAGTTCCCAGTAGTTTGCATCTCACAAGTTGCTAATCCTCCCAGAGCTTGACACCAAATAGAGTCGTCACGCGGGATCGCGCAGCAGACACTGTGGTAACTGATCCTAAATTGATTATGCTAATGAGGTGTTGAGTTAGTGACCCAAATTCTTCTGCATCAACTTAAATAAACAAATTTGTGGCTACAAATATTGACTTATTTGCTTTACGTTGATTTAGTTATCAAAAGTCAAACTTTTTAAGCCAAACATTTTAATGCTCAAATCATAGACAATGTTTTTGATGGGCAATATAACTATTTCAACTGAGTTTGTAGACAAATTGGTTTATGGTGCAAGTTAAAAGTGGCAAATTTGAGCATTGTAAATACCTCTTGAGTCGCTATTTTTTAAGCATGCAATAAGCTGAGACATTTAACAAAAAATTTGAGAGTTTATTTTCACCAATATTAGCTCAAATTTGTATTCATTTTATTTTAGGAGAGTTTTATTTTGTGATATTATATACAAAATTTATATACTCATTGTGCTTAGTTTTTGAGAGGAATTTTTTTTTTATTCTTCTCTGTTGTAGTGAATTTTTCGCTATCACGTAAAATAAAACTCTCTTCTAATATAAGAGTCAATACAATTTTGAGCTAATATTGGTGAAAGTAAATTCTCTACTAAATGTCTCGGCTTATTGCATGTTTAAAAAGTAGAGGGCTCAAGATATATTTATAATGCTCAAATTTTGTTGCCTTTGCCTTGCCCCATAAACCAATTTGTTTACAAAGTCGGTTGAAATAGTTGTATTACCCGCCAAAAGTATTGCATATGATTTGAACAATAAATGTTTGGCTTAAAAAGTTTGACTTTAGATAATCAATTCTTAGCAAATAAGTCAACATTTGTAGCTACCAATTTATTGATTTAAGTTGATGCGGAAGAATTCGACCACTAACTCAACAATCTCTACTTTGGCTCAAATTCGACGAGTTACACATCGCTATATAAAACCCCAAAGGGTAATCAGATACTGCGAACATCAACTAAGTCCAAGCAATGCTTGAATTTAACGATAGGTAGTGACTTGGTCAACTTATCCGCAAGATTGTCAAATGTGTGAACTATCTTCGTAATAATTACTTCAACGACAATACTGTCTCTAATGTAGTAGTACTTTACACTATTATGCTTAGTTTTGTAGTACTTTACACTATTATGCTTAGTTTTGTAATGATAGACATCGTTCTTGGTAAGATGAATAATACTCTAACTATCTGAAAACACAAAAGTAATATCCTGTGTGACACCAAGCTCGATAATAAGACCATGCAACTAAGTAGCCTCCTTCACACCTTCTATAGCTGCAATGTACCATGCTTCCGTAGTAGACAAAGCCGCTATAGATTGCAGTGATGCTTTTCCAATAATAGCACTGGAAAATAAAGCGAAGATGAAACCAGTGAGAAACTTCTGTCTATCGAGGTCACCATCGTAATCAGAGTCCAAAAAGTTAATAACATTATTAGATGTTTTCTTGCTTCTATAAAACACCAAGCCAATGAACCTTGTCAGGATTGTGCTTAAAATGGCTCATCATGCTAACTACGTGTGCTATATCGGGTCTAGTGCAAATTATGCCGTACATGAGACCACCAACAACACTAGAATATGGAATGTTTGACATATGTTCTATTTCTTCCTTCGTCTTTGGATAAAGATCATATGACAGTTTCAAATGAACGGCGAGAGGCGATGAGACAGGCTTACAAGAGCCTATGTTAAATCTGTCAAGAATTTTCTAGATATGGTTCAAACCCTTTATATTTCCATGTCATGAATCTTTTTTACCACGCCAAGGACTTTCATCTCAAACTCCTTACTGAGTTAGATTTCAAATTATCGATCAAAGACTTGTTACGGGAAATAATAAGAATTTCATCGACATATAGCAACAAGTACGCGAAAGAAACCATTTGCATATTGTTGAAAATAGATAAAATTGTCATATAGGCATCTGGTAAAGGCTTGCACGATCATAAAAGTATCAAACTTTTTATACTACTATCTTGGAGCTTGCTTAAGCCCATAAAGAGATTTCTTCAACCGACAAACACAATACTCCTTACCAGGAACAAAAAAAACCCTCAAGGTGTTCCATATAGATCTATTTCTCGAGTTCTCTATGTAAAAAAGCAGTTTTCACGTCAAGTTGCTCCAACTCCAAATCAAACGGAGCAATAAAAGAAGAAGCACATGAATGGAGTTACGACGAACAACATGAGAGAAAATTTACAAGTGAACCATGTCAATCCTTGTGTCTCATATGTTACTACTATTCTTGTTCAAATTTATTTGACTACTCGATCATCTTTCTGCTTCCGCTATCGCCTTATACCATTACATGAGGAAGTTTACCGCTCGGGTCTCTGGAGTCTACAGATTTCCATGAAGGCTAAATCCTATACGTGCGCATGGCATTGCATTATCTTTGGGAATCAGGTTCTTTTGTCTGAGCCGTGAGCTTTTGAGCTACATTCTATAACCCACAATTAGCCTCATACTAGGAATAAAGCTTTTAATGGTCTCAAATCTTGATAGGCCACTATGCAAATGATGGAGTATGAACATGATGATTTCAAGTGCTCTCTTGCTCAAGTACACACAAAACAACTGATAGTTCTGAAATTTTGATGTCTTCACCTTCGTCATTTTTAAGTGTAAACATCTTCCACACGTCTATATTTTGATTCAAATGTTTTGATAATGAAGGCAATATGTTTCAATTTAGTGACATACAACATAATTTATATTCATGGTCTTACCGAAAAGGGGAAGATGAAGCAAGCAATTATAAAGTGCATAACACCCTACAAGCAAAAACTGTCTTTAACCAAAGCAGTAAACAACAGAATGAAATTATCCCAAAACTTTGGAGCACTTCCAACGCACTGTCTCTCATTATTCTCCATTTCAAGTTTGGAACCATCAACGAAGTTGCATGCTTTAAGAAAACATGATGGATGTCTCAATAAATTGAAATATTTCTTGTATTGATCCAAACAAGAATCAAGTCTAACTAGTAAGCTGTCCAAACTCTACGTCCAATCATTAGGTGAGACATCTGTGCTTTATAAGGGGAAATAACCAAAAATATACTACTCCAGAACTCGAACTGTGATAGGGTTATTAAGACAAAAGCCTCTATTCTTTGTAATAAATGCATTCATAGCTGCAGTCCTTGTTGGAAAGCGTACCAGCGTTACGGGTAATCCTTGCCTGCAATAAATTTAAACGATTGTGTAATAAGAACTGCAAATAATAGTTCCTTTGTTTGTTGGAGAACCCAATTAGAGGAACCCTCCCCACCAACCTTGGCATTTGGATGGAAGATGGGTCGTATTCACAACCAGAAAGGAAACGTTCTACATCTTCTATAGATGCATTTCGTGGTACTCCTCTCAATAAAACCTGAAAATTTTGGGTGTGCTCATACAGGGATCAGCTTGGGAGTTTTGCCAAAATCTTCAATTGCATATATTAAATGCACTAATCAACAGGATAAGAACAATTGATACTTTCGCAATCATATTAAACAATTTTCTACCTATATATACATACATATGTTAAAGTAGTATGCAAATAGTGTAAAAGCAAAATCCATAAGTTAACAACTTAATCGAGACAAAATGGAAATTGCAGTTCTAAGGTACATGCATATGCTGGTTGACTGACGCCAGATAATTTCCAACCTCACATAATAACACGGCTATCTAGATTGTGAATAAGGAAAAACAACTCAAAGGAACATGTACACGAAAAGGTGACATGGACTTACAGTTTTCCCATCATAAGGCATAAGGATATCCCATTCAGATCGATCAGCCTGACTCCACACAAAAATACTATAACCTGTCAAATTCTGAATACTAAAAAGGGTCATGAATCAAATCTTGGGAAATGAATCAGTGGCATCATTACCCTCTCCAGTCTGTACAACCTTCCCTTTTTTGCAAGTGTCCTATTTGCAATATCATAAGCTTGATGTGAAGGAAATTGCACCATCCTGCAAAAACAATAACAAGCTGCTGGAAACAGAAATTTCAAAATTTTCAAATAATCCTTGAAACCATAAACGGGAAGTTTGTACCTTCATGGCTAACTCTAGCTTTATTAGCTAGCTTAAATTTAGGTTTTTGTCCTATTCCAAGGTCTAGATTTTCACCCTATTTCTGTCAGGATATACTGATATATCATAAACACCATCTTAGCAAAAAAAAGATGCTTTCTGAAGCAAACACCTAAAGAATTGAATGGTTTAACTCTTCATTTCAATATGAAAAAACTGAACAAGATAAACCCAAATGAGGGATATCAGGAATGGTAAAATGCAAACACTACCAGAGTCATCCACCAGAGTAGTGCATTAAATTTGAAATGATGAGGAAAAGCATACGATGCAATAGGCATATAGCTGCGATTGTAGCTGAACTTTATGTCATCAACTGTCAAATTACTTCCTTGAAGCATATTAATAATGTCAGTCTTGAAGGTGTGCCTTGTGATCCCAAATACTTTTCCATACATCAACCCTAAAACACACACGTAAAAATACATCACCTCTTCGAGAACTAGACAACCGAGTATAAAATCCCAATAAACCCTAAATTCTTATCCACGTTTTACCTGTGGAAACATTTGGAATGAAGGAATCGTTTGATGAATCCGCCGATGACGGCGGTTGTTCCGCTTCGGTGGAGAACCACCTCGGCGATCCACGGGCGTAGAATGGACACCCAGGGATTGGTTTCGACCACCGAAGATTCAAGCTTCTTCGGAGACTCATTGATTGGGAGATTTTGAGAAGTTTAAGTAAAGTTTCTGCTCTGTCTAGTGCAGTGGAGCTTAGCTGCTTCTGAAGTTTGCCAGCGTTGCCTATCAATTGCTTGTTGGGGACGAGTCCCACGACGTCGTTTGGGTCACAAGCCTCATTTTCACAAATTTTTAACTTACGGGCTTTATGGAAATCTTGTAAGCCAAAGCCCACAAGTTATTATAATTTTATATTAAAACATGTCTAATTTTTAAAGAAATTAATTTAATATTGAAATTATAAATTTTGTAATTAAAATTTTAAAACTTGTAACACTTAAGTAAAAATGTTGTTTTGTTGAAATAACTTATAAATTGACATTAACATGTTATTTTATCAAATAACAGTAACAACAACAATTCGGTAAAAATTATATTAAAACGTAAAATCTGGAAAGGTACAGTAGAATGCAGTCTTATCTCTAACTAGTAGAGAGATTATTTCTAAATAACATGTTATTTGATAGATATATTATATTTAACTTAATTTGTACTAATTTTAAAAAACTAATTAAAAAATTAAAAAATTTAGCACTAAATTAAAAATATTAAACCTTATAAAATGGATCACATTAAAAATATGCAAGTCTGATTTGTGTCCCATAGGCTTATAAAATATTTTAGGAATTCATTAATAAAAGTTGATGTTTTAGTTGAAAAATGATATTATTATTTTTCCTAGATTTTGAGACTTTCGTTAATTTTATATAGCTTTTTGGTTCATGAGAATGATGAACTAGAGAAGACAAAATGGAAGAATCTCTTATGAGGAGATAAATAGCACTATAGAGTGCTCCGTGTGGAATAACTGTATAAGTCTTTACAAATGTGTGAAAGAAGGGTGAAGAGGTGAACATGTACGGTCTTGTACACCGTCGTGTACATTCTTGTGTGAAGATACACGATTGCGTATGGATCCTGTGTAATTTTCTGTAACAGTGCATGTTTGTAACTAAGGCGGTGTGTAAGTTGCAGAAAACCTTATTTAGTGATATAAAAGAGAAAAAGAAGTAGGTTATTGTCTTATTGAAGAGAGTGCGAACTTGAGTGGCTACTTGAGTTTTTGAAAAGCATGCTGAAGCCTCTTGCTGCCACGGCGGCCTTGTTGTCTTGCTTGCAAAAACTAGGATTGGGGGGAGAGATGGTTTATTCGATCGTCAGAGCTTTTCTTCAGCTTTTAGTAATTGGGCTTGTTTTGCAGTTCATTTTCAGTCGGGACCAGAGCTTTTGAATCTTTCTCGCTTATCTTTTCATGGATGGTTCCTGCATTTTGATCCTCCTATATTGCTAAATCTGTTGGCATAGTTATCATCTATGAGCAGTATGCATGATTTATTATTTTTATTGTGATATTCCATGTAGGTCTCCATATCTGGTTTATACAGCTGGTCAACGTGCCATGCATGTGCCCCGAGGAAAGTACGTCGCCGGAGCTTCAATCCTCACCGGAACCTCAGTGACGATGTTCTTGCTCGTGGTACTAAACGTGTTCCCCATCAGTCCGAGATACATCATACCTGTTGCAGGAATGATGGTCGGAAATGCGATGACGGTAACTGGCGTCACCATGAAGAAGCTTCGTGATGACATCAAACTGCAAACTAACCTGGTAAGTTCCAAGAGCGCCGAAAAGTAACACAGTATCACCAAATAGTCCTAAATTTCGATCAATGTCCGTCAAATTAAATCTGCAACTTGACAGGTTTCTAATTTTCAATAGGGCTTCATCAAATTGGTGATCTCTTTGGCAGGTAGAGATTGCACTAGCTCTTGGTGCAACCCCACATCAGGCCACAGTTGAGCAAGTTAGAATAGCTTTGTTCGTTGCCCTTTCGCCGGTATTGGACAATGCTAAAACAGTAGGTCTCATATCACTTCCAGGGCAATGACAAGTTTAACAATGGGAGGAGCGTCTCCGTTAGAGGCAATTCAACCATAAATCGTGGTAATTGTTGAAGTTTGATTCACAGTTTGACCGAGTATTACTGTAATTTGTTTCCTTTATTTAAGCTTCTTATTGTTGAGAATAAATAGCAGAGCCGTGGGATTTAATTAGGTGTGTTTGTTTTCTGTAAGCCTATATTTAGAGGCACTTTTTATTTGTTTTGAGATTATGTATTAGATGAAATAAAAGTTTAAAAGTCTTTTGTCTTTGTTTGCTCTGTCTATCTTTGTTTTGATATTCACCTTTTTTCAACATATTGGTACCCAAGCCAGGTTTACTCTTTTGGGCACTTGAGTGAATCGTGAGGTTTGGTCCATTGTATATTAAGCAAAACATTGTTTTTTTTCTGGGCAGTACAAGGGACACACGAGAGGAAGAATAAAGATGGCAGCAAATGCTTTTGCATCGTCTTCACAACCACTCATATTGATTTTCACAAGAGAAAAGTATGACTTTTGGAGTATTAAGATGGACACTCTTTTTAGGTTTCAAGAACTTTGGGATCTAGTTGAATATGGGTTCGTTGACTTAGAAGATCCAGATGAAGAGGTAGAAGAAAGATTGAAAGAAGTAAAAAAGAAGGATGCCCAAGCTTTATTCCTAATCCAACAAGCTGTTCACGAAACAATCTTCTCAAGAATTGCAGCAGCAGCAACATCGTTGGAGGCTTGGCAAAAGGAGTTTCAAGGTTCCTCGAAGGTAATGGCAGTAAAATTGCAGACTTACCATCGTGAATTTGAAACATTGTCTATGAAAAGTAATGAACCTGTTCAAACTTATTTGTCTAGAGTTTCTTCTCTTGTTAATCAAATGAAGTCGTATGGTGAAGATATTTCTGAAGAAACTATTGTTGCAAAAGTTTTAAGGAGTCTTACTCCAAAGTTTGAACATATTGTTATTGCTATTGAAGAAGCGCATGATTTATCAAATTATTCTTTTGATGAACTAATGAGTACCTTGCAAGCTCATGAAGATAGGTTGCTCAAGTCACATGACAAGAATGAAGCAAGGCTTTTCAGGTAAAGGGGGAGATGCACGAAAATGCTGTTGGACGTAGTAGCGGCAGTAGTGGTATTCGTGGAAGAGGTCGAGGAAGAGGTGGAGGCAAAAGCGGATTTAATGAAGAGAGGTAGAATAGGATTTTTAAATGTTACTACTGTGACAAGCCAGGTTATAAAGAGGCTTATTGCTGGAAAAAACAAAAGGATGAGAAAAACCAAGCAAGTTTTGCAGATGAACCGGATGATGAAAGCAAGTTGTTTATAGCCCTTTTTTGTGAGAAGGAGCAATCTAATGATGTTTGGTTTTTGGACAGCAGTTGTTCTAATCATATGTGTGGAACAAAGTCATTATTTAAGGACCTCGATGAGTCTGATAAAACAGATGTGACGCTAAGAGACAAAGATTCAGGTTGAAGGCAGAGGGAGTATTAGCATTAAAACTAGTCAAGGATGTGTTTGTGGAAAACAAAATAAAAAGCCTTTTCCTTGTTGGAAAGGCTTGGAGAGCCTCTAAGTGTCTTGAGTTGGTGCATTCAAATTTGTGTGGGCCTATGAATATAGAGTCTCTTGGTGGTAGTCAATATTTTTTGTTGTTTACAGATGATTGAAGCAGTATGAGTTGGGTTTATTTTCTAGAAAACAAGTTTAAAGCTTTTGACAGATTTAAGAAGTTCAAAGCAATCGTGGAAAGAGTCAGTGGTCTTTTAATAAAAACATTGCGAACAGACAGAGGAGGTGAATTTATTTCAGCTGAGTTTAATGTTTTTTGTGATGAAAATGGGATTTGTAGGGAACTTACAGCACCATACAGACCAGAGCAAAACAGTGTAGCCGAAAGAAAGAACCAAACTATGGTAGAGATGGCTAGAAGCATGATTCAAGCAAAAAGCCTTCCTATTTATTTTTGGGCAAAAGCTGTTGCAACAGCGGTGTGCCTTCTAAATTTGTCTCCTACAAAAACTGTTCATAATCAAACACCCATTGAGGCTTGGACAGGTAGAAAACCAATAGTAAGCCACTTAAAGGTTTTTGGTTGTCTAGCTTATGCTTTGGTCAAAACTCATTCTAGAAAATTTGATGAAAAGTCTAAGAAATATGTTTTTGTTGGCTATTCTTCTCAATCTAAAGCATTTAAGCTTTATAACCCTATTAGTGGCAAGATAACCATCAGCAGGGATGTAGTTTTTAACGAAGATGGAAGATGAATATGAAATGAAGAAAATAAGGAGGAGCATATTCAAGTGTTAGAAGATAATATTGAACCAATACTGAATCCAACACCAACAATTTCCAACCCTGGTACTCTTGGAAGTAGTAATTCATCTATTCCTGCAAGCAATGAATCATCAACTTCAAGCTCATCAAGTGAAACTCCTCCAAGGAAATTTAGATCCTTGCAAGAAATTTATAATTCTTGCACTTTTTCTTTGCTTGTTTCAGATCCTATTTACTTTGAAGATGCTGCAAAAGACAAAGAATGGTGTAAAGCTATGGAAGAGGAGATGTTGGCTATTCAGAAAAATCAGACTTGGGACTTGGTAGACTTATCGGAAGGAAAGAATGCTATTGGGCTTAAATGGGTGTTCAGAACCAAGTATCATGCAGATGGGACTATTCAAAAACATAAGGCAAGGTTGTTTGTAAAGGGTTATTCTCAACAGCAAGGTATCGACTTCTACGAAACTTTTTCTCCAGTTGCACGCTTTGAAATGATGAGAACTTTTTTAGCATTAGTTGCTAAATTAAATTGACCAGTATACCAATTTGATGTTAAATCTACTTTTTTGAATGGTGACTTGGAGGAAGAAGTTTATGTCTCACAACTTGAAGGTTTTGTAGCTTATGGTAATGAAGATAAAGTCTACAGGTTAAAAAAGGCACTTTATGGCTTAAAGTAAGCACCACGAGCATGGTACTTCAAAATTAATTCCTATTTTCAGGAGAGTGGATTTAAAAGAAGTGAAAATGAGCCAACGCTTTATTTGAAGAAGAACGGTAAAAATGAGTTTCTAGTGGTATGTCTTTACGTTGATGATATGATCTATATGGGTTCCAATGAGTTGATTATTGCTAAGTTTAAAACTTGCATGATGAAGAAATTTGAAATGACAGATTTAGGTTTATTGCATTATTTTCTTGGTTTTGAAGTGAAACAAGGTTTTGATGGGATCTTTATTTCACAAAGAAAATATGTAATGGATCTTTTAAAGAAATTCAATATGTTGAACTACAAAGTTGAAGCTACACCCATAAATGTGAATGAAAAGTTGAGTCAAGATGATAATGCTGAATTTATGAATGCTACATATTTTAGGAGTCTTGTTGGAGGTTTGAACTATTTGTGTCATCCTAGACCAGATATTGCTTTCTCGGTTGGAGTTGTGTCCAGGTTTATGCACACTCCAAACAAACTGCATCTTGGAGCTGCAAAGAGAATTTTGAGATAGGTAGCATGAACTGTATAGTTGGGAATTTGGTACTCCAAGGTATCAAATTTTAAACTGACAGGTTACACTGACAGTGATCATGTAGGTTGTATGGATGATAGAAAAAGCACATCTGGTTTCTTATTTAATCTTGGTTCTAGTGTAATCTTATGGAGTTCAAAGAAGCAAGAAGTGGTAGCTTTATCATCATTAGAGGCTGAATATATTTCTGCAACAGCATCAGCTAGTCAAGCAGTTTGGCTAAAAAGACTTCTTGCTGATTTCAATCAGAAGCAAGCCGGAGCTACAGAGATCTTTTGTGATAGCATGTCAGCCATTGCAATGACGAAGAATCAAGCCTATCATAGCAGAACAAAACACATTGATGTACGTTATCACTTCATTAGAAGTCTTGTTACCAGTGAAGAAATTGTGTTGAAATTTTGCAATACAAAAGAACAAGTTGCTGATATACTGACAAAGGCACTTCCACTGGAAAAGCATGAGAACTTTAGAAAACATATGGGAGTTTGTATCTTTGAATCAAGGGGGAGTGTTGAAGTTTGAATCAAATTTTGATCGAGTACTACTATAATTTGTTAGTTTGTTTCCTTTATTTAAGCAAGTTTCTTATTGTTGAGAATAAATAGCAGAGTCGTGGGATTTAATTAGGTGTGTTTGTTTTCTTTAAGCCTATATATAAAGGCACTTCTTATTTGTTTTGAGATTACATATCAGATGAAATAAAAGCTTAAAAGTCTTTTGTCTTTATGTGCTCTGTCTATCTCTATTTTGATATTCACCTTTTTTCAATAGTAATGAACATGCTCGTCGGTGCATCAACTGTTAGTAGTATCATGTCAACTTACCTTTGTTGGCTCGCTTTCTTCACAAAAGCTTACCAATTAGAACCCAAGGTTTTCTCCACGGATTAGACCTAACGTTGACAATCTTAGAATTCCATAAACCTAAACATGAAAAAATGGCGTGCATATGCATATATTCTCTTCATATGAAGAATTTCGGCAATATCAGACTTGGTAGTTCGGTGGATGCCATTAAAAAAGGTAGATCTTGATAAATAAAGAAACAGGTTTGATTCAATATGGAATGCCATTATCTTATCAGTTGTTTTGGTGGATTCTAAGCGTGGCATCAACCTTGTTAATGATGTTGCGGAGGAAGGTTAGGTAGTGACGACAATATTCTTATCCTATTCCTTTACCTTTTTTTATTCTCGAACAAATATGGCCAATAAGATCTTTTCTATAATGGAGAATATGTACACGATGAAATTCTTTCCGACAAATCGCACACCAAACAATAGATTTAATAATGCTTAGATTTAATCCAATTTTATTTAAAATAAAAATTTTAAATTTAAATTAATTTAAATTAAATTCAAATGTAATTAAAATAACTCTACTCAAATTTGTTCTTATCGAATTCTAATAATACAACCTCGCTCCAGTAATACAATCTCAACATGACTCATGCCTACTTATTAACAAGCACATAACAAGTGGATGAAAATAGTTAAACAAGATGTTAAAGAATGCCCAAAGCATATATGTTGAACTATTTTCCAGTATATTAAAGCATATCCTATAGTTTTAATGCAATTGTAGTTCAAATTACTATCCACAAAGCAATTTAAAAATTTCTATATAAACTAGATAATAACTATAAATGATAGGATTGTATGGCTAACCAACAATAATTAATGATATGACGGAGGAAGCTTTTCTCTAACTTCCTTTCCACACACCCAGCCCTAACCCTAGGTTTGAACTCTTACCATCGTCCATCTGAATACCATAGCCCCGTATTTCCTTTCCAGCTTTCTTCGTTCTGTAATGACTTGCAAAACAAAACATCAACATATTAAGACTGATTTTCCACCATTATCTACTACCTTTAAAACAACCACTTCCCCGAATCCCCTTCCTAAACCCTCCTTCCCTTCCCAATCTTCTACAGGCCATCCTTCTTCCCCGTCCCTCTCTACAACTATCCCTTCCTCTACCTCTGCCATTCCTCCCAAACTTTATGTTCCTACCGTCGGTGACATTTGTAACATCTCATCACTTGAATTAAGATTTAAATGATGTTTATTAGAGATTAATGAGAAATTAAGAAGTATAAATCATGCTCATGCATCATTATATATTTACATATATGTGAATATTTATTTTGATACATTAAAAAAATTGTACATGCATTCATTGACATTTTTTGAGTATAATTTATTTATAAATGCGATCAAAATGTGAATTGTGAATTATTGGGGATGAAAATTTATTTGGAGAGTCATATCATTATTTCGAAATTTTTTGTAAATTTTAGAGAATTTCTGAAAATTTTGGGATATTTTGGAAAAAAAATATAAATAAGTGACAAATGGTAGAGTGACATGTGGCAGCCTTGCATGTTGACACATGGCCCACATGCAAGGAACACACGTGGTTAAGTGTGTTGCTGGAGAGAAATTGCTAAGTTATGCTTTTATGTTTTTGTTCTTCACCGAAGCACTCCTTTACCAAAACTCTTCTCTAGTTTATCTATCGAAACATCAAGGGTTGAATCTTTTTTCTGCTATCAATTCACTCTCACCTGCTGGAGATGTTGTGGAACCAAGTAACTAGTTCTAATGGTCTTTTTTCCGGTGTAAATATAAACATGCATGCATGAGTTTAAGAAGTGTGATTTTTGTGTTAAATGACCTGTATGATGGATTTGTGAAATAGGAATCATCCAGAAAATTATGACATAGTTTCTGTTGTTATATTGAAATGGATGATGCAAAAGTGCAGAAAATTAAAGTAAAATGAAAATGATACAAAAGTCTATGAAAATCGATGAATATATATATATACTTTGTTCGGGTTATAAGGTTGTTGCACTATTCACGTATGATTATGTGAAGAGGTAATGGAAATGACTAAAATGAGTTTAATGATATGAATGGAAGATTTATTGAAGTCATGATATGAAGTCGATAAGATGATAAGTTTTAGATGGAACGAAGGTGGATAAAAACATATACTCTGTTTTGTTGGTGAAATATATAAATGGCTTAGGTTGCACTGTGTGGGTGTGTAATTCTCATAAGAGTTGCAAAGATGATAGGGAATGAGGGGTATGTGAGATTCTAATATAGAAAGTTGTTATATGAAGTGAAGGTGTAGTTGTTAGTGAAAAGCAATGCATCTGTTGAAAGCTAGAAAAGTGCAGTGAAGTTCATGAACATACTTTGTTTTTATTATATATATGTATAAATGTTTGGGAAATGTTAGAGATGGATTTATGTGAGGTTAAAGTTAAAGGAAACATAGAGCATAATGAGGTGTTGTGTTTTAAAGAGTAAGATGATCGAAAACATGGACTGAGGAGGGAAGGAAAAAGAAATGGAAAAGTGTAGAAGGTTAGAATAAAACGCAGTAGAGAGAGAAAGGAAATATATGAAACTTCAGATTTTAATGTTTGAAGTGTAACTTTGAGTCTAACTTGTTTAAAGGTTTTACTAGTTATGGAAATGTAGAATGGATGGTTTGGAAGTGAGAAAATTAAAAAAAACAGAAAATGAAAAAAAGTGCAGAAATGTTACAGGAAAACCGTATGTGACATTTGGTTGAGATGTTGTATGTGATCTTGAGTTTTGAGAGGTTTTGATAGTAAGTTGAATTGTAATGGGAGCTGAAATGAAGAGATGATGTGAGAGTATAAATTAGAAATGATGGGGTAAGTGGAAGAGAGGAAGAAGAGTGAAGAAAATTTGTAGTTTTCGTTAAAGAAGAAGAGGAGAAGTGCAGTTCAGTGAAGAAGATGAAGGTTTGAGTTTTAGAGAGACAAAAGGTGGTGGTTGCATGTATGGGTTATGAGTTAGAGTATTTCATTGAATAAACTTAATTCTTTTGACTATAGCTTTTTCCTCCGAACCCCAAATGACTTGAAACTTAGATCAATGGATTCCTAAGACATTTTTATTTCTCTCCATAATAATTTAGAGCTATCTGAATTGGTTTGGAAGTGATTGATAGGAAGAAAGTGTGGAAGTCTGCTGGAATGTTATGAACTGGAAAATTTTCATGAACATGCTTCGGTATTCTAATTATAACGTGAGCTGTAGATTTATGAATGAGTTGATTTTTTCATTCATATTAAACTAGAGACATATTTCTACAACTTTCTTGAAGAAGTTAACTTTTAATTCTGTCTCTAAGATTTTCAAAATTAGCATGCAATTGAGTCTTAGCTTAAGCTGAAGCACTACCAGGGATATAAATCATATCCTGCGATTATTGAATAAACTGTATTGATGTAAGCTAAATTAGACTAAGGTGTCTACATAAAATTTTTATCTTATTCTCTTAGCTTTAAATTGGTATAAAGTTTGTAATTTTTGGATACTGGAATTGAGAGATATAAGGTGTACAACTTAAATGCATGATCATACATTAACCAAATTTCACATGTACGCAGTCTGTGGTATTGTGAGCATAACTCATAGAATACTGAATCAAATTAGATGATCTTGGAGTCATTAGAAACTTAAGACATGGTTGAACAATTTTACCATGAGTCAACCTAGATGAATTTCTTAGGATTGATTTAATTTGATTTGTTAAGCTTCCAATTATTGAACTGTTACGATTGTTTCTAAATTCCGGACTTAAAGTCTGAGGAGTTTATATTTGGGATTGTATTAGAAGTGTTATGACTTGTTTGAAAATTTTGATTGTATTATTCTATGTGAATTCTCAACAAAAGTTGAATGCCGGACTTAGGTCCGATGATAATGAAATCTTTACTGTGCTTTATATATGATTGCGATATGTGGTAAAATTATGAATTGATACATTTCATAAAATGCATGCTCAGATAAAGACATTATGACCAAAGTATCCAGTATCAAGCACTTGCACGTAGAGCTTTGCTCCGTGATATATGATTTGGTACGTAGAGCTATGCTCTATGATATATTTTTCTGACTGAGTCCAATGAGCTAGTATTTGTATATATGATAGGCACTCAGTCACAACATTAATAACGAATGTGGAGTCTCATATGCATATGTATGTGTTTATATATGATCTGATTCACATTGATTAAATGATGTGCCATGACAGTGTGAGTATTTGAAATATTCATGTTCTGTATGAATAATTGTGAAATATGTGAATTGTGTATGTGAATCTGGTGAAATCATCAACGATGATTCACTATATGTGAATCTAGTGAAATCATCAATGATGATTCACTCATTGAGTTCGCAAAACTCATAAAAATTGCAACGTATTTTTCAGGTACGAGATAGGAGGCTTAGTGTTTATTCTGGATTAGAAGAACATTTTGGACTAAGTTATGGCTCAGAGGTCTGTCAGCTGAAGTAAGAGAGTTATAACTTTTATTTTGTAGTTTCTGTTAGAACCTGTATGAGGTTTTGTAAATATTCGTCTAATGGAAACAATGTAAACTTTGTGAATGAATGCAATCAATGGTTTTAAAATTTGCTGACTTTTAAATGATGTTAGTTGATGCCATGTGTAAGTTGGATTTGTTTTTGCTCTAAAATACCATTTTCATAGGTTACGCACCTGAATGTTGGGGTATGTACCCTATGGTAGTGGGATGTTGCAACATTGCTAGAGGACCTAGGAAGACATAGAAACAAGTTGTAGGAGATAACTTTGATTCTTCCTTGGTTTTCAGTCCACCTGTGGAGATAAAAGGAAAGCTAATGGTGGCTCTTAGTCTAAACATTCTACAGGAAGGAGCTAGGGCATAGGAAGCTAATCTTGTTAGTTTTTTTTAGACAAAAGGCTTGCTTTTCTAGTGATACAATTATGGACTCAGAAAAACTAAAAAGGGAAAGGTCTAATGAAGGTAATGCTAACTGAGAAGGATAACTTAATATTTACCTTCTCTTTAAAATTAGAAGCTCAAGCCCTTGGCATATCTCTCAACTCTTTTTATTTCTTCAAAATTGGCAACGAGACATGGAATTAGAAAAAATCAGAATGAAGAACATTCCTTTATAGGTGAATATTCACAATATTCCTTTAAAATATTGGACTACTAAGGGTTTGAGTATGCTAGCTAGTTACTTGGGGAAACCAATGTGTATGGATGAAAATACTGTGTTGAGGAAAAGGTAGGATTTGCTCAGTTAGGTGTAAGTATGGATATTTCTAAGGAAATGAAAGACAACATCCCTGTCCTAAGGCTGGCAAATGAACACCCTCTTATAGAGGATAAAGTTATAGTAACATACCAATGAAAACTGTCTTTTAAAGCTCAAAGCAAAGAATGGAAACCTACGGGAAGAGTCTTCACTATAGGTGACTATTGAGAGGTGATGGGTATGGAAAAGTATATTTCGGAAGACAACAAAGAAAGTGAGGAGGCAGAACAAGTATTTGAAAATCATGAACTGGTTTAGGGTGATAATAATTTTCCTATAAATGGGGAGAGCATTTAAGAGGAGAATAACTCAAATTACAGGAAGGAGCTCTTTATAATCCATTGGGTGACTTAAATAAGTCACTAATGAATAAGGGGGAGAATGTACTGGAAACTAGTGGAATTAATCCAAGTGTAGGAGTTCTTGATCCCAACCAGAATGAACAAAGCCTACAGAAGGTTGATATGCAGAATGGAGTTTCTCAAGAGGAATAGTTTGATCAGGTTATCTCTCGAAAAAGTAACAGGAGCAGTAGGAAAGGCTCCAAAGGGAAAAGTAATATCTTATGACTGATTTTATGGAATGTCCGCGGAATAAATAACCCTTCCAAGCTCAGTGTGATAATGGATTTTGTTTTAAAGGAAAAGCCTCTAGTTTTTTGTCTTTTGGAAACTAAAATTAGAGAACTTAATCTAAATAAACTATGTTATTTGGATAGCAAATGATAGTTTCTTACAACCCACCAAAGTCATGCCTATAGAAGGATTATTATTGCTTATGATGGTGAATTCTTGGAGGTGAAGGTTGTGGAATCCAGTCAGCAGTTTATTCACACTAAGCTCTACTTCAAAATGGAAATTCTTGTGTTTTAGCTACATTTGTCTATGGTTTTAACACTATGTTTCAAAGAACTGAACTCTGGAATTCTCTACAAAGAATTAAGGCTTCGGTTAATGCTCTATGGTTAGTTAGTGGTGACTTTAACACCACTCTATTTAGATCAGAAGTGAAAGAAAATTGTAACTTACTCAACCATTCTTCTGGTATGTTTGATTGTATGTAAGAGGTGGAACTTACAGATTTAAATTTTGAAGGCCATAGGTTCAATTGATCAAACAAACAAAGCTCTATTTGGCATATTAGTAAAAAGTTGGATAGGCCAATATTTAATATGGAATGACTAAGTACTTTCTTAGGAAGCTCAGCAAAATTTCTAGACCCTGGAATTTCCGACCATACTCCTATAAGGATTGATAACTTGTTTAATACTACTAGAAACTGTCATCCTTTCAACTTTAACAATTTTCTGGTAAATATGGAAGGGCTTCAAGAAGCAATAATGAAGGGTTTGGAGTGTGAGTTCTATGGGACTGAACAGTACATTTGCCTCCAAAAGCTTAAGTTTATTAAACAAGAATTGAAGACCCTTAACTTAAAGAGAGGTCAAAATTTCTCTAAGGAGAGAGAAATAGCTAGAGATAAACTTTCAGTCATTCAGAAATCGTTGGCAGATAATCCCATAAATGGTACTCTAGCTATAGCTAAAAAGGAAGCCCTTAAGAACCACTTGCAATTGGTGGATAATCAATGTTCTTTATTGAAGCAGAGAGTCATAGTTAATTGGATAAAGGATGGGAACAAATGCACTAAGTTCTTTTTTAATTTAGTGGTAGCTCGAAGGAATGTAAACATAATCATTTCCATTAAAACTGAAGCTGGTGAGTTTGTGTTTGGACAAGATGGAATTGCTAAGGAAGTAATGAATTTTTACAAAAACCTCCTAGGTTCAGACGTTTCCCCACCAGGATTTGGAGCTGATCTTAGGTATTTTGTTTCCGAAAGAATTCCTGAACATGAGGCTTCTTTGTTAATTAGACTAGTTACATATCAGAAAATAGAGAGCCACTGGGACCTAATGGTTTGAATAGGGTATTCTACCAAAAAACTTGAAGTTGTGTGTGTGTGTGTGG
>JAOQMP010000005.1:45318930-45331787 GCA_027563575.1 Erythroxylum pedicellare
ATATGCCGGGAAATGTCATGAATGCATGTACCGTCATGTGCATATACAAAAATTGTCATTCATATATATATAGAGGCTATAACATACTTGCTCGTGCCGAGATGAGTTTACACACTCATAACCCGTTCCGATTTACTATTTTACCCTTCCCATCGGTGATGAGATGTTACAAATATGTCTCCATAAATGACATGTGAACACGTGATATTCAAAGTTCCTAATCAGACCATACAAATGTCCATTGTGATTTACTTACTAATCCAATCTTATCATTATAGCCGATTATTCATTCCAGTTTTTAATTGTCATTAAAGATTAGAATTGAAATGCAATCAAAGATTTAAATTATGGATTTATCCGTTTATCTTATTATTGTCAATTATTAGTTGTGATTGAAGGTAATATAAATAATTAAATACAAATGTGATTTAAATTATGGAAACAAACTAGACAAATTATAATAATAAAAAGAAATATAATTACAATGATCACAATGTGCAACTTTTTTAATATGTTGTTGATTGTTTGCGTTTGCGTTTTCTTTTAGAAATGATGTTGTTTTGCTGTAATTATAATAACAGATATCAAATTTATGTAAGTTTAATTTTAAATTCATTTTAATAGAGTTTATGATAAATTTTAAATATGAGGTATATGAATTGACGATGGATGTATGTTCCATATAAAAGGTTTTCATATTAATATATAATCAACTTAAAATTAACTCGATCGAGTTTATCTTGCAGAATTTATAAACTATTGTATCAATTTAAAAATTTACTCAATACATATCCAAAAATAATGATTGCAAATTCTTCAATCATTATCCTTTGAATTAATTTTAAATACGTCATTTAAGATTGATCAAATTCAAGTTCGAGTTGTACCATTAAATTTTTTTGGATTGGGCCTATAGATTCCAATATTCACCTTTTGCTAACGGTAGTGGTATCTAATGAAGATAACTAGTGCACATGTACCTTTTCTTCTTTGTTCCTTTCTACATCCTTCTTGTATAAAGCCAAGCACAGACACACCCAGGTTGTATTCATTACAAATTATGCTAAATCATTAGAATGATGATATCCCACTAAAACAAACTAACCGCATTAGCTCTTTCTCTTCCTCTTTCGATCTATCTTTTCTTACAATCTAAGCCTTGTACCGCTATATATGTACGTAACCTAGAAAACATAGTACAGAGCTGTAAAAACCTGCAACGACTTCAACCAAGGAACCAATGGGTTCGGTTTGCATATCGAACTGCGTCAACGATGCACGTGACCCTAGAGTGCCGGTTCGGACCACATACGTGAACCTCCGCAGGTGGTCGGAATCCGACGCCGAGTTCATAAGAACCGTCCACCGTGTAGGGCAAGGTATCGGGCACCCTAGGGTTGTGGATAGCATCTCCTGCAGGCAAATGTACTTAAGAAGCTACACGTTTTCGAGAAAAGAGACCGTACCAGAGAGGACCAAGAAGTGTCTGGGGAAAGTTAAAGAGAAGGTGACCAATCATGGAAAGAAGAGAAAGGAAAAGGGTCGTAAGAGAAAGTGTTTGGTGTTGAGGAAAGTGAAGGAAATCTCGTGCTCTGCCTTGTTTAGGATCTTTCATAGGTTATTGTCTTGTGCTGCTAGTGTAGATGTTGTGGATCAAAACGACTGATTCAAGAAAAGGTTTGATTTCCACTATCATTTTGTTTATGTATGTTTAATGCATGTGTTTTTATTTCATTTTGGTTTAATCTAATTTGATAATGGTGAAATGGTGTACTTATATTTGTAAATTTTGCTATTTTGTTAGAGCAATTTTCCAATTTTGTATATGTTAATTGTCTCCATGGATTCTTTTTTTTTCTTTCCCATTTTTACTCTCTCTATCAAATAAATAAATTTATAAATTTAAGAGCACTTATTAATGCAAAATTCTATAAATCAAAGCAATCTTATAATTACTCTCAATGAATTATTGTAGTAATAATCGATAATTACATAATCGTTTTTATATCTTAAATTAGTATCTCGAAGGTTTAATTTGACGAAGGATACTATCATTTTTATATCTTAAATTAGCATCTCGAAGGTTTAATTTGACGAAGGATTAGTATTATAAAAATATGAATAGAAAGTAAAAGTTTTCCTCCAATTTATCATATATAGTTAACCAATATCTTCTTTTAAAGGAAGTTGGAGTTAGATTGTAAGTTTAGTAAACTCTCTTCAACTTTAATCAAATAATCGCATGCACAATTGATGAGTTCATCTCAACTATCGCTAGGCGGGAGCCTCGATTTGTCCATTTTTTGAAGGTCTCCAAGTAAACTAGTTAATGTTATTGACTAGAAGAAAGATAATCGGATTGTTACTTCTTTTCTTTAGATTCCATCAACGAGACCATGTATATACCACAAATTTGGTGAAAAGTTTAAGTGTGATCTTACGTCTTCTATTGTAGTACCAGTGTCTCTAATCCCAAAAATGGTGAAACAAGTACTGATTAGTAACTACATTAGTCAACTTTACAGCTAATGTTCATCAGGATTTTCTCATGTTTATAACTTGGTGGAAGCTTTGGATTCCCCTTTTAGATCTTAAGCAGTGCTGCAATTGACTGAATCACGGGCTAGTGATCATAAGAAATGTTGTCTTTGTATAGAAAAAGCCTAACGTCGCGGCGAGATAAACTTTCTATCATCACTATTCTTGCAACTTACAGCTCTTAAGGTTCACTGTAAACCTGAATTTGTCACTATCATTAACATGCCAATTCAAGTAGAGAAGGCGTGCTTTGTTAAAGTATGGAATGTACATATATGGCATTATTGCATTGGACCCGAGTAGGTAAAGGAAATGTCTGAACCCTTAATTTCCATATTAAGCCAAATTAAGATATAATCATTCATCTGCAATTGTATGCCATTTCATTTTTCTTCTTTCTGAACTAACTGAGGCATGAGTAAGATAGGAGAAGCCTGAGAGACAAATCATCAATCATGATCATGACAAGAGAAGATAGGATAAGATTGTAGAAATAGGATGAAAGATCATGTATATGAATGTATACAATGATGGACCCACCAAACACATCGGCTTTGCTGAAACTTGGGGTCTAAGGGGCTCATCAGTATGTTTCCTCAAGCCATCTATGGGGCTTATCATCAGAACCTTAATGGGCAGGATGGGTTTCAGAGACTGATATGATTATTGATCACTTTCTTAATCTACTTTTCGTAAAATCGCCAATTACCAATTCTTGAACAAGCTACGGTGCAACTCTCATTATCACTACTCTTGTGACTATCTGGCGTAACTCATTGATTATGAAGCATTCACGAAAGTATTATGATGCCTTGTTACTGAAGGAATGTAAAGGATCTAGTGAGATTTATGTCCGCCCCATCATTACTATCTCTCTCAAATTCTCCAAGTGCTTTCTACTTCGTTCAAGTTTAAGATATTTCCTTCTATAATTCGTCAGGTTTTGTCTTCAAGTAATGGAAAAGGGGGAAAAAAACAAAAAACAAAAAGTCTCAACTTCGGACCATTTATTCTGGTTTTGTTCCGAGCGGAGTGAGATTAAATTCTGACAACAATTCAATTCGCATGACAGAATTCTGGGAAGACATGTCCCGTTTCTAAGACGGGGTTTGACAGATTCAGGCGTTAGAGATGCGTTCAATGCAAGGGACAAGCTGTCACTATGAACAAACCTACCCTATGCTCTGAAACTATTTCCGTTATCGATGGAATTTGAGGTACTTTGGGTAGGAGTCAACAAACATTATGCATTAGATCTGACCACCAGTTAAGTATCAAGACTCTACCGAATAGCTTAGCCAGATATGTACGAATCAGCTCGTTGCTGAACATGAATTCTCGTATTGGTATACTTGTGTAACATATTCTACTCAATAACTATGCACCCAAAAAGAGAGTTACGTTTAACCAATCAGCCAAGTAAATTTATGATTCACAACTATATGTATAACTAAAATCCATTCATCTCTCTCTTTTGGATGACAAGGAAAACATTTTGCTGATTTAGCAAATCAAAATCTAGCATAGTCCACCAAATCATTTTTCGAATCTGACGAGCATTGTGCGAAGTTGTTAAATGAAATAATCCATATAGAAGCAGAGCGTTCCCTTAACATTGTGCTTTTGATGAAAGTAAAATTTGCAAAAATAAAAGGAAATCATTTAAGTGAAAAGCAACGAATCCCTTAAGGAAGCAACTTTATATCACGTTCAAATAGAAAAAAAGGCTAAAAAGTATGTTGAGAAAAGGAATGAAGGCCAGAAATCAACAAGGTTCCAAGATTCCTCAAATAAAATTCTACAAGATTTCAAGACATTACCGGAAAATGTATGACATGGTTACTCAAATAACATTCATTGTGGCGGGTTGGAACATTTCACAAAGCAATCAACTGCAAAACTAAAGAGACAGATGAAAGGGCATAGATCAACACGTCTTAGAAGAGTATTCATAAATCAAGCCTCAAGCATTGGACTTCTATGGAGGTATAACAGCTCTCAAAGTCTGGAACTATCTAACCGAAAGAAGATTGGTGTAAATTAACAACTTGCCTCTCCAATGGAACACATTACTTCAAGGTTTCAAAAGTCCTAGCGAAGCAACACAACTGATGAAGGCCTACTAATGATGCTAACTAACAAAAACAAATTAATTAATCACCTTATCAAGTCCTTAAAAATGTTGAATAGACACCAGGTTCTTCCAATTCTATAAACAAGAACACAGACACATCCTCATTCATAACTCGAATCCTTCATATTGTCTTAATTCCAGGAGAAAAAGACTTTTTTCTAACTCAAGTGAAGGCCCAAGCCCTGGGATCTCCTCTACTTGCAGCCAAAAGCATTTCTAGCCTACAAACACGGCTTATAACAGTCATCATAAACTCACACATAAAATCCAGTTTTCAATTTAGCTCCAAGTTTGATTTTCACATCGACCTTCATTATTCTCTGTCCCATATCCACCACAGCATCAATTTAATAAGCTTTTTTCAAAATTATAAACAACCACGTCTTATGTTTCATTTGAACAAATGCAGTAAAGGACATTGAATTTAAGAGGATTATCATATTAAGCATAAGAAAATACAAAAGTTTGTCATATACGAAACGTGATGGTTAATAAAAATCATACATGATTTTCATCCTACATATCAGAGAAACATCATCAGTTTCCCAAATCAAAACCCCACAAATAAAGTGCGTTACCACTAACTGACATAAATTTCAAGATCCGTTATAAAACAATCACAAAATTAAAAGGCAAAACGTAAAAGGTGTACAGAAACTGCAAAGTACCAGAGACCTGCACCAGACAACCAGCAATTTGATTAGTGCACCCACAAGTTGCGGACAAAGTAATCACATTTGCACGTCATCAACCTCAAAGTTCGAATTCTTCATCCTTGAGAGCTTCAGCAGCAGCCTCCTCTTCCTCATCATCAATAGCAAAGTATTCATTCTTTTCAACAGGCCTAAACATATAAAACATGATTGCATAAAACACCAAACTAGCCAATTCCTCGGCGGCATTACTCACCCACTGGTACTTATAATACGAAATTGTCTTAAGAGCAAACACAACAATCCTTGTAAAATACAAGTACCCAATCACAACAATATAAAACTGCCTAAAAAGCTGCAACTTGGCCAAGTTCCTTGCAGCCTTCCCATCAGTTTTAGAAGTCTCACGCAAGGACCTGATTGACCATACAATAGGAAAGATAATGGCACAACAACAGATGATGTCAACCAACAAAAAGACTTGATTCCAGGTTACCCAATCCCTAATAAACGGTCCAGTCTCACCAATCACAACAGAGGCCACATTTGCCAGAACCTGAAGAGGAATCACAATCATCAAAACTTTCTTTTCCTTCTCTTGCAAAAATGGCTTCAAGAACGACCACCCAGTACCAATCAACACAATCACAGTAAAGAGCAACACAACCCTAATGAACTGGAATATATAAAACAGCACATCCCAACCATGGGGCGTCCCGGTAACCTTAACATAATGTTTATCCTCAGCCGCACAGATCAAGTTCAAAGCTTTCATCAACAGCAACCCGCCCATCAACAAATGGATCCGATGCACAGATCTCCGATTCATATAACACACGTAAACCCAGAATCCAAGAAACCCTAAGTACAAAATGGAACAGAAGCTATAAAGCGAAGGAAGCACGGTTCGTCCTGCGGACAGGAAGTCTTTAGAACCGTCTGGCTCTACGTTGTAGACATCCGTACGGACTTGCATCGAAACGCGAGTCTCGGGAGCGCAATTGGCGAAGAAGAGGGAGTATTCGTTGGGGGCGGTTACAGGGTAGGACTGGTTGAAGGAGGAGAGGGGAGGGGGAGAGAGATCACGGAAGGTGAAGAGAGATTGTATGAAGTGCGAATCGAGGACGCAAAACTCTTGGTTTTGCTGGACCTCGAGGATGAGCTGGATCAGGGATTCTTCGGAGAGGAGGAAGAAGCCGAGGCGGGAGGGGCTGGGGTTGGGGGCGTTGATGGTGGAGGAGACAGAGACGGAGGAGACGGAGATGGTGACGTGGCCGGTGTGGGTGAAACCGAACTTCTCGAAGAGGATCATAGCGCGATTGTCGTTGACGATGGAGAGGGTTCTGATTTCCGCAGTCGTGAGGGTAAAAAGGGAAATTATCAGGAGGAGATGAAGGAGAGGGGAGGTTAGTTTCGCCATTTTGATTTATTGGTGACAACGGTGGTGGTTGTGGAGGTGCGAGGGAGATGTGAAGAAGAGGAGAGACGACTAAGAAGAGAGAGGAAGACCAGTTGATCCTGCTTTGTTACGCTAGTGAAACGGCGTCGTTAGAACGGTATTTGACGTGTGAAGAAAGTGTTTCCGGTCAATTATAGACTATTTACATGGCTAACTTGATAATTTGAATTCATTGGAGTTTAACTGTTTGAGTTAAAAAAATTAAAATTATAAGAAAATAAATATTTTATTCTTTATTTTTAAAATTAAAAATATTAAACATCTAAATAGTAAATACACACTTTTTATTTATTAATAAAAAAGTTAAATGATGTAATCGTAATTGATTTTAAATCAATTTTCTTATATTAAAATAAATTCAAATTATCTAATTTTATCTCTTTATTTAATTTCTTTCATAAATTTAACATTTTTCGATAAATTAAGAGTTTTTATTAACCATAACTTCGCAAAATTTATTAACAATTAAATTAAATAAAATTTTAAAAATGATGTCGTTTGGCTGCCTTGGCACAGCCACCGATCCACCAAACATTAATCACGCAAATAGTATTTTGGTTTCATCTTCCACTTGCCTTTCCCGCGAAGTAAAAGGAGCTAATCAAACATCAATAATGGATGAAGAGAAGAAACTTCAGTGAAACAGCAAGAGGGAGACCGTGAACTTGAGAAGAAGGTAGAGAGTTATAGTTTTATTTAACTAAGGAAGATACTTTCCGCGTCATCTTCTTCCTCTATGTCCCTATAACACTGCCTTCCTCTTTGAAAGCCTTGTTCATAAGGTTGGCTTTCGGAAATCTCTTCTGGAGATCCAAAGTTGTCTTCCATCAGGGGAGTCATTCGACCGTTAGATGAGCGCCTACTTGACAGGCTTATTATGAAGTTGAACCGTCCTTCACGACAGGATTATTGCTGTAGGAGCTTTCTGTTGGTAGCGCTCCACATACAGGTTCCAGTTCAGTAGACATACCTTTTAAGTTGTGAGATACGATTATTGCTAAGAACTCGCTTTCATATGTGGAGAATCTCAAGTGCTTTACTTCTAAAGTCTTGCTCAAGAATGCAATGAGGTACTTATTCTGTTGAAGAACAGCTTCTATGCTCGTCCCACTTGCATCATCGATCTTCTATAGTGAATGGCTAAGTGAAATCAGGTGATGTTATCAAATTGATATCAACTCCAGACAATTGGAGTATCACTTGGAATATCACTTGCAGACAAACTCAAGAACACCACACAGAATAGCCGAATATGATGCTCTGCTATAAATTTAAAAGGTTATAAATGGGTCGTTCTTAACATTTTATAAGTTTTGGAAAAGAAGGTTCTCTATAAGCTTCGTAAAGAACAAAAAGAGACAAAATAGAGGTCCTTTTTATTGCTCTTTATGAGGGTTAAGAGTGAACTATATTTTACCTTATTTTATTTTTTATAAGAGCAAAAAATGAGTCATATTTTGTTCTTCATGTGAGTAAACCCTAAGCTGGTACCTTTGCTTAAGGCTAGACTTGCTGTGATTGTCTACAAAATTATAAAACAATGAAGAAGTTAATTAAGTTCTAGAATAACCCAACAACATGGAAGAGACTCAGGACAACAAAACATAGTAAAAGGGGGAGGAAGGATTAGAATCAAGTGGGAGGAAGGATTAGAATCAAGAGGGAGGAAAACATATCAAATTCTTCACACCCATTCGGTTATGTAATCCGTCTATATATATGACTTGCAAGGGCCCAATCACTCCCTAAGACGCTATGGCAATTTTCCTTCGCGAATGCTATGCCTCACCACTTCGCATTGAGGCTCACTACTTTTGGAATCATGCTCCACCTGTCCAACATCCTCATTGTTAGTATTCAATGTCACTTGTGATATTTTAATCCCATTAATTTCTTTTAATATAACATTTCCTTCCTCATCAAAATTGACCTTGTCCTCAAGGTCGAGCTCAGGATACTGCTATTGAATAGTCGAAAGAGACTCTTAAGTAGGCTTTTTGAGTACTTTGTTATGGGTCCTCATAAAATGGAGCCCAACCATTAAGCCCAAATATTAAGCCCAATTATAAAGCTCAATGGGCTTAGTTGAAAAGAATCTCATATCGACTAATTTGGGTTTTGGTGGCATAACTCAAGTATCTAAATACATGCCTCCACCCACACATTACAACACACACCATAGCATAAACATAACAACAACTTTGGACTATTGCAATTTGGTCCTTATTTGACCTATTTGCAATTTGGTCCTCTTAGTTTGATTTATTTACAATTTAGTCCTTCATTTTGGACCAATTGCAAATTAGTTCTTTTTAGAGGCAGAGACAAGGTTTGTGAAGCGTTCTTCCTCGCACGAGATTGGAAAGCTACGCTGGGTAACCTTCTTTTGTCTGTTGATGGTATTCGTCTAGTTTTATTCTAGATTTTGGTGCCTTTGGTTGTCTTCTGCGCTGTTGTTGTTGGTTGTGTTGTTTGTATTTTTCTTCTGTTTCAAGATACATTTTAGGTGTGGTTTTCACTTGTTAGAAGGAGTAAGGGCCGTTTATGTCTATCCTTGTATTGTTGTAGACATTTGGTGTACTCGTTTGATTGATAGTGGAGTTTTTTTGGACTAGGTCTCGAGGGTGTTGCCTCTCAATATTTGAGAGGGTGTTACTACGTTAAAAATTTTGGTGTTCTTTAATTTGTTACTTGACGTTTTATTGTTGCTTTACAGTCGCATGTCTTGCTTACAGAAAATAGGGGGAGAAGTAGAGAGAAGGATCAGGGACATAATTGAGGAAAGAATAGAATTAAGTCCAGATCTCGATATAAGGATATGGAGTGTAGTCATTGTGGTAAGAAAGGTCATATTACGAAGTACTGTTTCAAGTTGAAACGTGAGAAGAGCAAGCAATAAAAGAACAATGATGATAGCGATGATAGTGTTTCTATTGTCGCTAGTGATCTGATGATAATTGCTGATGAAGAACTGTTTAACATTGCTTCTGATGAGACTAGTTGGGTTTTTGATAGTGGTGCTACTTATCATGTGACCACTCATAAGGAGTTCTTCATGTGTTATACTCCAGTTTTTGATGGTGCTTTAACAATGGATAATAATGGAAAATTAAAGGTTGTTGGCATTGGTACTATTTGTTTGGAGACTAATCTCGGAATGAAGCTATTTTTGAATAATGTCAGACATAATCTTGACATGAGGTTTAATTTGATTTCTATTGGTACACTTGATGACGAAGGTTATAATAGTCAATCTTCAAGAGGGAAGTGAAAACTCACTAAAGGTTCATTGGTTATTACACATGGAGATTCTATTGATGGTGCTAATGTTATTGCCAGTGATGATTTATCAAAAATATGGCATAAGAGGCTTAGTCACATTAGCGCGAGGGGACTTCATCAATTAACCAAGAAGAATGTGATTTTTGGTCTAACAGATGCCACATTGGATAAGTGTTCTTATTGCTTGGCAGGAAAGCAAAATAGAGTGTCCTTTAAGAGTAATCCTCCTTCTAGAAAATCAAAGGTTCTTTAGCTAGTTCATTCAGATCTTTGTGGTCCTATGAAGACTAGGACACATAGTGGTAGTCTATATTTTGTGACCTTTATTGATGATCATTTTAGAAAGTTTTGGGTCTATCCTTTCAAGAGGAAAGATCAAGTTCTTGGTGCCCTTAAAGAGTTTCAAGCCTATGTTGAGAGAGAGACAGGGAAGAAACTGAAGTGTATTCGTACTAATAATGGTTGGATGGCTTAGCAGAGAGGATGAATAGGACTTTGGTGGAAAGAGTCCGATGTTTGCTTTCTGAAGCAAAGTTTCCCCAATCATTTTGAGCGGAGGCTTTATATACTGCTGCACATATTATTAATTTATCCCCTACTTATGCTTTACAGGGTGATGTTCCTGACAGAGTTTGGTATAAGAAAGATGTATCTTATAACCATTTACGTGTCTTTGGATGTAAAGCTTTTGCACATGTGCCTAAAGATGAGAGGTCCAAATTAGAAGCTAAGATGAGACAGTGTTTTTTCATTGGCTATGGCCTTGATGAGTTTGGCTATAGATTTTATGATCCGGCTAAGAAAAAGCTTGTTAGAACTCAGATGTTGCTTTTATGGAAGATTAGAACATTGCAGACATTGGTAAGGAAGAGAAGATGAAATCTCCCGATAAAAATGATTTGGTTAATCTTGATCCAGTTTGAGAGACAGAGACATCTGTTGATGTCGAGTCTACAAATGATATTAAGGTAGAGGATAATCTTCTAAGAAATGATGATGTTTATGAGGATGTTACAAAAGAGTTAGATGCTCCTGCTGTTAAACCTGATTTTCCACTTAGGAGATCAAATAGACAACGAGTTCCTTCTACTCGTTATTCATCTCACAAGTATGTGCTTCTTACTAACGGAGGAGAACCAGAGTCTTATGAAGAAGCTATGGAGAGTGAGAAGAAAAATGAATGGAAAGCATCCGTAGATGATGAATGGAAGTCTTTATTGGATAATCATACCTTTGACTTAGTCAAATTACTTAAGGGTAAAAGAGCTTTACATAATCGTTGGACTTTTAGGGAGACAATCAAAGATTCCAAGCCACGATATAAAGCTAGATTGGTTGTCAAAGGATTTCGCTGGAAGAAAGGGATTGATTTTGATGAGATATTCTCACCAGTTGTGAAGATGTCCTCTATTAGAGTTGTTCTGGGTTTAGCCGCTAGTCTTAATTTGGAAGTTAAGCAGATGGATATCAAAACTATTTTTCTTCATGGTGATATTAAGGAATAGATTTATATGGAGCAACCAGAGGGCTATACGATAAAGGGAAAAGAAGCCTATGTCTACAAATTAAAGAAGAGCTTGTAAGGTTTGAAGTAAGCTCTAAGATAGTGGTATAAGAAGTTTGAGTCTGTTATGATCCAACAGGGGTTTAAGAAGACCACTTCAGATCACTGTGTGCTTGTGCAGAAGTTCATCGACAATGACTTCATTTTTTTGTTGCTCTATATTGATGACATGTTGATTGTCGATCAAAATTCCTCCAGAATCAACAAATTGAAGAGGGAGCTTAGTAAGTCTTTTGCGATGAAGGGTTTGGGATCGGTAAAGACCCTTCTTGGTATGCAAATTATTCGAGATAGAAGTGCCAAGAAATTGTGGTTATCACAGGAGAAGTACATCAAGAAGGTACTTGAAAATTTTCAGATGGATAAGGAAAAAGCTGTAAGTACTCCTCTGGCATTACATTTCAAATTGAGTAGTAGTCAGTCTCCTTCCGATGACAAAGAGAAGGAAGATATGCAACATGTTCCTTATGCATCAGTAGTAGGAAGTTTGATGTATACAATGATTTGCACGAGGCCTGATGTAGCTCATGCTGTTAGTGTTATTATTCGTTTTCAATCCAATCCGGGTAGAGAGCATTGGAATGCAGTGAAGTGGATATTGAGTTATCTCCGAGGAACTTCTAGTTTGAAGCTTTATTTTGGGTATGGAAAACCATAACTCTCTGGTTATATAGATTCAAACATAGCTGGAGATGTTGACTCGAGAAAATTTACTTCAGGCTATATAATCACTTTTGCAGGGGGAGCTGTGGCATGACAATCTAAATTGCAAAAGCGTGTTGCTTTGTCTACTACTGAAGCTGAGTCCATTGCTGTAACTGAAGCTTGTAAAGAGTTGCTTTGGATGAAGAAGTTTGTCCGAGAACTTGGTTTTACACAGGAGAGGTAGGTCTTATTTTGTGATAGTACAAGTGCTATCCATTTGAGCAAGAACTCAACGTTCCAAAGTAGATCAAAACATATTGATGTGCGATATCATTGGATCTGTGATATCTTGGAGTCTAATATGTTGGTATTGGAGAAGATTCACACAGATGACAATGGTGCAGACATGTTGACGAAGATTCTACCAAGGTGCTTGGTTGGCAGTTAGCTCCATTTGGTTCGGAGGGGGAGTTTGTTATGGGTCCTCATAAAATGGAGCCCAGCCATTAGGCCCAAATATTAAGCCAAATGGGCTTAGTTGAAAAGAATCCACATTAATTAATTTGGTTTTTGGTGGCATAA
>JAOQMP010000005.1:45390796-45405592 GCA_027563575.1 Erythroxylum pedicellare
AGCTCTTTTTCGGAGTAGCAGCTCTTTTCCGGTGGCTACTCCGGTCACAACAACCATTATCTATTCATGCATTGCTATAATGAAATGCATTAAATCACATAAGATCAATCAGTCACTTTATTTCACTTTACACATTCACTTTCGTATGTCATCGGACTTAAGTCTGGCATTTAACAGTTATGTTGAGAATCACTTACTCTTTGCTTATTCACATTCAATCAAACACTTCCAATATGTTCACATTTATCAAACTCCTAGGACTATTAATGTCCGGAATTAACACATTCACATTCACATCAATTATAATTCAATACAGATTCTTAAACAAAACAATTAATTAAGAGGAGACCATCTAGGCCGACTCACAGTAAACTCTAGATTAGCATTTGCTTCTAAAACGTCTAGATGATAACGTTCTATCCTGTATATCCACATCATGCAATACACACATTACACACAAATTGCTAATTGCACAATCACATAAACATTCAATTGTACATATATGTATATGTGTTATGTATAATGCATGCTCAATTTGACTATTCCGAGTATGTTTCCTTTATTCATATCTCATTATCATTCATACATCAAAACTCATATATGTCTAATTTGAACTTAGGTTTACACCTTAATGAAACAATTTATTCTAAGTTCATCACTCAATCATGCACTAAGATCTATAGCTCAATACACTTAATTATTTTAATATCATCAATTAATCATTCACCAATGTTATTCTAACATTATATGATCACACATTATCCAAAGTCTCATTCATTCTTACTTGATACACATTACTCATCTCCTTACAATCGTATTAGCATTTCTAAGAACATTTTTATATTATTAATGACTCATAACTTCCAAATTGAGATACATTCATATAAAGTCAATCCATTCTTCAATTTTAATGTCAATCGACATCCTAACTCATCGATCACTTAACCATTTATTTAAGCAACCCTCTAGGTTCATTTAAAACCTCAGTTAAGTCCAAAACACCAAGGTAGGGTAGGAAAACAGTAGTCCATGATCGTGCTTGTGCATGATCAGCTAACAACTTGATGATCCCTCTTTGTCATAATTATGCTTGTGTATGATCGTGCAAATACTTAGTGATCACTTTTGACAAACAAAATGAGGTATCTAGGCACTAAATTTTTCTGAACAAATGTTTCTATATGTCTTAGGTTTCTAACAACATCAATTTCAAGCAGTTTGCCTTAGTATTTTGTGAGTTATACCTATAATACTACAGACTGTTATCACATCGCGACAGCATGCTGTACTCAAGCCAAATTTTCAAACCCTTAAAAATAGAAATCAAATTTGATTCCTTCATAAAAAAGATAGCCACATATCTCTAGTTTAATATAAAATTAAAATAATCCAATTTGTATGTCTATAGATTAAAATATGGCTAAAATAAAAATGCATGTCCAGCGGAAATGTTACAGCTAACATATTCCAGCCATTTTCTTTCAATTTTCCAAAATTTTAACTCCTGCATTTTACATCTAACACATCTTGTGCATAGCTCATCTTTTCTACTTCATTTCCTCTTCATTCTCAACTCCATTTCAGCTCAATATCATTCATAAACAAATCATAAATCATGGTTGATTATAAACACAAAAACAGAACGTTAATATAACATACATTCATCAAATTTCTGCACACATTCTACTCCATTATCACCTTCATTTTATCTCTAACTATAATCATAAAAGTTGTTATTCAACAAATCATGAAGAATAATATGCTTGCTTGATTAACTCAACTCTTCTTTAAAAATCACCATGAAACCCTAGCCTCCAAGCTCATACGATCATCAACTTTTCAAAGGGGAATAGGTCAGGCTTTCATCAAGAAGAAGAAGACAACAAGGATCTTGGATTGGCAAAGTGAAGGATGACAGTAAAGCTCAACGTTGAGGGATGGGTTGTGAGAGTGAGGGTGAGTATCGTGAATGGAGAAGAAGAAAATGAAGAAGAGAGAATGTAATGAAAATGAAAGATAATTAAAGACGGTCTTTCAATGTATATGTCGTGGGTTTAATGACACTTACCACATAAAGAATTATGCTACTTGTATTTTTACTTAAGCTAACACATTACTCTCAATAATCAGTCCATTTGTCTCTCAATTTCTAATCCAAATGTCTCCCAATTTTCTATGAAAGTTGTCATTAAATCTTAATGTCACTTATCAATAATTTCTACTACTATTCGATATTTATTTCTACTAGAACTAATCAATTGTCTTGCTACTTGGCATTTTTCCTAGTCCAATAATACCAAAAATTTTAGAATTTTCCCAAATTTTTACCAAAAATTCTAAGTCAATAATATAATTCAGCAAATCAATTTCGAGGCAAAATATCCACTATTCACATCATAATCATTTAAAAATCATTTATATCCTGAAATAAGTCAAATGAATGCATGAACAGTCATTGTAATGTGTACAGAAAAATCAAATTCACGTATGTGTATGCTAATATTATGCATGAGCATGAAATGCATTTCCTAATTTCTCAATAATATCTCTCATGTGCTGTTATCTAGGGTTCTAACCCTTAACATAGGAAAACGGGAAACTACAGTACGCTTGCGAAATATTGAGATTTTTATGATTGTAAAACTTTCTCAACACATACAATCACATTAACATAATCCTAAAGCTAAACATGCGCAAATCTTCTAATCAATACCTAAAAACACACTAAAACACCTACCAACATATAATGTAAAATGCAAATATGATTTAGTTCCATTGAGAGGAAGAAATATGGGTGAATATCTATGTCTAGGCCAACAAATGCTGAAAGAACTAATGACATTGTTTTTATAGAATGTTAGGGCCTTAATGATGCTAAAAATATAGCAAATAGTAGGTAATTATAGCAAAGCACTAAAACCAAACTTATTTTATCTTTTGGAAAAACATTAAAGAGGGATAGGTGTCTAAGTTTGTGGTTTTTCAAGTCTCACTATAAACTCATTATTAACCATGATAGGCACTATAAAAGACAGTTATTGTAACATACAATCTCAATAGAGTTTTAGTGTTGAATTACAAATGCACTGATCAATGTGTTCATTTTTTAGCTGAAATTTTAGGTATAGGAAATGTATGGTTCACTTTTATGTATATATCTAATTTTACATTCTAAAGGGATACATTATTGAATGATTTGGCACAATACAAGAATGTAATCAATGATCCCTAGCTCATTATTAAGGACTTTACTTGTACATTGTTGGCTATGGAATCTGAAGGTGAAAGATGCTTAAAGAAACCTTGTGGGAACTTTAGAACTTGTCTTTAGAATTTGGAAATCACTAACCTTAGCCATAATGGAAGATTCTTTTACTTTATCTAATAATTAGGTGGGTCAATGGCTACTATGGATAAAATGATACAAGGCTTTAGTCAACTTATTATTGCTCTAAAAATTAAATTCAAGCAGAGCTTATTTTAATAACAATCTTTGGTTAGATCATTCCCTTTTTGGAAATTCATGACCTTATTGAGAAAGTAAGGGTTCCTTCTCTATTAGATTATTTAACTACCTTAATGGTATGGATGGATTTCAAGGTGATGTGTTTAAGGTTTTAAAGCATTAGGTAAATGGTTATAACTCCTACCAATTCCATAAGAAGCTGATGGGAATAAAACAGAAGGTCAAATTATTTAAATAAACAAGCACAATGACACTTTTAAAGGTATAGATTGAGCTAAAAAATGCTAATATAATGCTATAATAACCTCTATAAGTCTCCTAATGTTGGCCCATTCAAGATCAAGGAAAGGCAAGCCATAGACAATTTTATGAGGGCTTTAAAAGCTCATTCCTCCATTCTTATGCAAAAAAAAAAAAAATGTAATGGATGAAAGATGGGAACTCTAATTTTAAGTTCTTCTATAGATTACTACTTGCTATGAGCAATCGCAACAAAATATCCAAGTTACTTATTGACAAGGGTAGAATTACCACTAACTAGAATAAGCTCAAAATCTATTCTAAAGGTTACTATGTTAAAGTTTTAAAAACTCTAGAGGCTAGGAATCTTACTTACCTTCTTTATGGCCTATCATTCCTAAGGTAATCGATCTTGAGCAATCTGAATTTCTTACTAGAAGTTTCACTGATTAGGATATAAGAGTGGTTGTATTCTCTTTTATTTCCGATAAAGCCCTAACAATGATGGGTTTAATGGCTTCTTGTATAAAAAACCTTGAACGTCAATCAAACTTTATATATGCAAAGTTAGATATAAGTTCTTTGATAATGCCAAGATGATGGTATGGAATTGCACACTTTATGTTTTTTTTTTACCAAAACTCATAATCCAAACTCATTAAATGACTTTAAATTGATTTCTTATTCCAACACATTTTACAAAATCATCTCCAAATTGTTGCCTAGTAGTATCAAACATGTGCTACCATCATTCATTAGCTAATCTAAATTCAATTTTATATAAGATATGATTATTGGAGATATGTTTTACTTACACAAGAATTGTTGAAGAATTATCATATCAAGGACTTTAGTGCTAATCATGCTATTAAAATTAATATTCGTATGGCATTTAACTCATTAAAATGGGATTTTATTCTTCTTTCTATAAAGTATTTGCATTTCTTGATTGGTTCATTACTTATATCTCCTAGTGCATAACCACTACTTCATTTAATGTATAGACATATGGGGAAGCTAGTTAACTCATTAAAGGTGCTAGAGGGCTAAGACAAGGTGATCCACTTTCCCATTATCTCTTCGACATATACATTGAAGTACTTAATTACATTATCTAAAAAATCTACTTGCTAATTATGGCTTTAAGTATTATAAGAAGTGTAACAGTGTTTCTTCTAAACATCATATCAATAGGGAAAAGAGCTACATAATCACTTTTATGGATGACTTGAACTTGTCCCAGTTGCTATCTTCCATCTTATGCCTTTCACTCAAATCCCCTTTATTTTCCTACTTAGGTGTTCCTATTTCCTTAAGGAAGCTTTCTTATTCAGATTCTCAAGGGTTATTGGATATGATCAAGAAAAGAATTAGGGCCTAGACCTCTAAGTATTTGTCCTTTTTTGGCATGTTACAATTAATTTCTTTAATGCTTAGTAACTTATCCATCTATCGATCCTCTCATATTGTATTTCATTTAAAACTTTGAAAGGAAATTTACAAAATTCTAATGATTTTTTTTATATTGGAAATGAATCCTCTAAATCTTTTACAATGGTAAGCTAGAAGGAAATTTACATGCCTAAAAGGGAAGTAGGTTTAGAAGTTAAATCTAAAAAGTTGGTAAACAAGGTTTTGGAAAGCAATAAATGAAAAGGAATCCATTTAGGTGAAATGGCTTCATAAGCACTATATAGGATAATCCAACTTTTGGACAATTAAACCAAAAATTGATGTATCTTGGTCCTAGCTTCAAATACTAAAGCTAAAGGACTTCATTCACCCACTTATCAAATACAAGGTATGAAATGCAAGAGAAACATGGCTATGGTATGACAATTAGAATACAATTGTCCCTATTTATCTTCTCCCTAAATTTGCTAACCTTAGGTTATGCTTTCCTACAAATGCAAAGGTCAGTAGTTTAACTATAAATGGAAGATGACATTTTGATAATAGAGGTGAACAATTCTTTCAAATTTGTTTCCCTAAATTACCCTAAACCTACAAATGGAGTATAAGGTAATCTAACTTAAGCAACCGTCAAACTTATTTACAAATAATTTTTGTACAAACAAATAAGGTACTCTTAATTAAAATGATTTAAAGAATCCATACTGACAAGTAAACTCTATAGATTAAGTGGATTCATTCACACTACTTGTACAACGCTAACATCTTGTAAATTTAACCAAAGTATAACTCCTCATAAACTGTGGTTAATATTTTCAAGTTAAGAGAAAAAGTTATATTAGAGTTCAAGAGTAAGATAGGCAATGGTAACTTGAAAATGTTTTAGCATGATAATTAGACAAGATTAAAGCCTTTAAGTAGAAAATCATAGCTCATTCTCATTAGAAACACTATCGTAGACAATACTTTGGAAAGCCAAGTTCTAAATAACTTCTTGTTCTAAGTGGAGCATATACTAAAAACAAATAATATAGATTATAACTTCACTTTCAATCTCATTCACAACTTAAAGAACACCTTAGAATAGTCTAAACATCTATAAGGTGTCTTTACTAATGCATTATGTGAGAATTTGTTCAGAAACCATTCTCCTAGGATGAACTAGCTTAACTTAGTTTAAATGAAACAAACCAGTCTCCAAGACTCCTTCATTCTTTGGTTGACTTTTAAAGAAAAACTAAGCATCAAAAATAGGTTAAAAGTTTTCCTAAATATTCCTACAACTTGTGCTCCTTGCAAGGTGGAAGTAGATTTTATTGCTTGTCTCATCTTTCATAGTTTCATTTTGTTTTTGAAACCAAATCCAATTGCTTTGTAACAAGCCTTATTCAACCTCTAGCTTACATGATCTAATTAATCGAATTTCTCAAAACCATAATATGAGAAAAGGAGACTTATTGGTGTTTAATATTGCCATTGGAAATACATTATATGCTTTGTTAGTCCTCTCTAAAATGTCCTATGCAAATTATTCTTTTAGCTATTTAATTAGAGTGAGCTAACTTAAATTGTTATGCACATTACTAGTTGCTTATGTACTATTCATCTCTTTTAAGAAATTTTAATGAAATTATATATATATTTTAATTATATAATATACAAACTTTAAAAAGAATTACTCATATCCCATATGATGCATTAGGAAAGACACCATATAGATGTTTAGACTATTATGAGGTGTTCTTCTACTCCACACTTTTGCTTTGACCTCTCTCTTCTCAAATTACCTTCCTACCCATACTTTACCTTTTTAGGCCACTCTTTCTCTCATGAATGCTACGTCTCCACCGAATTTTCATGATGGTTGATGTTTTAGCCTCACCGGAGGGTCTCCCTCTAACCGTCTAGGATTCCATGAAGTTGGGTTCATCCTCTCTCTTGAAAGTGGACTTTTCGGTTCTCTCAAAAGAAGCATTGCTTGAATCCTTAGCTAATAAGAAAACAGCAACAATAGACACAACTTGGAAAACTCTGATGCAAACACGAGGTGAAAGAGTATGGTGAAATAAGCTGAAAACCCAGCATAACAAGGGCTCCCTTAATCACAACCAAAATGTCCTGAAGGATGGCGTGTTAACTGCTTCAATTGAATGTTGAAGGCTGGAGCACAGGCATGGCTGACAACCTTGGTTGGGCTTTCCTTGTCTAAAAGGCCAACCTTCCCTCCGGTGAATGCCTGGGCTATGTCCAAATAGAGTAAGAAAGGGTTGCAAAAAGTGTTGTTATGCAACAATGGTACATTACTTTTTAAATATTTTGATGAGTCTTGCTTGGATGAGATTGTGGAACAGGGACCATGGCATTTTGGAGAGCAAACACTATTTATAAAAAAATGGAAGCTAGGAATGGAAATAGACAAAGGGAAGTTTCATGTTCTCCCCATGTGGATTCACTTTCACAACGTACCACTAAAGTTTTGAATGGTGTAAGGGTTGAGTTCTATGGCTAGTGCTTTGAGGAAGCTGGTAAGTATAGATTTGCAAACAACCTTTATGGAAAGAATATGGAATGCGAAACTTTGTATAGAAAATTTGAAGAACACCACTCTTCCAGAATGTCTTCCTATTATGCGATTTAGTAAAAATGGGGAGTTGGAGAAATCAAAAATTCAGATTATTTACCCATGGAAGCCTAGCTACTCTGCTTGTAAATAGGTTCCTACGGGTTGAACCTTTTAAACAAGTTAGTAGGATAAGCTTATAAAATTTGCTAATTTAGGGTCTCCAGATGTAGATGATTGATAGGTGTGCATGAGTGTGTGTTTTTCTAAGTATTTGGCATATGAGTCTTGCATAATAGGTTATTATTATTGTATTTTAGGACTTGTTTTGTGTGTTTTTGTTTAGTTTGATCTTCATGATTGTTTTTTCGTGTTTGATGTTGGTTTATGGTAAGAACTAATCATTTTGGTGTAGGAATGGACGGTGGACACCTTTGTGATTGAGTTAAAGACCAAGGGAAGAGAAGAGAAATGGAGCTATTGAAGAACCAGAACCCACGACCATAAGAAAGGCCATTTTTCCCACGATCATAGGAAATCTAGGGAGAAAGTTTCTGACAAGATAACCCACAATTTTAGGAACTGGAAGTCGAAGGGACACACTAGTTTCTTTTATTTTTTTAGGTTTTTGTGACTTTACAAACAAGAGAATTCCAAGAGCGATCATAGAGTGATAACACTTGCTTCCGAGAGTCAAAAGACAGATTTAGAGCCTAGAGATAGGTGGAGATTCAAGGTTTCATTCCTGATTGGGCAAAGAGCACCCTGTTATCAAGATTTTCCAGATTCGGGCAAAGAAGATGAGGAACCGCCCCATCCATTTTATTTCAATTTCTTTCTTTTTAGTTTGTTTATCATGGGTTATTTGATTGTTGTGGATGTTATGGATATTATGATTGGCTAGAAAATTTTTTAGGGTTTGTTGTTTAAACTATTTATGAACCTTTGACTATCGATTTAATGATATATATATTTATATTATTTATTGTGCTTAGATATTGCCATAAATTGAGAGAGTGAGCTTAGTAATCTATGCTAATTATACAACGAGAGCTGAAGACTAATAGACCTATAAATAACAAGTTATTGATTTATTAGGAAGAGATTTCAACAGATCAATACATTGCCTATAGGATATCTTCATATCTAGTTAAATTCTTAGGAAAGACTTTGCAAATCGGGAGATCCTAAAATTAATTTTGATTTATTTAACAAGTGACATCTAGTTACACCTTGAGAGAGGGTAACTAGAACTTTAGGAAAGTTTGGTCAAGCATAAATTGAATCAATTAATCAGAGGGGAGCAAATAGAGATAGTGAAAAGTCCTAATGTTTAATCTTAATCATTTCTCTAAATCTTGGTTTACAATTTTAGTTTCGGTTGCATTATTTCCTGTTACTTTTAGTTTGCCTTTATTTTATTTAATGCTTTTAAATTTGAGTGAAACGATTTCTTAAACAAAGAATAATCTAAATTAAGTGGTGCCTAAGCACAATCCTTCTAGGATCGATATCCACTTCCAACTACAAGTACAATCTATATACTTGTAGTTTTAGCATAAAACTAGTAATTTGTTTTGCATTCAACAAGTTTTTGGTGTCATTGCCGGCATCTTGTTTATTTTAGGTTACTTTGATTTAAGAGTTTTTGATCAACACAAGGAACACGTGAAGAAACACTGAATTTTATGATGAAGAGTTAGTAGATATCACAAGGCACGAACGATAGTTGAGAAGAGAGAAACACCAAGACATTATACAGAGTAATATGGTGGAATAAGGGGAACAAATAGGAGCTGAAAGGACACTGATGGATTTTATGAGACCAGGATTTAATCCTCAAGGAGTTACGAGGCCAGTGATTCAAGTTAATAATTTCAAGAATTAGCTAGCATTCCTCAACATTCATCAGAGTAGTGTTTAGTTCTATGGGTTGTCCAATGAAGATCCCAACGCCTATCTCACCAATTTTTTAGAGATATACGATACTTTTTGATATAATGGGATGTTAGATGATGCTGTGAGGTTGCGACTATTCTCTTTCACTTTGAAAGATTGAACAAAGGCGTAGTACAATTCACTCAGCTTAGGGAAGATTAATACTTAGGAATTGCTAGCCCAAACATTTCTCACTAAATACTTTCCATTAACCAAAACAACAAGGATCATTTAGGAAATAAAAAAATTTTCAGTAAAGTGATCGGGAGTCTTTATATAAAGCTTAGGAGAGGTTTAAAGAACTACAGAGAAGTTGTCCTCACCACAACCGTCCAAGGGATTTCCTCATTCAAACATTCTACAATGGTGTAAACCAAAGCACAAGAAGGACCAAAGATGCAGCAGTGGGAGGATCTTCGATGAGGAAAACTATTGATGGAACTCATGATCTTTTGGAAAAGTTGGCGAGCAATATTTGGATGTTGTCAAGTGACAGAGGACTAGGCAAGGGTAGAAGGAGCAAAAAGGTATAATCCTAATTGAATTTTTTACTAGTTTGCAGGCAAAAATCACAGCCCTCACTAAGCAGTTGAGCAACATATAAGGAGTATCTTCATCTGTAGCAAAAGCTATGCAATCACAGTGTGAGTTGTACGGGCAGGACAATTATTACACAGTAGAATGTTTCTTGATGGGAGCTACTAGCACTGAATAGGTAAGTTACTTGGGCTAACCACAGTGAGGTCACAATCCATACTCAAATACTTATCATCCTAGTTGGAAAAACCACCTAAATTTTTCTTAGAATACTAGCAATGCTGGTGGCCAAGCAAGACAACAAGGACCTCTAAGATTTCAGAAAGACATACTTTGATATTTGGAAAACAAAATTGACAAGTTGATGGATGTTTTGGGGTCCAAACTAGCAAATCAAGAAGAGAACCAAAAGAGGATTTTTTTTCAAGATAGGAGGAAAGTAAAAAGAGGATGGAGGCAAAGTTTTATCAGATAGTGAAGAACCATGCCTCATGTATCCACAACTTGGAGGTACAGGTAGGTTAACTTGGTCATGCCTTCTAGAAGTGCAGGTAGCTTACCAAGCAATACCAAGGCCAACCCAAGGGAATAATTAAAGGCTATCACACTTTGAAGTGGCAAGTAGATGGAGGAACCAATGGTGAACAATGATTTCCAAGAAAAAGAAAAAGGTAAGGAGATTTAAGAAGAGAAAGAAAAAGAGATGACTTATGTGCCACCACCCCTATACAAGCCTAAACTTCCATATGGACAAAGGGTGAGACAACATCAGCTGGACACTCAATTTTTCAAGTTTTTGGAGAAATTGAAGAAGCTTTAGATCAACTCGTCATTGGTGTAAGCTTGGGAGTGCATGCCCAAGTATGCAAAGTTTCTAAAGGACATACTAACACACAAACATACTTGGGAGGATATTCAGATGGTGACTTTGATGGAGATTTGTAGTTTGATTACCTCAAGCATGATGCCTTCAAAACTACAAGATCCATGGAGTTTTAAGATTCCTTATGTTGTTAGTGACTTTGAATTTTCTAAATGCTTATATGATTTAGGTGCAAGCATTAACTTGATGCCTTTGTCTGTTTTTAAGAAATTGGGACTAGGAGAGGTTAAGCCAATATCCATGCTAATTTAACTTGTGGATCAATCCATTAAGATACCATACGGAGTTGTATAAGATGTTTTAGTAAAAGTAGGTAAATTTATCATTCTTGTTCATTTGGTGGTATTAGATTTTGAAGCAGATAAAAATTGTCCATTGATTTTGGGTTGACCCTTTATGAATATTGGTACGGCATTAGTTGATGTGCATGAGGGAAAACTTGTTTTAAGGATCGATGATGAGCAGGTTGAGTTTAATGTCTAAATCTTTGAAGAAATCGAGGGATGGTAATGTATGTATGAAGATTGATGTTGTGGATGAATGTGTAAAGGAGGTTGAAGAGGAAGTTGATAGGGTCATGCAAGCAGCAGACGAGGAGGATGCTTTTTCTTGCACCAGAAATTAGACGTCTCGCATTGCTTTCAGTTTCTGGGAAGACAGACATGCAGACGTGGGGGAACGTGCAGACGTGAAGGATGTTTTCTTTTGCATAAGGACTGCTCCAATTCCAGTACCACTGGAATCACATTCTATGAAGAATTCTTGTGAAAAATCAGGAAGACTAAGGACTGGTGCTTGTGTAAGAGCATATTTAAGGTGTTGGAAAGCCTCTGCTGATTATGGGGTCCACCTAAAACCTTCTTTTCCAAGCAACCGATTGAGGGGAGCTGCTATTATCCCAAAATGCTGTATGAATTTCCTATAATACCCCGCTAAGCCTAGGAACCCTCATACCTCACGCACGGTTTTTGGTGTGTGCCAATCTTGGACTGCTTGAATCTTGGTTGGGTCGGGTTCCACTCCCTTTTCCGAAATCAAGTGTCCCAAGTATTGGACTTTTTGCACACCAAAGACACATTTACTAGGTTTGGCATATAGGTTGTGTTTATTCAGAACTTCCATCACTATTTGTAGATGCCGTAAATGGTCCTCCCATGTCTTTGAATAAATCAGAATATCATCAAAAAAAACCAAAACAAACTTACACAGATATGGTCGAAAGATTTCGTTCATCAGACTTTGGAAGGTGGATGGTGCATTGGAGAGTCCGAATGGCATCACATTGAATTTGTAATGCCCCTTATGTGTCCTGAATGCAGTCTTATGGATATCTGCTTCATGCATCCTAATTTGGTGGTATCCGGAGGTTAAATCGAATTTTGAGTAATGACATGCTCCTGAGAGTTCGTCCATCAATTCGTCGATAACTGGTATGGGAAATTTGTCTTTAATAGTAATAGCGTTCAAAGCTCTGTAATCGATACAGAATCTCCACTCGCCGGACGTTTTCTTGACTAATAAGACCGGTGATGAGAATGGACTATGCCTCGGTCGAATTAGCCCTGAAGACAACAATTCCTGAACCTGTTTTTCTATCTCGACTTTCTGATAATGAGGATATCGTTATGGACGTACGTTTACTGGCGTTGAGTTTGGGACAAGAGGAATTTTATGGTCATATGATCGGTGAGGTGGAAGAGTTGTGGGTGTTTCAAAGACTTTTTTATATTGGAGTAATAGCTCGTTAATTTCGGTTGGGATTGGGGAAATATTGGTAGAGAAAATTTCGAGTTTGACCATCTGGATGAATAATCCAGTTCCCATCAAACTGCTAGTAGAGAGTTGTCCCACTTCTTTGTCAGTTAGAATTCCTAACTCTTTCTATTTCAGCCAATTAAATGCATGCGTTTTTCCTCCTACAGTAAAAGACGTAGTGAGGTGAGCATAATCAATCACTATCGGTCCCAGTGTTGCCAGCCACTGAACTCCGAGAACAACTGGACAAGCTGCCTTAGGAAGTATGTAGTAGTCTGCCTCTATCATGCAATCTTGGATTTTCATTCGTACTCCCTTGCATATGCCTGAACATTCCACTTTTTGTTGATTAGCAACCATTACCTGAAATCTTCGATTCTTGTCCACAGGGAGGCCAAACTTGGAAGCAATCTTTTGTTCAATGAAATTATAGGTACTCCCCCCATCTATCAGTACCACCATCTCTTTACTGTTAATCATGCCTATCACCCGCAGAGTTTGAGGTTGCTCAATTCTGGATATGGCATGGAAAGAGATTTCTGGTAGCACTTCAGTTTCTTCTTCTATCTTCTCGGTTTCATCCTCTCCTCCGAATTCTTCAGCTTCTGCCTCCACTGCTTCTCCAATCATGAAAAGCTGAGGTTTCACACATTTGTGATCCAGAACAAATTTCTCGTCACAATAGTAACAGAGGCCTTTGTCTCTTCTTTATTTGGCTTCCTGTGGTGTTATAACATCTGTGACTATATTGGAATTCCACTCTCTCATCCTTACACATCTGTGACCGTGGTAAGAGCTTTTGTTTACAATACAGTCAGGTTACATGGAATTCCATCCTCGATTGTGACTGACCGTGATAAAGTTTTCCTGAGCACCTTTTGGAGGGCCTTATTTCGGATGCAGGGGACTAAATTAAACATGAGCTTAAGTTACCACCCCCAAAGTGATAGGCAAACAAAGGTGATAAATCGAACTTTGGAACAATATTTAAGATGTTTCACGGGAGAGCAACCAAGCAGATGGAAAGAATGGCTACCATGGGCAGAGTATAGTTATAACACCGCCACCCACTCCACCACACAGATCTCACCCTTCCAAGTTGTCTATGGAACACCCCAACCGTCACTCCTTCGCTATGTGCCTGGCACTTCCAAAGTAGATGCTGTGGATTTATATTTGTAGGACAGAGACAATATTTTGAAAGATTTGAGACTCACCTTGCACCAAGCACAAGATAGGATGAAGAGTTTAGTTGACCAAAGATGCCGAGATGTGGAATTCAATGTTGGTGATTTTGTGTACCTTAAGCTGCAACCGTATAGCCAAAATTCCGTGGCATTTCGCTCATCCTTGAAGCTATCACCGAGATTCTATGGGCCATACCGTGTGTTGGACAGAGTAGGAGCCGTGGCTTATAAATTGGAGCTACCTGTAGACTCAAGAATACATGACGTAGTTCACGTAAGCCAACTCAAGAAACACCTCGGTGGCACACCGATTACTTCCCTGCAGCTACCCCCTTCTTCTCCTACGGTGCCTGTTCTTCCATTGCCAGAAGCAATCCTCAATCAACGCACCATTCAAAAAGGCAGGTATCGTGCAAAGGAAGAGGTCCTGGTCTAATGGCAGGAAGCATCATTAGATGACGCAACTTGGGAGGATTTACGTCGGTTTAAACGACGTTATCCAGATTTCTTTTCCCTTGCGGACAAGGGAAATTTGAGGGCGGAGGAAGCTGATAGGGTCATGCAAGTAGCAGACGTGGAGGATGCTTTTTCTTGCACCAGAAATTAGACGTCTTGCATTGCTTTCGGTTTCTAGGAAGACAGACATGCAGACGTGAAGGATGTTTTCTTTTACTTGCACCAGCTTTTGTTATTTCTGTTAGTTTGATTATTTTGTTTCCAAATAAAAAGCCGTTAGTTTCGTTTCAAGTTATATGGGTAGATAATGCCTAGAATGTAGGAGATATTGTTTTAGAAATCTATTATAAATAGGATTGTA
>JAOQMP010000005.1:45455254-45468266 GCA_027563575.1 Erythroxylum pedicellare
TTTATTACGATTTAATTTCAGTTGAACCTTTTAAATCTTAAATCTATTATACTTTGGTTTGTAAAATATTGCCCATCTATAGTTTATTTGATTTTTTGTAAAATATTGCCCATATATTGTTTATTTGATTTATTATTAAAATATTTTTATTTGAAAAAGATCTTCATATTTACTTCAATAGTCAATACTTTTGATAAAACTGACAAGTAAGATACTCGCAAATATATCATTTATAAATTCTTCCAATATTTCTAGCAAATAAATTAATGAAAAATTTTGATGTAGAGCAAACTTACGAATGAGACATATTGATTTAGACGACACTTACTCTCTCTGAGGTACATCGATGGAAATTGCACAACATGCCTTTTATTACTGTGAGTTTGCTCAATCTGTTTGGCTGTTATCTTTTGTGAACTGGACTTTTATTACATCCTTGCATGAATAGCTTGCTGTGGTTATTGCTTCTTTCACAAATACATAGAAAGAAGAGGTTTTCTTAATTATTTGGAGTTTATGGGCTCGTCATAACGAAGCCGTGTGGTAACAGAAACTCCATCATAAATTTTTAATTATCAGTCAAGCAAGAACAACTCTGCTTGAATGGAAAGTAGCGCAGACAGAGAACAACCTATCAACGAGACAAAACCAACACCCTCAATCTAGTTGGGTAACTCCAAAGCCAAATCATTTTAAATGAAATGTTGACGTTGAGCTATTGACAAATGATCTTTATGGAATAGGCATGATAATTCATAACTCTCAAGGACATAATTGTGCTGGAAAATTAATGACTTTATCGGGATAGCGAGATTCACAAATTGGCGAAGCTCTGAGTTTTCGGGAGGCTTTAAGTTGGATCAAATCATTATCTTTTTTCCAACGTGTGTGGAAACCGATTGTCGGATAATTACTCAGTTTTTGACATCTACACATATGTTTTCTTCTTATTTTTCAATAATTATTCAGGATTATAAATCTCTACTTAACGAACATAAGTATATTTCTTCTGCTTTTATTAGAAAGCCAATGAATCAAGTTGTTCATACGATAGCTAGGGCAGTTAATCTATGCCTGATTTTGAATGGGAGGTATGCCCTCTTCCTTTTCTGTATGATGTTTTCTCTTTTGATGTTAATAACATGTGCTGAGCATATCAGATAATGGTTCAAACAAAAAGAAAAAAAAAATGAGAGTTCATATTTTTTCTATTATGATGCATTACATCATTTATCAATGTTTTAGTGCACTAATTTACAAATAAATTAGACTAAAAAGAATCGTCCTTTACTTTCATTCCTTTTTGGGTCAATTAAATTGGCCTGATCTTATTCGTATGAAGCTGCAAAGCAAATGGAGCGTCGACGAGTAGTAAAACGTAACTCTGTTTTGTCTTTTTAAAGTCCCGCAGAGTTTGACTGGTTCCAAAATCCAGAACACGGATTATGGAGCACATCCTTGGTGTTAAACGGTTGCACATAAGTGGGTTTTCTAAATCCTTTATGTGCTTTATCAATGTAAGACTTGTATTATTGGTTGATTAGGTAACCAAAATTGTTAGATCCTCTAATCTCGGTTAGTTCGAACTTGTAGATTGGTTTTGAGTTATTTATTAATTAACTTGATCACATAATTAATAAATTATCACTCACATTTAATAATTTATATAATCTTCTTTCAGAAATAGTCATTAAATATATATGTATATAGGAAATACGATCTCTAATGATATCATGAAGACTAAGAGTGGTACGTTTGATTGGACCAACTCTTACACTAGTTTCTAATACTATAATTAGTCCTTGTTTTTCAAGCTTCAGATTAGAAGTTCATATTAATACGCAGACTAATTCAGATAATATTAATCTTAATAAGTATGATAATCAATAAAATGATGATTAGAGTATGGAGTATTTTACACTTTCTTAATCATAACAATTACTTACAGATCCTCAGCTGTTGTAACCATTCAAATATTTGACCATATTCAAACTTTCAGAAGTAGAACTACAGCTTTCAAGCTGTTTCCTAGACACGGTTATCCAATTTGAAACGTATTATTGTTTACCACAAGTTCCTTGTAATTTCCTAAACTTCGAGTCACTTGTCCCTGTCTAAACAAGAGCATGCTTCCACAACTATATATAACACGTGCCTCGTGCTTTGCTCTCCAACTTGTATCATTGTCACCGAATACGATTCTCTTAACATGGGCACGGACAGCAGCTCTTTGCTAGGGCGCCTCAGGCGTGTAGTAAACAAGGTAAAGATCCTATTAAGCTTTGAAATGAACCGTTGGCGTTTAGCTTCCATGATCGGTGTTTCTTTAAGGAGGTACAGGTTTAGCTTCAATGATAGACCTGGCTTAAGGGCATGCACGGATGGCGTAGAATCAACAGAAAATTCAGTTTCTTCTCCAAATGAACTTCGCCGAACTATTAGCTACCAATCAGAAGATGATATTGATAAGAGGGCTGAAACGTTTATAGAGAATTTTCGCAGGCAGCTCCGGATTGAGAGACAGGTATCTCTGGAGCTGAAATATTTGCAAGGAAATGGCTCCACTTCAACTTCTCCATGATCGATAGTTATTGCTGTTCGGAATTGTTCTCCTGGAGATTCTTGGGGGACGTCTACTCGGTGATGGAAACCTATGCTTTTTTTAGACATCTTACATCACCACTTTGTAATTACGATTGCATCTGCTACAAAGACCTGTAATTGGCTTTTGGAATTGAAAATTTCATAATAAGACTTGGGTTGGCTGCTATGGAGACGGACTATAGTACACGTAAAGTGGCAGCTTCCAGAGGGCCCTGCAAAAATTGAAACTTTCTTATGATGTTCTTTCAGGAATCAAACCAAGAACAAAAACCACAGGTTTCTCAAATATCCTCTTCACTTGTTTGGTTTTCTTGTACATTTTTGATCTGGGACACAGGTGTTCTGTTTTGTCAGATTGTAATTTCATTTCTTCAAAGGATTTCTGATTGTTGATATAGTTTTCTAAATTTGATCGTACTCGTGTTCTTTCATACTTCACGTAAATTTGGATTGTACGGGAGAGTGGTGAGAGCTAAAGATTTTCAATTTTTTATGTTTATAGTATAGATTAATCTCCTGTATGGAGTTGGTTTTGTCGCTTTTAGTCTCAGGTTACAGATTTTGTAGAAAGGTAAGGATGGCAGTGTCCTGGCTCATGGCTACCTCCTATCAAATTTTTTAAATTAAAAATTCAGGGTTATTTTTATTGAAGACTTAACTCTTTTAAATAAAGCAATATCGTTTTGTTTATAATAATTAAGTCCCAAATCATTACACTACAAGAAATATGCACTATACCGACGGACAAAACCATCTATAAACGGAAGAATTCCGTTGATAAAATTAATTACCGACAGAATTCAATGACGCACAAGGATGTCATTAAAACGGCCATAAGTAAATTTAACGACAGACATTTTATAGGTGCTTCTGTCGGTAAAATATACCGACGGAACACGTCACGGACAAAATCGTCGGCAAAGTTTACCGACAGAATTTTTCCAACGATAAATCGAAGTTAATATAAATCAAAGCTTTCATATTTACCGACGGAATATATAACATCGTCGCAAAAAAATCTAATTTACCGACGGTGTTAGTGTTTTCGTCGGTAAATTTCGTCGGTAAATTAGAGTGCTTTTTCCAACAGTATTATATATTCCGTCGGTAATTAGAAGTAATAAATTTTTTTAACAAATCTTGCATTAAATTTGATTTTATTATCTTATGATAAATGCATAATTTCAAGAATTATGAATTATCTGTCCATTATAAATTAATTTGTATAACTATATAATTTGTTTAATCAGAAAGTTAATTGATGATATAAAGTTAAAATTATCTTAATTGATCATAGAAATATTACAGTGTACATAACTTATGCTTGTGATAAAAACATTACAGCTATCACAACCTAATGTCGTGGTGATCGCGGGTACTCTAAGTTGCTAAGCTTCCCCTTCAACTGTGCTATCTCCTGTCTCAACTGAGTCATCTGCTCCATCTCCTATCTCATCTGAGCCATCTGCTGATTCACGTGAGCCATCTGATCCACCTACTCTTTCATGTGAGCTATCTGGTTTATCAATGTATGCACTGTGGCCCAAAGCTTGGTGACTTCATTGGTTTGCGTTGGTCTAATAGACGCTGCTGTACTGGACGTGGAGGATTGCGAATAATATGTGTTCGTAAATGAACCTAGCCCGAATATCCTTCCACAACGGTCCCTACCACCTACAGTATCAAGATACGTTTGAGTCTCATCAACAAGTCGTTTCTTCTAAGACTGTCACTGAATGATTTGTTGTATTTGATCATATTAGGAAGTAATGTTTACATTAGTAAGGGATTATTATAAGAAATAATAATAATGCATTAATTTCACATACATTCAGTTCTTTACATCGGCTGTAGATGAATATCACACCGTCATGCTTATTCGTGTGAGTGTGCAAAAACAACTGAGTTGGTGTAGGCCTGATTCCCAATGACTTTTCCTACGTGTATAACCTAAATTGTTAGATGTGAACTACAATTTATAAAAATTTCGACATAATTACCTCTATTTTTATAATATTTCTTCCTGTTAAACAAAGAAAATAACTCAACAAAGTCATATATGGCACTAGACATTTATAATATTATCATTATCTATAATATAACAAAGCAAAATATTTACAAAATAAGTGTGAAGTTTAGATACTTACAAGTCTATGTGCATGCTCGTGGCGGGTTATTGATTTCTCGTACATACAGGAAGACTCTCTCCCCCCGGGCCTCCATGTCTGTTAGTGGAGTTACGCCATGAGATGAACATTGTCTCAGGTGATGCCTAATACTCCTGCCAACGACTCCATACTTCCTTTAAAATATAACACGGTCGTACACCAGCCTTGTGTATCGCACCAATAAAGTCGCGATAACGTGTACGAGGTCGCTTCTCTTATACTTTATGTATGGTGGCGTCGAAACTAGAATCCCATAAAATTTTTCTAAAATATGACATAAAAATTAAACTACTATATATACTGTAATAATATTTATCTAATTAGTGTATATAAATCAATATAAAAAGAAAATTAATCTTTATTGTACCTCAAACTCCTGAAAGTAAAATCTCTTTGTGGCTTCAGAGATTTTCTTTCATACATAACCCTCAGGATCAATCGTCTCTTTAAATGTATAAGTCACATTTCTGGAACACGGTCCAGATAGAACAAACCTAATATAAAAAGTAATTTTATATAATGAAACAACTGATAAACCTATAATTTAATTATAAACAAATAGTTTTAAATGTGATTTTACTTACAACTGATTGACAACTGTTATATACTTTCTTCCATCAGGTCCCTCAACTCCAGGCTGGCGCACGTCTCCTTCATCCGATAAAGCGGTATTGGATGATATATGAGTTGGGGATGGGGATGGTATAGCATGAGGAGCAGTAAGTGATGCCTCATCTGCAACTGTAGACGCTGGAAGGGGGAGAAGGTGGGTCAATGCGAGCTGCAGACTGTGACGATCTACCTACATAGTAAGTTCCTCTTATGGGAACTCTAAACCTAGGCCGTTGTACCTCACACTATCTCTTTGGTCCCATATTTTTACCTGAAATTCATTGTTTATTGAATTTTTTACAAATATAATAATTTGAATTCAATATTTTACACAATATATGGAAAAAGAAATAAGGCAATTTGTTGTATATCATATTCAAGTACAAATGACAAAAATGAATGTTAACAATTGTTAAAGTCATTGAACAAGAACAATAACATCCCACATTCAATAGAACGCAAGTTGACGTCTAACTAGTAAGGAAGTTATTTAACAAATTCTTACAGATACAACCATAAATCAACTTTAAAGCTTAGTCTAATGCATTGTATCGATAAATCATATTGATATAATTATTTTGTTTGATTCCATATGACATAGGAGTCAGTAAAGGTAAATGAGTCCCCGATGTCTGGATTCCCTTCAAACGCACCAATTAAAACAGTGATACTTCTTCCACCAGGTGTAGCTTTTGAACACCTTCTTGCAATAGTGTTTCCGCTATAGCTATTCTTGTGGAGGAAATAGTGAATGAGTCGCCTCTTTTAGTATGGAAGACTAACTCTCTAGATGAAGTACTAGCAGGAACATATTTACCTAAAACATAATCAGTATAAAACTTTCATAATGTCATATTAGAAAACCGTTAAACAAACTAGAACTGGATATTAATGCATACGTGAATGTCCAGATGAGGTTCATGGAATTGACAAATTAACAACAAGAGACGTTGTCTAGATCATACTAAACACCTTGAAGTAGAAGATCGGCCATGGTAGGCAAACGATCCTTAGTGTATGAACCAGCGATATTTCCTGCAATGTTTATTCCTTGGGTTGGGACAATTTTGCTGCATTCCTCCCAACGGAAGGAATTACTATCGTCTGGAAGCAGTCGCCATGTCGACATTCCTTGAAAAAAAATTTGGCTATTCAATTACAAACACAAATTAATCGCTATCATAACTTAATTGTAAATTACAATCATCTTCTTCTTCGAAAGAATAAGAATTAAACTCCAGCTCCTCTTCAGATCCCTGACTTTCGTCATTCTCTCCAGATAAAATTTCAACATATTCGTTAATTGAATTGTTCAAAGGTTCATTATCGTTATATGTGACAGATGCATTTATAAAAGTGACATCTTCCTAAAATGCTTCACTTTCAATTCTCTGCTCTCCTTTTTCATGTGATTCAAAAATACCTCTAGATTTAACTTTGCAAATCGCCAATCAATCTGTCTTATCTTGTCATAAGCTTGGAAAAGAGACATAACACACTTATGTCGCTTGAATTGCTAACATGAAAGGTTCAAATTGTCTCAATCTTCTTCGGTAGTTGATTTCAACTAGATTGCATTGGCTATGCACTTTTGTTCCAACATTTGGAGTCGGGTCAACCAGTCACATTTAAATATCACACATCGCTTAATTGACAAAGTAGGGTACTCAACTTCAAGTATTTCATTAATTTTACCATAGTAATTCATCAATTCTCCCTGTATCGAAACTCCATTATTTATTGTTGTCATGCTATGTCCATAATATTCTGTATGGTATTTGTATTCATTCACAAAATACACCGGTTACGATTTAACAGTTCACAGAGGTCCTTTTGCAAGATCACAAATGTACTTATTCTCTATTAGATTTTATAAGGCCTGCATAAAAGAAATTATCACATCAAAGAGTATAATGTCATTAGAACACTTAAAAATGGTTTTGAACTATAAGAATATTTATAAGTGAAAACTTACATGTCTCTTGAACCATCAAGGAAAGTGTTTTCCAACTTCTTTATTTATATCATCCTGTGTGATGCCCGACATTATCTCTCGTAACAATGCCTCATATAATCAAAATACATTATGATGTTTTTCAGTAATGAACAACACAAAATTTGAAATGAAGAAATAATTATGTTCAACTTACTACACGAAAGGAAGAACCTCTTAGCAATTCAATAAAATTTAACCATGTGCAGGCTCAATTTCTTCCTCTATTAACATTCTTCTTGTTGCACGTCCATATGTTCGTCTAAGATATGTGAAAATGGAAAAATTATGATCAACACCACTCGTTCCTCCCACATTGTCATTACGAGGAACTTTTCTTTCTCTTGTGTGAATATGCGACTTAAATAATGTTCACAAAATGTACTAGCTTCCTCTACTAAATAAACATTACATATGGAACCTTTAACTCTGGCCTTGTTTTTTACATTTTTTTAAGTGATGCAAATACCTATATTAAAGAAAATGGTTATTACAATTTTGTAACTAAAGCATGTAAATATGGTTATTGTAATAATTTTTGTCGAGTTACCTCTCAAATGGATACATCCATCGATATTGAACTGGACTGGCTAGTTTTGCCTCGTGTGCTAAATGCACAGGTAGATGCTCCATACAGTCAAAGAAGCTTGGAGGAAAAATCCCTTCTAACTTGCACAAAATAACTGGACTTTCCTTTTCTAGTTTTTCCATTTCATCCAAATTGATTTTACATGATGTTAAGCTTTTGAAAAACAAACTTAATTATGTTATAGCTTCCTAAACCTTATTCGGTAGCAACTCCCGAAATGCAATTGGAATTAGCCTTTGTATAAATACACGAAAATCATGACTTTTCATCCCATATAATTTGTACTTCCTGAGATCCACACACCTGGTTAAGTTTGAAACAAATCCATCAGGAAACTTTAAACTTTTCAACCATTCACACAAAAGTTTCTTTTGTTTCTTGTCCAAAGTGTAACATGCTTTTAGATATTTACCAGTGCGAAGATCTTTATGTAACTCATTTCTTTTACAAAAAAGTTGCAAGCTAGCTCTAAATTTTGCATTGTCTTTTGTCCTCCCTTTAATGTTCATAATGGTATTGAACAAATTGTCAAAAATATTCTTCTCAATATGCATCACGTCTAGATTATGACGTATCATATTAGTTTTCCAATATGGCAAATCCTAAAAGATGTTTCGTTTTCTCCAACCAAAGTTTTCACTAATGCTTCTATTTACTTCATTAGCTTCAAATTCTATTACTTCCAGCAAGCCTAATTCCTCAATCTCTTGCAAAATCTCTTCATCAGCTTTGATAGGAGGAGGAGGTGTTTTTACCATCCTATTCTTAATGAATTTATGTTTATTATGTCTAAATGGATGATCTAGAGGAAGAAATTTCTTATGGTTGTCAAACCAACATATTTTGCCCCCGTTTGGAAGACAAAACACATCAAAATTATTGTCACAATAAGGATAAGCAAAATTTCCAGCTGTGCTCCATCTAGATAACATGGCAAATGCCAAAAAATCACTAATGGTCCACATCAAAGCCACTCTCAACACAAAATTCTGTTTCAGAGAGACATCATAGGTTTGAACATCATATTCTCAAAGATGTTGCAATTCAAATATCAATGGTTGTAAGAAAACATCAATTTTTTGCTTCAGATTTGTTGACCCTAGCACAATCACTGTCAAGAATATATATGCATGTTTCATACATATCTAAGGAGGAAAATTATAAGGAGTAATTATGATTATCCATGAAGAATATTGCTAGCTGGATTGACTAAAAGGTTGGAATCCATCACTCGACAATCCCAACCTAACATTTCGACATTCAACTACAGACTTAAGATGGGTGTCATTGAAATGTTTCCATCGCAGTGCATCTGATGGATGACTTATTACTCCATATTCCTGTTCGTGTTCAGCATGACATCTCATGTGAGATACAATAACCTCAGAAGCATAAAGTCTTTGAAGTCTCGGAGTTAGCAGGAAATAATACATTTGCTTCCATGGTACTAGTTTCTGTTTCACTGAACTCTTTCTAGGCTTAAACCTAGATTGACCACAAAATTTACATTCTTGTAATTCCACATCATGTCCCCAATACATCATACATCCCAATTTGCAACAATCAATCTTTTTAACAGGCAAACCAAAACCCCTTATAAGTTTCTTTATGTTGTAAAAACTATCAAACATTGTATGATTAGGAGGTAATGATTCATTATACCATTCCAAAATTTTATCAAAACTATGGTCCAAAATATGCCCTTTAGACTATATGTTTAATATTCGAGCAATTGAAGACAATTGGGTCACTGTCTCACAATTTGACCACAATTTTAGACCAGTTGACTGTAGTAAGTCAAAAAAATGTTTTGCTTGTAGGTTAGGTTCTTCTTCAATATTTTTCCTATTTGCCTTAAAGGTATAATCGGGCCCATTATAAACCATTTGCATGTACGGATTTTCAATTCTATCTACATAATTTCTTCTAAATCCAATCTCCCCTTCGTACTCATTTAAGTTGACAGATGATTGTACTTCATTATCTCTTGAGGTGCTAGAAATCAAGGGTTTTCCATGTCATATCCACTCAAAATAATTGGGGACAAACCTTTCTCTCAGCAAATGTACATTAACTTCATCAATAGTAAGGAAACATTTGTATTTGCACTTTTTACATAGACATCTAATCTTTGGCCCATCCATATATGCAGGCTAAGAACATGCATAATGAATAAAAGCTTGAACTCCCTCAGGATTAATGAAACTATCAGGGGTTAATCATCTATGCATCCAAGATCTATCCCGGAAACTCATTTATGAAAAACTGTTAATTTAAAACAATGAATCCATAGTTAGTATCATTCATGTTAGCCAAAGATAACATTACATCTAAGATAAGACTTGTGATTCAACATAAGAAGTTCTCGTTCTGACTCCTAGGCTCCTGGTATTTTTCACTGATAAGCCTCACGGCAACAACGACAAAGTGGCTTATGGGTTAAGGTTTATGGGTTCACATCTAAAATATATTTAAACTGAATATCCAACATATATGTTTGTAATCATATATGTCAGAAGACAATTATTGTTAAAAGTAATAAATTGAATGGATATTAAATATGTACTAGTGCGTAATTATTGTTACAAGTTATAAATTGAATGGATATTAAATATGTACTATTGCGTAATCAAATAAGTATTCATAAAAATATGAATACTTATTTGAATAAATTAGTTTAACATATATAATTTCATTAAACACGGCTATGTAAAAATGTACATATAAAAAGTAAACAGAACCTTATCATTTAAAAGAGCATCAATGAAATAAAGAATTCACATAATTAACGTAATTGGAACAATAATATAAGTTAAACTCGTCGGTTATAAATTCATACATAATCGAAGTTCATATAACAAACAAGTTTCAGTTCGTGTAAGCCAAATTAAATCAGTCTTGTAATACATTCAGATTCCCAGTTCAAACCGCAAACAAATACCTACATTATACCAAGTTCAAAAAAACTTAGTAAAAAGCTAAATCACTAACCTCAATTGACATGCAAAACGATCTTCCTGAAGTATGTAAAGGAAGATGATGACGAACCTCGAATGAAAAATATAGAAACTGGTACAAATTCAATTAAAAAGTGTGAAAAATCATCGTTAACATGAGTCAAAAATTTAAGGAAATGAATGTCATTTGAATACCTGCTAAAGCTTCTCTTCAATCTCCTTCAAAATAGAAATACTGCCAATAAATGAGGTCCTACAACCAATAAGAAAATTGTTCACAGTTTAGAAGCATTCTAGATGAATATATGCTAGCCTAATAATGGACATAAGCTAGATCACCATAAATGATTCAAATGCTTAAAACAAACATGACCAAGATGAGAGACCAAATTATCAAATGCTTAAAATTCAAGCTTTCTAAACTAGTTGATTTGAAGATCTATTAAGCCAACCTAACTCATCAATACAAATGTTTAAGGTAAAAATAAATGGGAGAAAATTTTAAAGTTCGACTATGAATCTTTTGATATGTTTAAAAAGTTTAAAGATTTGGTTAAAAAATAAAGTGGTATTCAAATTAAAACTTTTAGAATTGATATAGGTGGAGAATATAATTTTAAGAGCTTTTCTAAACTGCAAAAAATTTATCACCCTCTTATAATCCTAAGATCTCCCTAATAAAATATAATAGCTAAAAGAAAAAATCAAACAATCTTAAATATAGCGAGAAACAGGTTGAAAACCAAAATGATGTCTAAGGAGATTTAGGCAGAAGTAGTTGTATGGGTGGTTTATCTTTTAAATTTTAATCCTAAAAAGTGCTTGATATATGCCACTCTATAAGAAGCATAAAGAGGAGTGAAGCCTTTTGCATCATAATCAAGAGTATTTAGCTCTATTATCTATCTTAATGTTTTAAAGAAAGAAAGGTCCAAACTTGATGATTGAAGTAATTTGTTTTTATTATATATAATAGGAACTCAAAAGGGTACAAGTTTTTCAATCCAAGTAATGAAAATATTGTTATCAATGCAGATGTTAAATTTAATGAAGAAACATTTTGGGATTAAATCTCTCAAATAGAGGGATCCTATGATTTTTTTTCTATATTTTGAAGATTAAGAATAAATGAGGTAGTTTAAGATTCCAAAATTGATTTTTTTCATTAATCTCACCAATCCCATCATCTTAAGCATCATCATCCACATCTTTACTAATAAGCATAGGACTTTCAGGATATTAAAGACTTATCAAATTTTATTATAATCGTATCTTATTCTGTCTACTTATAGATATTGTTTCTTTAAATTTTAAAGATGTTAGTAAGAATAAGAAATGGATTCATACAATGAATGGAGAAATTCAAGCCATTAAAAAGAATGATACTTGAGAATTTATTCTAATATAAGAGATTATCATGTAATTGGATTCAAATGAGTATAAAAAAATAGAAAATCCCAATGGTGAAGTTAAGAGATACAAGGTAAAGCTTATAGTTAAAGAGTATAAGTAAAAACAAGGCGTTGACTATAAAGAGGTATTTGTCTGTATTACTCGCCTAGAAGCAATCAATCTATTAATATGTCTTACAACAAAAATCACTGGATAATTCATCAATATCAACTTCGATTTCCTTAATGATTATTTATATAATGTCCTAGTATAGTTTATATTGAGGTATGATATTCTTTATATTCAATAATAATTTTCAAAATTTAAAATATATGTATTACTTACCTGTAATAAATGGTGATGGTATTTTTGTTCATTTATTATGGGGTATTTGATTATTGTAATTTTTAATTTATATTTAAAGTTTTAAAGGTGAAAGTCATGCGAAGAACTTCTCCTTTAAAAAGGATGACTTGAATTTTATCTTAATATGTTTAAATCTTTTCTTATTAGTACTTTTATAAGAAATGTGTCTTCACACTATTTAAAATCTAAAACCTTATTCTACTTAATATTTGATAAAAGCTCAATACTCCTATCTTTAAATAAAAGGGATCTATTATTACATTATGTAATGATATTGCTAATATTAAAATTGGGACAACATCTTATATGCGTTCATTATTTTCATCTAAAG
>JAOQMP010000005.1:45481243-45493597 GCA_027563575.1 Erythroxylum pedicellare
TTCCTCCCTCGTGGGATGCGCATCCAGATGTCACGCAGGACATCGGATCCGCGACTCACCGGGGAGGGGTTCCAACAAATTATGGAAACTGGAGTATCCAAATGAAGGTACTGCTCGGATTACAAGATTTATAGGAGATGGTTAAAGAGGGCTACACTGAGCCTGAAGATGCGACCACTGAAGCATCTTTATCAAATGCATAAATGACATCACTTAAGGAATCATGCAAGGAAGAAGGCCCTATTTTTCATCTTTCAAGGAGTTGATGAATCAACATTTAAAAAAATATCATAGGCAAAAACATCAAAGGATGCATAGGAAACTCTATAGAAATCTCTTTAAGGAGTCGAAAAAGTTAAAAAGGTACGACATGGTGATTATGTTACTCGTTTGAAAACGGTGGTGAACAAGATGAAATGGAGAAGCCCTTGATGATGTCAGGGTGATGGAAAAACTCTTACATTTACTGACAAGGAAATTTGATTATGTTATCCACCATTGAAGAATCAAAGGATTTGTTACAAATCTTTATTGATGATTTTATGGGCTCTCTTCAAGTTTATGAGCTGAGAATGATCCAAAATAAAAATACTGATGATTTGGAACAAGCTTTGCAAAGCAAGTTATCTAGTAGTAGCAATCAAACTAGTGGCAGTTGCAAACAAGGAAGACAGAGGTGCCTACAAAAGTGGACATGGTGGACAATGACGTGGTGGAAAAGGAAGTGGTAGGAAAACTTTTGAAAGAGGCCAAACAAATGAAGGATATCAAATAACGAGGTAATAAATCACAAGTGCAATGTTATAACTGTAACAAATATGACCATTTTAGTTACAAGTGCAGATCAATGCCTAAGAGGGAGGAAACAAATCTTTTTGCAGCAATAAAAGATAAAGTAGCTAAATTGGCTATTTTCTTAACATACAAAGGAAACAAAGAGGGCAAGAAAAATGTTTGGTATCTTGACACCAATGCTAGCAACCATATGTGTAGGTAAAAAGAGTTGTTTACAAATTTGGATGAGACTATCCAAGGAGAAGTTACTTTTGGTGACTCATCAGAAATTCCAATTAAAGGTAAAGGTAAACTTATAATTACCTTTAAAATGGAGAGAAAAGGTATATATATAATGTTTATTATGTACCTGCATTAAGACGTAATATTATCAGCCTTGGTCAGCTCTTAGGAAAAAGGGCACAACATATATTTGAAAGATTACTCTTTTGTGATCAAAAAAGGTGGAGAATTAATTGTTAAAGTTGATATGAAAAAGAATCATCTTTCCATACTTGATATTCAGTCATAAGTACTGAATTGCATAAAGTCTGTCATTAAAGATGAATCATGGCTATGGCATTTAAGGTTTGGTCATCTTGGTTTCACTGGCCTAAATTTGTTATCAAAAGCAAAGATGGTAAATGGACTTCCATAAATTAATCAATAGGATCAATTATGTGAAGCATGCATTAAAGGGAAACAACACATGCAAAGTTTTGAAGTTGGAAAATCATGGAGAGCCAGAAGATCGTTGGAGATTATTCACTCAAATATAGCTGGACCATTTGATATATCATCACTTGGTGGAAATAGGTATTATATTACCTTTATTGATAATTTCTGCAAAAAAAACTGGGTGTATATTCTTAAGAAAAAAATTAGAAGCCCTTAATAAATTTAAGGAGTTCAAAGTAATAGTAGAAAAACAAAGTGGGAAATATTTAAAGATACTTAGATCTGATAGAGGAGGTGAGTATACATCAAAGTTATTTGAAACATTTTGTAAAGAGCATGGAATCATTCATCAGTTGATAGCTTCATATACATGTAACATCTCATTACCCATGTTAAGACTATAATAGTAACTTATGAGAAATTTTTGAGAAAATTAGGAAAATGCACGTCATGCATAAATTAATTGTGACATACACATTTTTCTTGCATATCCATATGACTGTACATGCATTCATTGACATTTCTGGATATAATTGAGTTAGTAAACGTGATTAAAATGTGTTTTGGCAATTGTGGGATTATTTAGGGTATTTTGGAATTTTTTGTGAATTTTGGAAAAAAGAAAAAATATTGATTTTTGTGGACCAATCCTAGTGTGATACATGGCAATAATACAAATGTGACAAATGGCAAGTTGATATTATGACAAATGGTGAATCTGTGGAGACATATGGCACACGTGAATAGTGACACGTGAATGACATGCAAAGCATACACGAATCTGATGTTTTGAGTTAGGATGTTCACTGTTGTGTTTTATCACTAGGAGGAAACTCTCACCAAATAATAAATTGTTATGTTCTCTGTGTTTTTAGATTCACTCTCATTGCTGGAATTACAGCTTAATCATGTAAGTAGTTCGCATGATGTTTATTTTACAGGGCCAGTATTTGTATATATGATAGGCACTCGGTCACAACATTAATAACGAATGTGGAGTCTGATATGCATTTGTATGTGTTTATCTATGATCTAATTCACATTGATTAAATGATGTGCCATGACAGTGTGAGTATTTGAAATATTCATGTTCTATATGAATAACTGTGAAATATGTGATTTGTGTATGTGAATCCTGTGAAATCATCAATGATGGTTCACTCATTAAGTTCGCAAAACTTATAAAAATTATAACATGGTTTTTTAGGTATGAGACAAGAGACTTAGTGTTTATTCGGACTAAGTTATGGCTCAGAGGTCTGTCAGCTGATGTCAGAGAGTTATAACTTTTATTTTATAGTTTCTGCTAGAACCAGTATGAGATTTTTTTAAATATTCATCTAATGGAAACAATGTAGACTTTGTGAATGAATGAAATGAATGGTTTTAAAATTTGATGACTTCATTATGTTAGATGATGCCATGGGTAAGTTGGATTTGTTTTTCCTCTAACATGCCATTATCATAGGATATGTACTTGAATATTCTTGAATGTTTAAGTATGTACCTTGTGGTAGTGGGATATTGCATTTTTGGTATTAGAGCATGATTTGGCCTCTTTAGGGACAAATATGAGTTGAGATATGATAAATAGTGAGATATTCAAATAGTGATCACACTTTTGTTTGTTATAGGTCACCTTTCATAGGAGATCCAATTGGTGAGTCAGCTGACATAGAGTCTGTAGGAGTCAATGTAGACTCTCCTGTACCTGAGTTTGCTCAAATGCCTCTGAGAATTCCAGAAAGGCGAGAAAGAAGATATGATAAATTGAGGAAGCAAGGAGCTGTGGACTTCTACGGAAGTACAGACCCAGCTGAAGCAGAAGGGTGGTTAGAGAGAACGGAAAGAGTGTTCAACCAGATAGATTGTGAAGAAAATGAAAGATTCGATTATGCAATCTCACTATTGTAAGGTCCCGCATACCAGTGGTTGAAGAATGTGCTAGGCAGTACCACCAAACCTTGTAGTTTGACCTGGGAGGATTTTCTGAGATGTTCCGAGAGAACTACATGCCAAAGATTTACATGGATCAAGAAATGAAAGAATTTTTAGACCTGAAGCAAGGCAGACTCACAGTGGTAGAGTATGAGAGAAAATTCAATGAGCTAATAGGATATGTAACTGCATTGATCCCAACTGAAGAAGAAAAATGTAGACGATTTGAGGATGGTTTGAATATGGAGATCAGAACAAGGCTTGCCATTTCTAATTTGGGCAATTTATAGAACTCTGAGCGGCCTCAATCAAAATTGAACAGTTGTTGAAGGATGGTCAAAGAGAGCACAGATAGGAGGTTAGAGGAAAGAGGTGGGATGAATCCTTGGCTAATTCTGGCAAAAGCTCTAGAAAGTGCCAGAGCAAATCGTCTCGATTCCAGTCTAGATCGAGACAATCTGGATCCCGATCAAGGGGTGGATTTGTTCAGTCTAGGAGGGGTAGAGGAGAAATGTCCTCCAACCAGTCTCAACAGCTGCCTGAGTGTGAGCACTGTGGTAAAAAGCATGGCAGTGAATGTTGGTGGGAAACTAGAGCTTGTCTCTGTTGTGGCTTGTTAGATCATAAGATCAGAGATTATCCTGAAATGTTTAGATCACAATCTGGAGTTAGAGGAGAAACAGTGACTGAGGCACCAGTACAGTAAAGTAGAGCTGGTAGATCTACACAGAGAGGCAGAGGTAGAGGCAGAACTCAATCAACAGGGCCCAGTGTCGGGACTGAGGTACAAAATAACCAGTTGCAATCTCAGGCCAGGGTCTATGCCATCACTAGACAGGAGGTGCAGAACTTCCCAGATGTGGTAGCAGGAGTGTTGAATGTTTTTTATTTTGAAGCATATGCATTGGTAGATCCAAGATCTACACATTCATTCATCACACTACATCTGGCATCTAAATTGCATTGTGAGCGAGAGATACTGAAATGTAGGTTAGAGGTAAGTACTCCAGTGGGAAGTACAACGGTGGTTGGTGAGGTATGTAAAAGATGTATAGTTCAAATTGATCAGGCAGAGTTAGAAGCTGATCTGATCGTCTTGCAGTTAAAGGAAATTGATGTAATTCTTGGTATAGATTGGCTTATAGCTCATCGGGCTATAATGAATTGCTACACTAAGGAAGTGGTTCTTGAATCTCCCAATCAGCCAAAAGTAGTGTTTTGAGGAGTTATTCAGGCAGTGCCAGCTCGACTAATTTCATTTATGAGTGCTTTGAGTTTGATCCGAGGTGGATGTGAGGCTTATCTGGTCCGCATAGTTGACACTCAGAATGAACAAACCACTCAGGATATTCTAGTTGATAGGGATTTCTTGGATGTGTTTCCTGTATAATTACCGGGATTACCCCTAGAAAGGGAGACGAAGTTTACCATTGACATTGTTCCAGGTACTGCCCCTATATCAATTCCTCTATATAGGATGGCACCTGTTGAATTGAAGGAACTAAAAACACAATTGTAGAAGTTATTAGATAAGGGTTTTATCAGGCCTAGTGTGTCACCATGGGGAGCTCCAGTATTGTTTGTAAAGAGGAAGGATGGAACACTGAGATTGTGTATTGATTACCGGCAGTTGAATCAAATCACAGTTAAGAATAAATACCCATTGCCGAGGATTGATGATTTATTTGATCAGTTACAGGGAGCTCAGGTGTTCACAAAGTTAGACTTGAGATTGGGATATTACTATCTGAAAATAACTAAGGCTGATGTTCCCAAGAGTGAATTTAGAACAAGATATGGGTATTTCGAGTTTTCGGTGATGCCGTTTGGTTTGACTAATGCTCTGGCCGCGTTTATGGCTTTGATGAATAAGGCATTTCAACCTTATTTATATCACTTTATGATTGTCTTTATTGATGACATTTTAGTGTACTCGAGTTGTAGAGAAGATCATGTTGCACATCTGAGATTAGTTCTCTAGATAATGAGGGAAAAGTAGCTTTATGCTAAGTTCAGTAAGTGCGACTTTTGGCTTGATCAGGTGGTATTCTTGGGTCACATAGTGTCTGGACAAGGCATTTAGGTGGATCCAAAGAAAGTAAATGCAGTGATGAAGTGGGAGGCTCCAAGGAATGTGTCTGAGATCCGAAGTTTTCTTAGATTAACTGGTTATTATAGAAGGTTTATCGAGGGGTTTTCACTGATCTCAACCCCTTTAACAAAACTTCTGAGAAAGAATGTGGCTCTTAGATGGAATGATGATTATCAGAGGAGTTTTAAAGAGCTAAAGCATCGATTAACTACAGCACCGATGTTAGCTATCCCATCGAGTTTTGGAGGTTATATTGTGTACAATGATGCGTCACATCAGCGATTAGGATGTGTACTAATGTAGCTTGGTAAGGTAATAGCATATGCATCGAGACAATTGAGGTCTCATGAATTTAATTACCCAGTACATGACTTGGAACTTGCTGCAGTGGTATTTTTCTTTAAAATTTGGACACTATTTGTACAGAGAAACTTTTTAGGTGTTCACTGATCACAAAAGTTTGAAATATCTGTTGAGCTAGAAAAAGTTGAATATGAGACAGAGAAGATGGATTGAATTGTTAAAAGATTATGATTGTACCGTTGAGTATCATCCTAGCAAAGCGAACATGGTAGCTAATGCATTAAGTCGTAAGTCCAATAACAGTGTGGCTCAAGCACAGTTATCAAGGTTACCAAGCCTAGTTTAGTTGAGAGCATTGAATGTTGAATTAAATCTAGAGAAAAATGATACATTGATAGCCACATTGAAGTTGAAACCTGTGTTGCTTGAAAGAAGTAATGAGGCTTAGAGCAGAGATCTAGACTTAATGAAGGTAATTGAGAAGTTGAAAGTGGAGCTGGATTTTGAATTTGAAGTTAGAGATGATACATTATGGTTAGGGCAAAGATTATGTGTGCCCGATGTTGATAGTTTGAGAAAAGAGATTTTGGAGGAAGCCCACGTAGCAGCTTATGCTATGCATCCTGGTACCACCAAGATGTATAATACATTGAAGCAACATTACTGATGGTCAGGAATGAAAAAGCAAGTAGTAGAGTTTGTTTTTAAATGTATAACTTGCCAGCAGGTTAAGGTCGAGCATCAGGCTCCTGTTGGAAAATTACATTCGTTACCTATTCCAGAATGGAAATGAGAATGAATCACAATGGATTTTGTTATGGGTTTGTCTAGGACTCCGAGACAACATGATGCCATTTGGTTCATTGTGGATAGACTGACCAAGTCAGCTCATTTCTTGCTAGTGAGGGAAATTATTGACTATATCAGTTAGCCCCGCGATATGTGAATGAAGTTGTGAGATTACATAGGATTCCTGTGTCTATTATGTCAGACAGGGATCCTAGATTTACCTTGAGATTTTGGGGGAGTTTATAGATAACTTTGGGTATAAGGCTGAATTTCAGTACTGCATTTTATCCTCAGACAGATGGTCAGAGTGAGAGAACGATTAAGATTGTTGAGGATATGATCAGAGCTTGTGTTCTGGAGTTTCAAAGAGCATGGGATCAATATGTAGCTTTGATTAAATTTGCTTACAATAATCAATATCACAGTAATATCGATATGGCTCCTTACGAGGCATTGTATGGCAAGAAGTGTCATTCGCCTCTATATTGGGATGAAGAGGGTCTAAGAATTATCGAAGGCCTAGAGTTGATTTAGGATACCGTTGATAAGATAAAATTGATTCGTAGTAGAATTAAAGTAGCACAAGATAGACAGAAAAGCTATGTGGATCAAAACAAGAGAGATATGGAGTATCAGGTTGGTGACAGAGTCTTTCTGAAAGTGTCGCCTTGGCGTGGTGTACTAAGATTTGGTAAAAAGGGCAAGTTGAGCCCAAGATATATTAGTCCTTATGAGATTTTTTAGAGGACTGGACCTTTAGCATATAAGTTAGCTTTGCCTAGTGAGATGTCTCAATTGCATAATGTGTTTTATGTAAGTATGTTAAGAAGATACAGATCTGATCCTACTCATGTATTACCGACTCAAGATATTGAGATTGATAGCAATTTGGGTTATATTAAGGAACCAATCAAGATAGTGGGTTATAAGACAAAGCAATTGAGAAACAGAGTGATTCCATTGGTGAAAGTTTGTTGGAGAAATCACTAGACTGAGGAAGCAACATGGAAAACTGAGGATCATATGAGGTGACAGTACCCCTACCTATTTGATCATACAGGTAAGAATTTTAAAGACGAAATTTTTGTTAGGAGGGGAGAATTGTAACATACTGTTACTTGAATTAAGATTAAAATGGTATTTATTAGAGATTAATGAGAAATTAGGAATCATAATTCACGCTTGTGCATAATGTGACATACACGCACACGATATTATTGATTTTGCACATTACAATTATTTGTACATGCATTCATTGAAGTGTTAACTCACATAGTTAGGTGCCTTTCCCTCATTCTCTCATTGCTCCACCCAAAAAACCCACATGAAAACTCCTTTCCTTGTTCTGTTCACCCATTACTGAAACTACTTGTATGCATGTTTTTGTATAAATCTCAACTGTTGGAGAACTAGCTGAAGAATAAATGTCTGTTGATGTTTGGTTGCTTGAGAGGGTTAGAAAATATGGATTTTTGAGTTGAAATTTTTCTGCATCAAGTAAGTTTTTGTTTGGGAATAACATTTGCTAGTGTTGTAATGTTTTGTACTGAGGTTCATGCATGAGTGATATGGAAGAAATAAATTCAGTAGTGAGAATGAATAAGTACAAAAACATTGAGAAAAATGCAGAAAATCAGGAGTAAGCGTGAGGGATATCGATTTTCATGTTTATGTTTAAATCTTGGATTTTTGCATTGAATGTGTTAAGATGAGCTAAGATTTGATGAAGGTTTATGAAGTTAACTTTAGATAGATATGGAAAAAGAGGTTATGGATTCTGTCGAAAATTGTTCATGAAAAAAAAAATTCAGTAGTGAGAGAAAGTTGAAAATGCTGAAATATGGTTATGTATCAGTTTTTAGATGTTTAAATTTGATCTTGACCTATGAGATGGTTTAGAGTGAGTTAAATATAAATGGGAGTGGAAAAGCATGATACACATTCTATTGAGAATTGTCACTGCTCATGAAAACAAAAAAAAAATTGCAGTAGAAAAAGGAAGAAGAAGATGATAAATAGCGTGTTTGATGTTAGTGTTTGAAATGTAAATTTGAACTAGAGTAGTTTTATTGCACAGCTTGAGTCTTTTGGTTATAACTTTTTCATCCAAACTCTAAATGACTTAAAACTTCAATCAATGGATTCCTAAGACATTTTTATTTCTCTCCATAAAAATTTAGAGCTATCTGAATTAATTTGAAAATGATTGAAAGGATGAAAGTATGGAAGTCTGCTGGAATGTTAGGAACTGGAAAATTTTCATGAACATGCTTCGGTATTCTTATAACTTGATCTGTAGATTTTCAAATGAGTTGATTCTTAGTTCAAATTAAATTAGAGACATAATTATAAATATTTCTTGAAGAAGTATAATTTTAATTCTATTTCGAAGACTTTCAAAATTGGCATGAAATTGAGTCTTAGCTTAGGATGTAGCATTACCAGGGACAGAGATCATATCCTGTGGTTATTGAATAAATTGTATTGATATGGACCAAATTAACTGAAGTGTCTTCATCAAAGTTGTAACTTATTCTCGTAGATTTAAATTGGTATAAAGTTTGTAATTTTTGGATACTGGAATTGAGAGATATGAGGTGTAAAACTTGAATGCATGACCATGCATTAACCAAAATTTCAAATATGCACAGTTTGTGGTATTTTGTGCATAACTCGTTGAATAATGAACCGAATTGAATGATCTTGGTATCAATAGAGACTTAAGACATAGAAGAATAATTTTTTTGAAGGAAATGTTACAAATTCCTTCACTTTCCTGATGATATTAATTATGCAAGTTGACCCATAAGTATGTTGTTAGAAAAACCTGAAGTGGTCAATTAAGTTATGTAATTGATTTCACACTCTTTTTTTAGGTTCCAAATAATAATAAATACAAAGGAGATTAATAAGGGCTTTGATATCTGATTGATTTGATGATAAGAATCAATAAGATACCTGAAATTGTTATTGAACATGCATTATACATATTTTTATAAATACTTGTGCATAAAGGAATACTTATACATTTGTGCAAAAATGTGATATTTGTAAATGTGTTGTGTATGTTATAGAGGAGCACATCGGACGCAAGTCAGACATTGCTGGACCATCAAGGCAATAACTTCTTGGAGCGTACTGTGAGTTAACGTAGATGAATTTTCTAGGATTAATTTGATTTGATTTGCCAATTATTGAATTGTTGCGATTGTTTATGAATTCCGGACTGGAAGTCCAAGGAGTTAAATAGTTAGGTATGTATTGGAAGTGCTTGATTGCCTTGAGATTCTGAATGCTATGTGAATTCTCAATAAAAGTTAAATGCCGGACTTAGGTCCGATGATTATGAGATTCTGACTGTGCATTATATGTGACTGTTATACATGGCATAATCTGAACTTGAAGCATTTCATAAAATGCATACTCAGAGAAAGGCGTTGTGACCAGAGTAGCCAGTATGAAAGCGCTTACACGTAAAGCTTTGTTCCGTGACTGTTGATTCTGCACATAGAGCTATGCTTCATGATAATTGTTTCTAACTAAGCCCAATGGGCGAGTAATTGTATCTGTATGTGAAAGGCACTCGGTCACAACATTAATAACAAATTTGGAGTGTCATATGCATCTATATTTGTTTATATATACGATCTGATTTACAAAGATTAAATGACGTGCATGATAGTGTGAGTATTTGAAATATACATGTTCTGTATGTTTATTTGTGAAATATGTGATTTGTGTATGTGAATCCGGAGAAATCATCAATGATGGTTCACTTATTGAGTTCGCAAAACTCATAAAAATTGCAACGTGATTTTTTAGGTACAAGACAGGAGACTTAGTGTTTATTCTGGATTAGAAGAACGGTTTGGACTAAGTTATGGATCAGAGGTCTGTCAACTGATGTCAAAGAGTTATAACCTTTATTTTATAGTTTTTATTAGAACTTGTATGAGATTTTGTAAATATTTGTCTAATGGAAACAGTGTAAACTTTGTGAATGAATGCAGTGAATGGTTTTAAAATTTACTGACTTTTAAATGATGTTAGTTGATGCCATGTGTAAGTTGGATTTGTTTTTGCTCTAACATACCATTATCATAGATTATGTACCTGAATGTTGGGGTTGGTACCCTATGGTAGTAGGATGTTGCATGTGACCAGAATAGCCACCGAAAAAGAGCTTAAAGCTCAGAATGTGAAAAGAGCTTCGATCTCAGAAAGTTATTAAAAGCTAAAGGCTTACTATATAAAATGAGCCCGGTGTCCCCAACGGATACAAGACAGTTATTAATGAGCTCGGTATCCATAATGTATATGGAACAGTTATAGGCACTCGGTCATAATAATGTAATAACTGAAAGTGAGTCTAATGAGCACTACATATGCATATGACATGTATGTTTAAAATAGTCTGAATGATTTCTGAACGTGATAAGTATTTGAAAGCTAAATGGTTATTAATGAAATGAATGGTTATTAATGAAATGAAGTGAATTATATGAGTATATGAACTATACGTGTTATGTGATTAAGTGAGCCATCGAGGATGGTCACTCACTGAGTTCGCAAAACTCACCCAAAATTTACAATATCTTTCAGGCTCAGAGAAGTACCTCGTTAGGCAAACGGGAGTATACCTACTGCATACAAGTGAAAGATAGATTTCGAGATCAATTCGCGTCTTCATTTGTATTTTTTATTTTTGTATCGAATTGAGTCTTCCACAATTGTTGTAACTTGTGTATTCGAATATTTCTGTTTGTTATAACTTTCTAAATTGGAAATGTTTGTAAATGATTTTGTAATGTAATGAAATTATGACTACAAGTAATTTTGTATTTGTAATGGACCCAAATGACTATCGAAATTCTGATGATTTTATTATTGCAATTGAAAATGTTTCTGAAAAAAAGTGGGCCCGATCTGATTGTTGATTTCCGCATATGTTGTTGTTTCAAAGAAACCAATTTTGTAATGAGATTTTACTGACTAACTGTGCTACCATACCACTCTCGCGGGGCAAGTTCTTGGACATCACTGAGGATGTCGGGTACATGTCTTACGAAAGTGGGGTGTTAAATAAATAATTTATAAATATATCAATCAATTTATTATATTTTTAATTAATTAATGTTATAAATTTATATAGGTGTTAATTGCCCGTTAACAAGAAAAACAAAATAACGTGCACAACTCATAATAATAATAATAATAATAATAATAATAATAATAATAACAATAACAATTAATTTTAAAATATTTAATTTATTACATTATTATTATTATTACTAATCACGGTTGTGACTTGTTAAGTCACAACTGTGCTTATGTACATATATACATAATATATCATAATTAATTAGTAAATAAATTTTTTATTAAATCAACTAAAATTTTTTAATGATATTTAATTTTAATATATATATATATGTTAATAATAATAATGCCCATTAATTACAAAATAACATTTTATAAAATTTATTTAGTGATCGATAACAAAAATTATAACTTGACAATTCACAACCTGATTAATAATAATAATAATATCAATTAATTAAAAATTATTTAATTCATTAATTAAATGATAATTAATTTATTAAATAATTATAATATAGTATGTTCATATGCACAGTATATATATATAATATTATAATTAATTAGTAAATAAATTTGTTTATTAAATAATTATAACTTGACAATTGAAAACTTGATTAATAACAACAATAACAACAAGAATAATAATAATAATAATAATAATAATAATAATAATAATAATA
>JAOQMP010000005.1:45629028-45660242 GCA_027563575.1 Erythroxylum pedicellare
CTATTACTATTACTATTACTATTATTATTATTATTATTATTATCTGTATTATATTATTTTAGTATGTATATGCATATTTATTTATATATATTTTTAATGTAGGTATCTTTATTACTGTTGTATGAGTTATTTATTTTCATAAAATAAACAACAAAAATGAATTTTTAAAAAATCATATTACCACGTGTTGACGATTTGTAGTGAACTGTACCACAAAACCATTTTATCCATTTATAGACCATCACAGAAGCCGCTCTAGTTTGGAAACCCGATGTCGTGTCCTCACCAACTTATAGCTGACTTGTTTTATTTGAGGAAGAAGAAACTGACTACTGATTGACATGGGTGGGGTCAGTAATTAAATTAAATAATTAAACTAAATCACGTGCAATGTGTACTCAGTATAGGGTTTTTAGGCCCCACCCTTATATGCAAAGCGGCTTAAAAATAGAATTTAACTTATAAATATATTTTTATAGAGGGAACGAAATTTTGAGAAATTTTAATTTATTTATTATATATTTTCAATCAATTATTAAAATTTTATAGATAAACTGAGAACAATTTTAGATATTTAAAAATTATAATATTGGGTAATTAATTTCGTTAATTTTTTAAATAATTTTTAAAAAATTAAAAATATAAAATAATATTTTTTAATTAAATATGAGTTTGGACTGGTTAATTCTAAGTTTGTCTAAGACCTAATCCTTATTTTATTTAGAAGAATTATACTTCAGGTCAATCTAGGCTTAAGGTGTTTTTAATATATCGACTCATAGATTCTATGAGTCGATATATTAAAAACACCTTAATTAAGCCTAATCTTTGAGTCGTTGATTGATTAAAAACACTTAAATTAAGCCTAATCTATGAATCGAAATACCTAAATTAAGCCTAATTTATGAGTCGATTTATTAAAAATACCGGAAGCCTAATCTATGAATCGTTCTATTAAAAACACCTTAATTAAAATCCATAATCAGCTCATTGACATTTTTAATTATTAGAATATTAAAATTTGAGAGAATTAAAATAATTTTCGTAAAATTCAAAATTTTAGTTTAATATATTTTACGTTAATGTAGTTGACTTGTATTCCATTTTAATTGCATTGCACATGACTCTCAAGTCTCACCCCACGTTACGCCCAATATGCGGAGGTCAATGGTTTTAAAGATCTAGACGATAATGAAAGATTGTTTACATATAATGGATAAAAGATAAAATAAGATTATATAGACTAATAAAAATTAACAAACTTACATCTCACTTTTAATCCGACTCAATAAATTTAACTCTGACTTAATTCTTTTTTGGATCTTATCTGAAATTAACTTAATTCTAAATTTGTAAGGCGTTTTCAAAATTTTAAATATATGATAATTTGTAATTTTAATAATTTATATATCGTTTGAGATAAATTATAATTTCATTTTTAAAATTTTATTGAATAATTTATTAGTAATGAGTAAATATCGGTTGTTCGGGTCACAATCTTATACCTAAACATTATATTGTGCTTATTCAACCGAGTAAACTAGAACTCATGATTATAGCCAATCGGTTTGACCGAACCGAAAGTCTAATATCGAAACCAGGGCACTGAAAGTTCATAGTTTTGACGAGCAGCCAAGATTTCAACTTTTGACAGCTTAATGCTGTTATTTAGTAATAAATCACTAAAACATTTTGATTCGGTAATACTAATAATTATTAATATTATAAATATAGAATAAATACTTAAAATAATTGTCAATTAATAATTTATTTAAAAGATGTAATTTCACAATTATTATACTTAATATATACCTGATACAGTAACAGACCATATGGCATAATAAGAGTTGAACGCGTATTATATACCAATTCCGTCAAAGGTGGTTAATTTTTTATTAACCCAATTATTAATCCTGTATTAGTACCACTTTTCTCTTTAAACCTCACCCTTTATCTGCTTCTAAATTTGAGAACCAACTCACTCTTCTGCTTTTACGAGGACCGCCTCCATTTTTGAGGATAACGAAAGCTCGACAAACGTGGAGTTAGCTCACATTTTGATCGTCTGAGCCAAACCCTGGTAATTGTTACTCCTTGAAATGCCTCTCTTATGGCGTCTTCTTCAACTAAGAGTGTGTTTGATGTTATGGATGGTTTCTCTTAAGGTTTGTGTCCATTTTTAGCAATGTTGTTGACCGTTTTCTCTGAAAACGATGTACCCAGTTTCGTGTTTTTTTTTGGTTCCATTCTTCTCTGCTTTTGTTCTGTGTACTGTTTTGTTTACTTCTTCCTCCATCATCACCATCAAGGAACTTGGTTTCATGATTTTTTTGTTCATGTCCTAAACGAGAAAGACTTGGGTTTTCTATACATCTTTGAACGTGCTTTCAGCTTATAAAAAAGGAACTTCTTTTAACTTTAATATACGATTTAATGGGGATTTGATTCCCATGTAAAGAGATCAAACGAAAGTTGATCATTATTATTCTCTAATTCATGATCTCTCACACTCTGTTCCTGTCTGTAAAGGCCAACAAAAATTATTCATCACTCAAAAGCATGAACATGGCGTCTTCTCTATCTGTCTCTCATGTTACAACCTTCAATCATACTTTTTATTGTGTTACATTATATTTTTCTTTCACTTCACGGTTTGTCCTCTCAGCTTGTCTCCAATTCTTTCTCTGCAACTAGGCATTTAATAACCTCGTTGAACACTCCCTTTGAAAGTAACTTAAGTTTCGTCTGCTCCTTCAATAATTGATTAAAGAAAGCTTTCCGTGTTTCACTATTTCAATTTCATCTACTCTTCAACATTTGTTATTTGAACCTCCTTGCAATTGGGTATTTTCTAACTCTTTCTTGACTTTGGTTATTTAATATCATCTTGAAAGGATCTCAAAAATATCTCAACTAATAAGCCACAAGTTTAACTATAAAGAACAGTCTTTGATTCGTTTGCCTGATTATTAGTGGTTCTGAAATCTTTGGTCGGCTTTTGTGATCAGACAGCAGAGCAATGAGAACATATACGAGGAAGGTCTTCAAGGTATACCGTCAAGTGTCCCAGAAAATAAAATTCCGACAATACTCTGTTTTTCATTTTCTTTTCTGGAAGATGAAACTGAGAAAATATTACTTTTGTGTTCATGGTTGGATTCAGCCTGCATGGCCTAAAGTACTGAGAAAATGGCTAAATCTGCAGAGTGGTGGAGACGAGTTTCTCTTCGATTACACTTTGCAAGGTACAAACTCTCTGTTTCGGAAACTCTATATCAAACTTATATTGGTTCTCTGGACTAAAAAGAACTCTTCTTTTTCGTGTTTTGATTATACCCAGATAAAACTGAGAGAAGAAAGAGTTGTTCAGACGGGGATTATTACGTTTATGTACCAGAAAAATTTTCAGGTAACGTTAATATGCAGCAAGACATTTACTCTTAACTTGTCCTGGACTTTGGATCATATCAGGCAAATAAAGAGTACCAAAAGTGTTTGGAGTCTCCAAGCCGTCAGATTCGTGTTTAGATTAATTTGATTGGATATCACATTACCAGAAGTGGGTCCATCTCCTTTACTTACCATCTAGATTTAGGTTGCAGGAATTTAATGGAAATCTAGCTAGGCTCTAGGTTTGCTTCTAGTTCTATTGTTTTTCAAGTTTTTTGGGTGATCTGATCTGTTTCTAAATCTAGCTAGCATCTTAATGCAGTAGTAGATCGGTGGTTAGAAGAGGCCACTGCAGGACTCGGAACATCTAGTCGACTTAACAGGAATCCTTTGGACCTCAGGTAATTGGAAAAGAAGTATCAACTTTTTTTTACTTTATTGTTTTCTGTTTTTATGTTTGTTTATTCATGAGCTTGTGAAATTTGTGAATACCTCTTTACAGGATGTTCGTGGGGACATGGAATGTTGGAGGCAAATCGCCCCATGAGAGCTTGAACTTGAAAGATTGGCTAAGCTCGCAAACTCCTGCTGATATTTATGTTATTGGGTACATCTCTATCAGTCACTTTCTATCACAGAAGATTTAATTTGCGTGTTTGTATCTAAAATCCTGAATTGGGTCGATCAGGTTTCAAGAAATAGTGCCTCTAAACGCCGGCAACGTACTTGGGCCTGAGGACAACGGACCAGCCACCAAGTGGCTGTCACTAATTAGACAGGCACTGAACAGCAGGGAAAGAAACCAAGAATTTCCTCAATGTGACAGCAACGAAACTGAACCAAGAAAATCCGATGATCAACAACCCAGCCTGATACCCAGGCTTAGCTTCTCCGACCTCCTTTTAATGGAAGATGATTTTGAGAGAGTGCTGAACTTGAATTGTAGTTTAAGCTCAAGCGAGGAAAGCTCGCCTGGCCCATCTTCTGCATCGACCAGTCCAGCTCCAAGAACTGGTTTTCGACTAGCAGCCAGCAAGCAGATGGTTGGACTATTTCTATGCGTATGGGTTCGAGCAGATCTTTGCAAGTATATTAGCAATTTGAAGGTGTCTTGTGTTGGACGAGGCATTATGGGCTATCTTGGCAATAAGGTTAGATACATAACAATTTACGGTGAATTTAGATGATTTAACAGTATCCCAAATGCATTTCCATTAGGACTACAAGTGATTTTCCTTCCATTTCATGAAACAGGGTTCAATATCTGTCAGTATGACACTCCACCAGACAACATTTTGCTTCGTTTGCACTCACTTGACTTCAGGGGAGAAAGAAGGTGACGCGGTTAGAAGAAACTCAGACGTCACTGAAATATTAAAGAAAACAAGATTCTCTCATTCCTCTGCAAGTCCTACACGATTTCCTCCTCCTGAAAGCATATTAGATCACGAGTAAGTCTTTTTTTAATTGTATGATCACCACCAGGTCATAGTAAACCTGCTCATAAATTTCACACCAATTTCAGCAAGATCTTATGGCTTGGTGATTTGAACTATCGACTCGCATCAGGCCGTGCTGATACAAACCAACTACTAAAGAAGAATGATTGGGAAGCACTTCTGGAGAAAGATCAGGTTGGCAACAAACTGAAGATCAGAATATCTAGGTTGAATTAGTTACGATGAAGCTTAGGATCTGTACAAGGTGTTAAACTGTGCTTGTCCACTCCTTGTTTTGCAGCTAAGAATGGAACAGAAAGCTGGTCGAGTGTTTAAAGGTTGGGAAGAAGGCAAAATATACTTTGCTCCAACTTACAAGTACCTGATTGATTCAGACGACTATGTAGTTCAAGACTCCAATTCTAAAGACAAACGTCGAACTCCAGCTTGGTGCGACCGTATATTGTGGAAGGGTGAGGGTCTTAAACAAATGTGGTACGATAGAGGAGAGTCCAAATTCTCAGACCACCGACCTGTTTCATCGGTGTTCTCAGTCCAGGTTGACATAGTAAACAAGAAGAGACCTAGGAAAACTAAGAACCCCACCGGACAATTTCCTCCGAGATCTTCAACAACCGCTGTTTTACAACCAGTTTATGTCGCCAAAGTACAAGTTGAAGAGTTGTTATAGTGACTGAACCAGACTGCAAGAGGACACCATTCGATTGTCTGCTCCAGAACTTGGAGCATGAGATGGTAATGGAACATGATCATTAGGCGTTACAGTGAAGCCTGAGAATGAAATCTGAAACTGGTCAGCAAAGAAAATGGAGGAAAGAACTGGCTTGGTTCTCTAGGCGTTTTTTGATTAAGCTGAACATATGGCGTATTGACTGCAACTTTTTTTTTTCCCCACTTTTTGGCGGCGAAGGTTGTTTTTTCCTTCCTTGTGTTTTCGATTTTGTAAAAATTTTGCAAGTATTAATTTTTGTAAAAATTTTGAAATTATAAAATTTTCCGTTTAGTTTTTAATTTTTAGTTTAATTTATTTTAATAAATTTTTTGTTAAAAATAATTACTTAATTAATTAATAAATAAATGTTTACAAATTAATAATTTCTTATAAATTAATTAATTTTAGTTAACAAATTGAGTTGTTTAGTAAAATCAAGTAAATATAAATGACCAAAATATATTCAATTATATTTATTACAAAGTTTAATTCAATTCGTTTAATAAAAAAAGTCATAATAATTTTACAAAATTTAAAACAATATTTAAAATAACAAATTACATTATAAAAAGTTAAGTAATTAAAATATTATAATATATTTATAATTTTATAATTATAATGAATCTCATAATAAATATAAATGAATATATTTGATATTAGAAATCAATTTGCTAATTTTGCAGAATAATTAATTCTGTATGCTTACGTCAAAATCTCATAAACCTAAAAGTTATTCCTCGAGAATTAAAAGTTTTATGTTTTGAACTTTGATTCACATCGAAAACGACATCACGTCGCCGTCGTTTGCTCCTACTTCGTTGTCTCAGTTGCGGTACGCTCGTAGGGTGTGTTGATGGCTCCCACTTTCAAGACCCCCGCACCTCACTATGTTGGGTAAGATCCATCCAAATCTAAACCGCTTCCGCGTGGACGGTTCGGATTAAAAATCCGCGAATAATGATCGTGCGGACAACCATCTCGATCATTATCTCCTTGAACCTGAGAACCCAACAAAAAACTCACTCTTCCCCCCAGATCTCACGGCGATCACGACTCTGTCCGTACAATCGCCGGCTTGGTTTTCCGTTCATCGGCGGAAGAAAGTATCTCCGACCTCCGATAATATAAATGCTGCTAATCATGAAAGCTCTATCACTTGCATATTTAATACATGCCCGTACAGTTTCAAGATATCTGTTTCTTTTTTCATTTCTCCTGTACTGTCTGTGCCTGGTTTATTTTCTTTGCTTTTGTTTGATTTTCTGTTTGGTTTCTGGTAAAATGAGAAGAAAAAATAAGTCAAAATTAATCTATTGTGTTTCTTTACTAACTAGTAAGTTCAATGTCTGCATGGAAATATTGGCGTGAACTTCATTTTCTTCTCTGAAATTGTCCCTTATGTAATTAGAGACTTCGAAATGTTGCAAATGTGGATATCTTTCTGTATTTTCGTTTCTCTAATTTTCCCTGCCGCCAAACACTGTGTGTATGTTCTTATTGTTCTCTGTTTTGTTCTTTTTAGCAGAGAAATTGTTGTGGGCGGTAATTTATTCGGAGACTACTAGTTCTTGCTTTAAGCAGAGCTTAGACAAGCTGCTGACAGTAAAAGACTGTTAATTAATGTTATTGAAATGGTAGGTGTCTTGAAGCTTATGAGCTTGCTTTTAATAATGTCAAAAGTGGCATTACCAATTTGCAAATTGCATTTGGAACTGGGAAAGTTTGCGTCTCTTTCATTGACATTGAAGTTTGTACTTTGTTTGAGTAGAACGTAATTCCATCGCTCAATGATCTAAATCAATGGCAGAACATTTGGATGAGCTTCCTAGATTGGCTTGATATATGGTTATGTTTGACAAGAATATGAATTCCATTTAGTTTTTGTTTTTTTTGTCAGTGTCTTGCATAGGTCTATGTAGTGAGAAGGTAAGTCCATTCTACCTTCATTACTTTTAAAGACTGGCTTGGGATAACAAAGTGCTCTTTTTTTTTAATATAGTGTTTTATCATAGAATTTTGGAACTTGGATTTGAAAAAAGTGTACGAATTGTAATTTTTTTGGAGTTGTAAATTGTATTTGGGCATTTTAGAAGAATGCAAAGTTTATTTGAATTTTGTCAGGCTTAGCAAAATAGAGAAATGCTTGGAATTTGTACCTTTGTTTCAATCAAAACTATCTTGAGCTGGTCTTATCATTTAGATGAGTCCATTTTTTATTTGATATAATTTTGACTTAGGAAGCAAGAAATATAGGGAATGCAATTTATTTCAATTCGTCATTTAAATTGACTTTACTCATTAGATTGTATTGATCATGATGACATTGCCTAGAGTTCATAATAATGAGTTGTCTGGTATTTGACCTTTATGGACTTGTTTGTATGAATGTTCTGTTGACTTTTGTACTGTTGTTACAGTTAAATGCATGTAGTACTCAAGGTATAGGAAGAGAGTTGCTAATGATTTTGATATTTGATAGTACAAGGGCTCCCTTTTAGCTAATTTCATGCGACTCTTTCCAGAATCAAAGTTATTGGATGGCAAACCGTGCTGCATGTATGAATGACAACGAGATAAATAATGATAGTTCTTCTAGATCTGAGCTGAAGCGTTCTCATCAGTGGTTTATGGACGGTCCTGATGCAGAGGCATTTCCCAATAAGAAGCAGTCAGTGGAATTTCCAACTGCCAATTTCTTTTCAGGATTATTCAACTCAAATGTCCCTTCATGGGGTAACACTTCTGGTTTTCATTCGATTATCAGTCCTTTTAACGAACATATACTTGATTCTGAGTCAGCAAGGACTGTCAATTTTGATAATAGAAACATTCTATCAATTAGCTCTGAAAAAATTAACGTTGGGAGAAAGACAGATGCACAGTCATTTGCAAATGAGTTTCCATTTGGGTTATCCATGTCTTCTACATTGGAAGATCCTCAGTCAGGTTTAAACTTAGTGGGAATTAGAAAAGTAAAAGTCAGCCAGGTTAAGGAGTCTGAGGATCTGATGCCCATGTCCATGGAACATGCTTATAATAGGGCGGATAATGTTACAATGTCAATAAATCATGCTTTTGACAAGACAGATGAAAGCATCATCTCGATGGGTCTTGCTTATAACAACGAGGCTGGAAAAATTGTGTCCACTGGTGAAACTTATGAGAGAGATACTAACATTTTTATATCAATGGGGCAGACGTATACAAAGTCTGACGAAGCAATTTCACTGAATCAAGAATATAAGAAGAAGAACAATGCCATGGCTGTTAGTCAAAGTTTTAGCAAGGGTGTTGACGGCATTATATCTACGTGCCAAACCTACAGAACAGATGAAAATTCCATATCTTTGGGGCAGATTCATAATAACAGCAACAATAGCAGTGTTTCCATAAGTCAAGCTTATAGCAAAGATGAAAACAGTAATTTGTCAGTTGGTCAATCATATAACAGGGGAGAGAGTACTATTATATCTTTTGGTTCCAATGATGACGAAGATACATATCCCTCAGGAAGGCTTATGGCTAGTTATGGACTATTAATGGCTCAACCTTCTCTCCGGGGATCAGAATTAATACCTGAGAAACAGTTGGTTAAAACAAGTGCTGATGCATTGATGTCTAGTTCACATATCACCACCATAGGGGGAGAAAATGATTCAAAGAAGAAAGAAGATCCAAGAACATCTAAAAAGACTCCAACAAATAACTTCCCGTCAAATGTTAGAAGTTTACTATCTACTGGTATGCTGGATGGAGTTCATGTGAAGTATATAGCATGGTCACGGGAGGTACATTTTAACTTTCATGCACCTTAGCTTTCTGATTGTGATATCTTTGACTACAATTCTCTGTTCTCTGTTCTCTGTGGGCATGCTAGAAGGAGCTTCATGGTCGCATTCAAGGTTGTGGTTATTTATGTGGCTGTCAGACCTGCAACTACTCAAAGGTGAGCCCATTTCTAGAGCCCTTGTATCAGAAAAAGTTTAAATCCCTCTTTCTTCTTTCAATTAGTTTTTTTAATAGTCTTCTCTGTATGTGTGTACCAAGCTAATGAACTGCTTTTATAGGTAATCAATGCTTACGAGTTTGAGCAACATGCTAATTGCAAAACAAAACACCCCAATAATCACATATATTTTGAGAATGGGAAGACTATCTATGGCATTGTCCAAGAGCTACGAAGCACTCCTCAGAATATGCTGTTTGAAGTTATTCAGATGATAACTGGTTCACCAATCAACCAGAAGGCTTATCGTCTTTGGAAAGGTGATGTTGAATATCTATTTTATTTGTATTGCTCAAATCACTTCCATAATTTAGCTAATGTTCTCTTCTTCATCTTTTTCAGAATCCTTTTTAGCTGCAACTCGTGAACTTCAACGTATATATGGAAAAGATGGAGGGACTGTTTTGTCATAAAGAATTCTGATCACATTATAAGGTAGGATCATCTTTCTTCTGTGATGCATAGAAGTGATCTTTTTTCCTGCACTACTTAACGGGGACTACAACAAACTGAGGCATTTAATGTTTGCACTTTTGGTGATGGAAGTAGAAGATCAACCTGATACTGGCTAGTAACTCTCTGAGCTGGTTGTAAAACTGATGCGGAGTATTGTGTAGATTGTCTATTGAAGGGTTAAAATTCATAAGTGTGCTAATGGTTAGTGGGATTGAACTTTTAATTTTCTCTTTAAGATTTCTGTCCTAAATAATATTTCTTCAAGTTCCTTCTGAACTATCTGTTCGTTTTGTGATATTAATTTTCATTTACAGCACTTTATTGGATTCCAATTTATCTCAGTGACCAGTGTCTTTGACGAAAACTTTTGAAATTGTTAACAATTAGAACTTGGATACATTTTAGGGGATGTTTTTAAATTGTATCATCCAGTCTTCTTAAAGTTGTGTGACAGAGCCTTTTTGAAAACAATGCTCAAATTGCAGTAAATATGTGTGATATTGGCCATGTATGCACAAGTTATGTGAACAGTAAGATGAGCTAGCATTACATGGTGAATCATTTATCAAAAACCATCACTTTAACTACAAAGACAATTGTCCTTCCTTATGTAAGATTTCAGTACTTGTCCCTTTTATCTGTTAGACTAGCAATTAATGAAATTCCGTTTGTTTCTGAAAAGATTAACCTGTAGATATTAGAGAATAGTAAAGAGGAATTATTTCTGTGGGAAGTGGTGATGATTATGTATTCTTGATGCCTTTGTGCTGTTATACACTTCTAGGAGAATTTAATAGGGGGTCAATCCTGATTTTATGAGTGGAAAATATACCTAGTCATACAACAAGAATACTGGTGGATGGCTATGAAAATTCATTGTTCTGGACTTGGTCGTATATTTTGTTTGTGACAGTAACTTGTAGTGTAATAGAGTTGCAAACTTGCAATACTTAATATTTGACTAATAGTAAGACAAAAAAGGTGTTCTAATCAAGCATGTGAAAGCTGGAGATTATTGCTATGTTGTTTTTTAGTATGTGACCCTGGAGGTCAAACGAAAAACAGCTCAGTTGTTATCTTCATTTACTGTCATATCTCTATGGTTTGTTTGACCTCTACATCAGCTTTCACCTGTCCACTGCTACCTGCATCTATTGTTTGCTTAACAGGTAATATTTGCTTGTCGGTTGTATGGGATTGGCATTTGTAGTCCTTGCTTTTGCCCCAAACAACAAGATAGAGGCCTACGACTATGACAACAGCACCAAGTACCCTGTAAAATTATAGACCAGTATTAGTTCTCTTAGGTATGAATATGTTGTGTCATTAGGTTGCCAATGAGAAGTCTCTTATTACCTTCCCAAGTACATTTGCTCATTTAAAATGACTGAGCTCATGACAGCGACAATAACCATGGCTAGGGGACTGAAAGCTGTAACGAATACAGGGCCTCTATCCTTCATTATTACCCCCTGAATGTAGTAAGCTAATCCTGAGCAGATAACGCCCTGCACACATGTGCAGTAAGTTAATTTGAGAGTTCTCATTGATGGAGGAAAGAAACAATACGTATTTGGACAAGTGCATTAATGGCTACCTAGTATAGTGTAATAGAATTCTTTGGCATATGGTTACAAGTATACAGAGCATAGCTACTATAACAACAAAGTGCCTGATGATAAGTTACTGTAGATATCTTCTTTAGTATTCTTACACTGTAGACTGCTGCAAGTAATTTCATGTCCCAGTGTAGAGACCATACATTGGCATTCCCCCTTTCCATTATTAATGCCACTATTGAGCCTTCAATTGTTCCTAAGAGACATATCCATGCTGTGAGAGATAACTCACAAGGGTATGTTTTTAGTGTTACTGCCTGTGGAGGAATCAAGAAAAAAGAGAACAAATAGTTACAGTTGGACTCATTTATCTGCAGATTTTGTGTAAGATCAACTCAATGAGTCACTCACTTGCAAAATCATGAAAGCTGCCCAGCTAAATGACCCAGTGGTGATCATCAAAGTGCCTTTGATTGAGTTATGGAGATTTGTCTCTCCACTATGGCTTCCTGCATACTGTTTTCCTCTAGTCCAGAACAAATCAATCAGTGGACCTCTTATTAACGTCATGATCATAGCTCCTGCAACTGTTGCTATAGTCCCTGCCACCTTAGCTTGGCTGTGGATAGATCTAATGTTTACTTTCTCAAGCCTACGTAGAAAGACGACCTTGGTCAGAAGAACAATTACATTAGAAGTTATTGCTTTCAGGAATTATATGAATCAAATCCTGATTATGACTTTTTATTTACCTAACAATGCAAGCCATTACAAAGGTAATGGCTGGAAGAATATTGATCACAGCAGCTGCAAATGTTGCTGTTGTATTCTTCATTCCTAGAAAATACAAGTTTTGGTCGATAACCGGCCTGCCGATATGAAGATTTTAGCATTTCAGAAGCAGTAATTAAGTGGAATAAAGACAAGAATTTGCTTTCTAATTCAGAAACTTACTCTAGTAAACCAAGCAGCAGTATCTTGATGAAGGTTGCTACTGTCATCTTTGGCCTTACTTTCCTGTTACATACAACAAACCATGTAAAGGTCACTTTTTCTTATACGTAGATGTTAAGCTAGGTGAGCATATAGGAATGGAAGAGAAGAGAGTCTCTACCTGTCAAGAATTACTGCAAAAGGACCAATGGCAATAGTTGCAATAGCATGACGATAGACCACAAGCACATAATTGCTCGTACCTTGATTTAATGCAGCTTTGGACAGGACGTCCATTCCTGCAAGACCAACTTGCATGAATATAACACCAATGAATGGTTTTGATCTCTCAAAACGTTCTGCTAAATTCATCATCTTGAATTCTCACTTAATGCTTGATTCTTCCAACTTAAAATTATCGAAACAGCAAGAACCAAAGTTCATGAGCATGTGCATTGTCATCTAATCCTGGCCTTAATATATAAAGAAGCCATACCACCAGGTGATGTGAAATGGATCCCACCAGGTGTAACAGAACTCAGTTAGCATTCAGAAAGGACCTTTGGGAAATTGAAAAGGCAAAACAAGTCGGTTTTCGACGTCAGTGCATTAAACATACAAGCATCCAATTCATTTTTCACATTGGGAGATATGAAACTTTGCTTTTTCTTATTATTTTAAGACTTGATCTTCCAATATTCTTATTATTTTAAGACTTGATCTTAGAATATTCGCTTTGTAGGATTGCATTTCTTGATAGTGTGTGTGCTTCTTTACTTCTCATTATCAGAGGTTGCAAAACAGAACTTCCCAACAAGTGCTTAATCAACCTGTAGACACTAATGTCTCTCAATCTATGGACTATATGTATGTGGCTATGAATTTTGTTAAAATGAGAGTTCAGGAAAAAATTAGAATCTGCAATCTTATCCTTAACTTATTTCTCAGTAATACTTACATTGTTAGTAAATACTTTATATAACTTTTTATGACTAGTTCAATTCACGCACTCTTAATTTATAAATTATTACGCATATATGTGAAATTTATTCAAAATGATAAAAAAATTAATAAATACGAATTATACCATTTAATAAAATACTTTAAAAATTATGTAACTCATTCTTTTCATTTTAACTTGTTTTTGTGTAAAGGGTAAGTACATTTTGAGTTAAAAGCTTTTAATGACTAGTTGGATTCAAGTAAACCTAATTTATAAATTATTGCGTGCATTTGTGAATTTTTTTAAAAATGGTTAAAAAATTGATGATTGTGGATTTTACTGTTTAATAAAATACTTGAGAAATCTGTAACCGTCCAATTTTAACTTTTTTATAGTGGTAATTTTCTTAAAAAAAGACCAGAACGAGGTCAAGATTTCAGTGGGTAGCAATTTCTAAGTCCATCTTTGCTTTAAAGCCCTCGTAATTTGTTCTGTTATGCTTTAACTAAACTTTAGTAGTGTTTGCACTATCATCTTCCCCTACTTTCTTGCCAAATCCCACTAACTCTACAGCCTGTAGAATGCTTTCTTCCTTACCCAGCCAACGTGGAAAACAATTATGTTCTGTTTCTCAGCAGATAGGCCCTGCGTCTAATGATGTCTTGATTCCTGAACCTGACCAACGTGGATTACATTCACTTGTGTGATGATAGTTTGGTGAAGATGCCACTCGTAGGCTTATGGTCTCTTGGTGTAGACTTGAATCAATGCAAATGACTTTATGGGTAATCAACCAATAAGAACATGGTTCAAGTAATGGTTGGTTAAACCTATTTGACATCTAATGGATAATTTTCTTTACATGCACTATTTCCTCACTTCTATGTTCCAAACTTAAGTTAAATCCTAAGTCTTTTTTTGATTTGAAACAAAGGACCGGCATTCGTTTAGCTTTTGGATGCGCACTTGGTAAATCTTTAAATTGACGCAATAGCCTGTAAATTACGTCAACTAAGTATTAAGCATTAGACAAATCCTGAATGATAGACTTGATAATTTTAATTTTAATTTTATTATAATTATAATTATAATTCATTTTAAAGTTTAACTCGATAATTTTATTCAGAATATAATAAGTTTTTAAGATATGTTTATTTCTCGAAATATTTAAACTTAAAATAATTTTTAAAAAAAATTCACCAAAGTTAACTTCATATTTTGTTAGTATTTTGATCTACTATATACAACTTGAAATTTTGTGATATAATTTAATATAATAACTTACAAAATACAAAAAAGAAAATTTTATCATTTGATGGATTAAATCACCTTTTAGGTGTTAGAAAACTACATAAAAGCTGAGTCATTTGATGGAATATTTATTATTCCTGAGTAGGTTAAAAGCTAACCCCTTTCTATGGAATTTTTTTAAAGATGCGTAGTTGACTTTTATGATTAATGTGCCATTTAGTCTTTTCTTCTTCTTTTTGTTTTTCCTTAACACCCACTGATTTGCATGTATTCATTGTGCTTTGTATTGCCTTTCTTGCTCCTCATGACACGTTTATACAATATTTCATTCTATCCGGTTAATTTTATTAATATATTTACGTAGATTTTACATAAATGTGTGGATGAAATTTAATAGAATAAAATTAAAACTTTATCATATAATAAAGATAGCACTTTCAACTGGCCCAAGCTAAGGGAAGCTCGAGATTAACCCTATCCAATATCATCCTTGGCCACATTTTCACTCCAAAACTAAATTCGGGCACATTTTTAATATTTTTGAAAATTAGCACTTTATAATATTATTTAACCAATTTTTAATACTACATCATGTTGAATAAAAATATAATTAATAAAAGATATTATAAAAAGTAAACAAAATTTAAAATATAATGTGAAAAAAATCAAATTGGCTTAGTAAATTTAACCCTTTATTGGTTAACAACAATCAAATTTGCATACAATTAAATCCCACAACTCCAATTTCCTTTCCACGTTTGGCGATTGAAGATGCAAAGCACTATAAGACCATTGATACATTGAAATAGTTTGTAAATTCAATGGTCATTTCCTCATCATCATCTATGTCAGGAAGAAACGTTCAAAATAAGTTGAGGCATGCAAGTAAAGCATCAGAAATCTGAGTAAGAGGCTGCGTTAGACGCTACTGTTTCAAACATCAAGAATAGATTAGGGGAAATTAATCTAATAAGGACATTAATTTCTCATAAAGTCACAGGAAATGTACGGGAGTTGTAAAATAATGATTATGTAAAACAATACAAGCATCAATCACAAAGTTCTGGCAAAATTAGTGTTCACCAACATGCTCAGGAATGTATCCGTATGCTTGTTCAACTTGGCATCTTTAAGAACCACAGCAAGCTGATTTTTGTGCAGTTTGGCCAGTGGCTCCTGTCTGGTCTGGTTGGTTGATTTTTATCGTTTGGGGCTACAGCATTCAAAAGTATAATGATTCCATGAACAGGATGAGAATCCATAATGAAAACACGATAAAAAGAAATATAGGGCAATTGAATGGGCAGCTAATGAACTGCAGATAATTCAAAAGAACATCGGTATTTGGCATTCGAGGAAATTTATTGACAAGGGCATCTTGCTAAAATAGTTTTAGTGACTTGGTACCTCAGCTTTTGAGTCAGTATCTGCAAGTCTTTGCTTGATATCTCTAGCTATTGAAAAGAAAACCTCCTCCACGTTCAAGTTAGTTTTTGCACTCTGAAATTAACAGAATCTTTAGCATATGGAACCAACTACAATCGAAGTAATTAAGCATCAAAATAAAATTTTACATACAGTCTCAAAGAACTTTATGCCATACTCATCTGCAAGAGCCTGGCCCTTTGAGGTTGGAACAGCCTAAAGAAAAATCTTGTCAAGTAAATTCACATCGGTGACAAAACAAATAAAAACAGAAACACATGCACAACCAGCACAAAGTGAGACAGATAGCTGACCCTTTTGCTTTCATCCATATCTGCTTTGTTGCCCACTAGAATCTTGTTGACATTATCAGAAGCATGCTGTTCAATATTACGAATCCAATTCCTGATGTCTAACAAAAGGTAAAAGTTAATTATGCTGAAGAAAATATAACAAGGAGAGGTAAAGGAATTAACTTTTTTTCACAACCAAAGATCTTAGACATTCTAAAAGTCAAATGAAAATGAATGAGGATCTTAGAAAATCTATCAAGAAAATGAATGGAGATCAGAGAAAATAAAACCACAAAAGATAAGAGTCTAGTAAGTTATTACTATTAAAAGAAGACTCATCTGTGACATCATACACAAGCAAAATGCCCATGGCTCCACGATAGTAAGCTGAAACAGAGAAGAATTCGGGAGAAAATATAAGAAAATATATGACAACATTAGGAAATACATTACAAGGTAGCTGAAAGGTAGAAGAGGTCCAGAGCAAAACCCCACTTTCTGAACCATCAAATTAATGAAAACTTCCAACACTAAGGTGACACAAATTTATTTAAGGGGGCAATATGTGCATAATGTCAATTACACAGCTCAAATACAATCATAGAAGTACATATACTAGAAATTGTAAGAAAAGAATAAAAAAAACGAAACTTCGCCAAAGATTTTGAACCACCATCTCAAGAAATAAAAGAACATTATGAGCAAACTCATCAGTAGGCCAAACATCCCATCTTGTTTACTGAACCAGGTGTTCTCATCATCATTATTTTGACTAGTGAGAAAGCAGGATGCAATTAGTCCAATCTATAGAAAACAATTGCTAGATAAAAGCCTGAACTCTTTTGAAACCATCAGAAAACAGTTCTCACAAACTTATTTATATAATTATCATGATCAAAATATCCACTTATGAAAGCCTATATTTGCTTGAGAAGGGTCAAAGCGACCTTTCTGCTTCATCCATAGTGACAGACCACTATACTTGGTAGGTCATCAAGGTGACTTGGTTTATTTCTTCAGCCTCTAACAGGAAAATCCAGTATCTGTGTTATTGTTGGTTGAGAACCTGTGAAGCACAGTGTGCAAAACTTGCAGGGATAAAGATGTGATTTATACAGGTATCCAAAATGATCTGGACCTGCAAATGCAACTAGATAGTCCTAATATGCATCTAAAATAAGTAAAATGATCCCTAATTATTAAGCCATTGGAGATATTCCACTGGAACCAATTCAAAAAATCATAAAGCAAACTCCGTTTCTTCTTCTACAGTAGCCAAATTTCTTTTCAACAAAGCAACCATCCAAACAACCATGTTATTAGTCGAGTTCTGTCTCACATCTTCATTTAACTTGAACTAAATGCTTTATGAATGGAAGCGATTCTAGTAAATAATTGATTCAGAAGAGAGTCAAAAACATGTCCTGCCATAAATTTCCCCAATTGAATTCGTATATTGAAAAAGTCGTACAGGAACAGATAAGAGACTAGAAGTATTTGTTTATCCCAATTTATGAATTTTTCTTATTATATACAACTTGATGGAGCTAGACACTTCTCCATAAAATCTTGTCTGCAAAACTAATAAACAAAAACCAGGCTCACAGAGCAAGAACAGAGAACAATACTAACCAGTTGTAATTGTTCGAAAACGCTCTTGACCAGCGGTATCCCAGATTTGCAGTTTAATTCGTTTTCCATCAAGTTCAATTGTCCTTATCTTAAAATCAATACTGTAAGAAGATAAAACCTTTACAGATCAGATTGTTATTACACATGAAAAACAGACAAGTCCATTGAGTATCATTATTCAACAATTACCTACCCAATGGTTGTAATGAAACTAGTGGTGAAGGAGCCATCTGAGAAGCGCAGCAGAAGGCAACTCTTACCCACACCTGTAATTTCAGTCCACCAAAAACGCTGGTGACAATTATATCCCTCAATCACAAAGGCTCTAAACATTAGATAACAAAACATGCTACTCGAAAAATCATCTATAGCATAACTAATCAAAGCCCACAGTACTTTAGCATCCATTCTGCTGTTCTCCTTTAGATTCGAACGCTAACAACTACCATACACAAGTCCGTTACACGGATCTGAGCCAATTCGCCTGGAATTTATTCAGAGACCAAATCAGTTTCTCAATAACTTCCACACTTGAACTCTCCGACAGTGTATGCCAATCCATCGCTAGAATAACTTTTTCCCAAAACAATGACCACAAGTCATCAAACCATTCTAGTACTACATCTCCTTCACAAAAATTTCTCCCTTTTTTCCCTCTTCATCGACATTGTTTCATAGCTCAACAACTATATTACAAGATTACCGCGAAAAACAAGTCAAACCAAAGCTCAAAAAGTTGTAACTCCCAAAAATTCAACCATTACACCGCAAACGAATCCAAATGCAAGTTACATGCAGGACTCTATAAGCAAGATCCAGCACAAACAAATATATCCAAGGCCATATCTCTAGACGATCGAACCTGTCACTAAGAACAAAACAGGATTCACACGCAAGGGAACGGGAAGATCGCATTTGCCTATCACGAAATGAAGTCGGAAACAAAAACCGTACCGCTATCCCCGATCAGGAGAAGCTTTATGAGATAATCGTAATCAGCGCGAGCTCTCGCCGGTGGTGCAGCCATCTGGAAGATTCACTGTAAACAAACAGAACAAAATCAAACTAACTTCTGCGAGAAATCTCTCTTTGGATTAAAAATTAAAAAAAGAAAACGAGAGAAATAAATTTTAAATTAAAATTTGAGAAAAATAAAAAGTGAAACAGAAATTTACCGGATCGAGAGAGGGAGAATCAGATCTAAGCTAATAACGATTGAAGAGGGAAAGTTATTTGTACGGACGTTGAAAGTTTTGAGAAAGTGAACAAGAAAATGAATAATGACTCATGTTTTCTTCGCATGCAAATCACAAGTAAACTGTGGTTGAAGGTTTAGTTTATATTTTAATATTTAAATAAATTCAAATATTTCATTTTAACTTATTAAAATAATATGTTAAGGATTTAATTAATTATTATTATTATTCTAATCATCATTTTATTATTATTTAGTGAAATTTTTACTTGATTTTAAAATAATACCTATTGTATTTAAGGATAATAATAATAATATTACAAATTTAATTATATTTTTATATAATATTAAATTAAAAATTATATCTTAATTAATTTTAAATTATATTAGTTTTAATAAATTAAAATTATTTTATCGAATTAAATTTATAATTTATATATGAAATTTATCATTTTGTTGAGATCTAATTTTTAAAACATTAAAATATAATATAATATTATAAAATGATGGTACGGAGAATTAGACTTTTCAAAATATATTACGAGGCAACTTTTAACTTTTGCTTAGATTTTTCAATTGTACGGGCTCAGTTCGGAATGACCATTAGAGTCATTTAATACGGTGCCGTTTCTTGGTCCGGAGATATTTCTCTTCTCTCGAAACTTATGAGAATCGTGTTCTTGGACTCTGCATGGGTTATTTAAACCTTGAACGACAACGATATGGTAATCATCACCAATGAAATAAATTATTGTGATTAAAGTATTAACTTTATAAATTATTATTTATAATGAAGTTTACCCCAACGCATTCCTTTCCTTAATGGGATTAGAAATTCGAATATTTGCAGCAGGTGGGGATGTCAATTGGTCAAGTCGGGGCAGCCCTTGGTTGAACGGTTGAGGGTCAGTCGTGGTCCGGGCCAATTTAGCCTTTTTTTTTTAAAAATTATAAAACGACGTCATTTTTATTATTTTGATCAAGTCAAATTATTTTAGTTCGTAACCTGGCCAACTCAAAATAGGTCAAAATTGAAATCGCTAACAAGTATTGATATCATCATAATCTTTATTTTATAAAGTTTTTTAATTATACGTTAAACTTAATATTGCGATTGTAAATCATTACATTAAATAGAAATAATAAATGTGTGATTTATTAATTTTTAAGAAAATAAAGTGTTTCTAATGATTTAGTTTTTTTATTTGTTGAAAGCAAGTTAAATACATTTAATAAGAATAGAAATTTTGGAATTACAATTACAAATTGTTATAACAAAAAATTTTAAGTGAACTACGCCGTTAATTTTAAATATTTGAAAATAAGAATTTAAGAAAATTTGATATTAAATTAATATATTGAATCAAGCCCAAAATGTACCAGCTTTGTGGGCTAATTTGCTTTGACAATACCTTCTATTCCTTTGCATCGCAATTTGTTTAAAAGTTTATAAATTTTAAATAAGTATTTAATATAATTTTTACAAATAAGATAATCATTATAGGATTATGATAAATAATTATTTATATTATTAAAAAATTAAAAAGATTCGCAAATAACTTTAGTCTCATAATAAATTATTGTTATATTTTTCTAATAAAATATTTATTCCAATCTTAAAATTAAAATTTAATGTTGTCAAATACTCATTTAAATTTTATGAATAATTTATAAATTAATATATTTCATATAAATTTGAAATTTTTTTAAAAATGTTAATCTTAACTTTGTACAAATATTTAAAATAATTATATTGTCAATTTACATTATAATATTTTACATTTAAGATTTAATTATATTAGTTTATGGTTAAATCTTTGTTACGAGATAATTAACCCGTCATACCTATATTAATTTAGGCACTCCATCATGTGAATGCTAACATAATCACGTATTATATGAAATTAATTTTTGATAACTTATCAATTTTAATAATTTAAACAATTAAAACACATAATAGTTTACATTGCCTTTTTATATTCAACATAAACTTTAATAAACACAAGTTCATGAGGGTCTTTCAACAAATATGTAATTCTCTTATGTGTTTATTAAAGTTTGAATTTTTTATTTTTTATTTTAATGTTCATTTTTAAAATAAATGAACTTGTGTTTATTAAATGGGTATTACCTTGATCAAATGTGGCTTGGGTCTACTATCTTAGGCCCCATCAACCATCCGGCCCAGACTTAAGCCTCAGCAGCTAGGCCCAAGGCCAGCCCGGGTATCGAGTCCCTATTCACAGTGGTTTCTGCTAAACATGAGAGCATCTAATATTCATAAAAGCATCCACGTAGAATGTCAGGAATTGATCTCTCTGTCTAGAACGGGTCCCACCTGGATAAACTGAAACGTGACACGTGTTATTGTGAAGGCCTTTTTTAGTATTTTCGCGGAATTTAGTCTTCCTTTCGCCATTTTTTGTGTTAACTTTAACTGCGGAGAGAGGGAAGAAAGCAGGAACGCGCGGTCTCTGCGTTGTTTCCGCTTCCCAAACACAACACCACCTCTCGTCAGTACGACCAAACCCTTCGCTATTACTCTCCCATTCTCGAATATTCTCTCGTCTTCTCTCCTTTTCTTTTCTCAAGGGATCTGTACGGTTTCGTTCAGTTACTGTTTGGTTTCAGTTTGCGATAACCTCTGTTACAGAGATTGGAAACTATAGTGTGATTGTTGCATGTAAGTTTCTAAATCTCTCTCTTTATCTCTGTTTATGTATTTGTTGAATGTGTAGACTCTACTAAGCGGTTTCTATAGCGGTTTTTGGATCTGGTATTCTTTTCTCGGTTGTGTATGCTTGTTTTTGGTGGATCTATGGTTTGTATAGTTTAAGACGTACATTTCCATGGAACTGGTTATATGAACCTGGAAATGTCTGTATATAGTACAGATTTATGAATTTTTTTCATATATGAGTGAGAAATAGAATGATATAAACCAAGGTGGCTTCCTCATTTAGCTGACTCTGCAATATTTGCTTATACGAGGCAGGGTTCATGTTCAGAGTGGATAGTGTTGGTTAAGAATCGTAAGATGATGGATTTATGAACATGAGTTTCACTTTTACGTGTCTATGTATCAAACTTAGCTTCGATGGAAGCTAGAATGGGTTTATTGAGAATTTTGGCTCGACAATTACTACAGTATTTATAAAGTTATTTCACGTAAATTTGTAGTTCATGATTAACCCAACTGTGGTTATTTATATATTGTTGTTGCTTGTGTTTTAGCTGGCAGATATGGCTCCCCCTGTTGACCCTTCAATCAAGTCTATCCTCGCTAAGCAGTCGTCGCATCCACCTCTGAATGAAAGGATTCTTTCATCCATGACCAGGAGGTCTGTTGCTGCACACTCCTGGCATGATCTCGAGCTAGGTATAACAGTATACCAACTAGTTCTTCATGGCTATGCATTTTGAGGAAATAGCATGCTTTATATGCCTTCTTTTTGGGTTCAAATGCAGGATCTGGAGCTCCAAAGATATTCAACTGTGTAAGAATAGATTCCTTAATTCTCATTTTTAGTGTAGCTTTAATTCTGGACTGGTTCTGCGCCTAGTTCTACATGCTACGAAGAGTCGTCTTAAATGATAACAACAGCAACTCCTTTTGATTATTTAGGAATGCAATCATGAATCTGATATAACCCTCGCTTAAATGCCGAAAACAGATTATCGTTTATGGTTAGTTTCAAATTTCATGGCTTCTTGAACAAATTTAACAAAAAAACTTCAGTGAGTTTTTCCTTTTGATTTGCTGTATTTCACTTGTTTATTGGAAACCATAGAAGCAGCACAAGACACTAGTCCATTCCATCCCTTTGATTGTTTGATTTATTATCATTTTGATAGTAATATTCAAGCAAGCAGAATTCTGGTTCATATGAACTACGTTTGTGAGTCAAAAATGGTTCTTTTTGAGAACATAAAATACATAAAAGCTCAATATTTGCATGCTGTTGAAATCGGAAATCTCGACTACTTGCACACCAAAATATTTTGACACATTAACCTAATTACATGGCACATATTGTACTCATACATGGCTTATTTATGCAGGTAATTGAAATAGGGAAAGGTAGCAAGGTGAAGTATGAACTTGACAAAAAAACTGGACTCATTAAGGTACTAGTTGTCGCTTTGCTAATTTCTTTTGGCCTTTTAATTGCGTGTCTAAGATAATAAATTGTTGCAATGCAGGTTGACCGTGTGCTTTACTCTTCAGTCGTGTACCCCCACAATTATGGCTTCATTCCTCGTACTCTTTGTGAGGATAATGATCCGATGGATGTCTTGATTATCATGCAGGTATATCAGTGTTCTTGTTGTTGATCATGCATATATGCTTGCTTGGAAGAACTTGGCGTGTGAAGTCCCTGTGCTGGTCTGAAGCTTTGGGAAGAATCCATTTCTAATTGATGATTGCAATTAGGGCATAACTAAATGAACGATGAACTGTGTTTCTTTCTTATTCATTTTGCGGTGGAAATACATGCCTGTTTTCGATGTCTTGGGAACCACTTTTATGTGCAGGAACCAGTTCTTCCGGGGTGTTTTCTTCGGGCTAAAGCTATAGGAGTTATGCCAATGATTGATCAGGTACTTGGCCCACACTGAATAAATAATCCATCTTTATAGTCTTTCTCAACTAACTTGTTAGCATTCGCAAATTAGGGTGAGAATGATGACAAGATAATTGCTGTATGTGCTGATGATCCTGAGTACCGCCATTACAATGATATCAAGGAACTTCCACCACATCGTCTTGCTGAGATCCGTCGCTTCTTTGAGGATTGTATCCTTTTTTTAGTACTTTATATTGTTAGCAACTATTATATGTAAGAAGAATGAATTTTAAGAATACACCACCAATATAGTAGAACCTTCTTAAGTTCAATTTATACATTGCTCTTCCTTAATGAAGCAATCAGACAAGAAAAATGAGAATAAGGAAGTTGCTGTAAATGATTTTCTGCCAGCCACAGATGCATACAAAGCAATCCAACATTCAATGTAAGTGTTGTGCCTCCCTGACTTGGTTCTGTTGGTTTTTGCTTGTGGGCAACTTGAAGCTCAGCTTTTCCTTTCACACGACTTGAGAATTTTTATTAATTCTGCATTTTGTCATACTTCACTGAACATTTTTCTAGTTGTGTTTTCTTTTCTATATTTATTCTTATTTTTCTTCTTCCCGACTTCTAAATCAATATCCTTGACTTTGTCCGGATTAGTTTCTAATCTATTTTCTTTGACCTTTTCGCTATTTGAAGGGATCTGTACGCAGACTACGTTATTGAGAGCTTAAGGCGGTAGAAACTCTGGCATATACGTGAGAACCACAATCTTCTTGAATCCTCCTATATACATAAGATGCTCTGCCATATATGCGGTCTTCTCTTTTTGTTGATTTACAGACATATTCGTGTTCCAAATGCGTGCTCATAGTACATCTCTATACGGATTTGGTATTTGCTTATGGTAATTACATGATGGTGACGATAATCCCACCGTGTTGTATGTTGCTCTCGCTGTAATGAATATTAGACAAAAAGGGAAAAGAATTCTAGCTATAAACATTTTGAGTTTTTTCTTACACTTGCGAATCCTAAGTAGTTCATTACACATCAACCCAGAACCTCGAGTAGTTGGAAGCACCCTTTGAAAGGGTATTAGATTAAACTTATTTTGGTAAAGGTTATAGCAACAAAAAAATCATACTCACATTTGTTTTGAGATCATAGATAGACAGCCGCTTAGTCTTCGTAATGTTCCTCAGATGTCTTTGGATTCATACCTGCCTGAGAGGAGCATGTACGCCCAAGGTAAAGACTATGTATAAGTTTTTAAGACAAGTATTTATACTTATTTAAATACTAGTTCTTAAATAGATGAATTAAGTACTGGGGTTTCGTTATTTGGCATGGAAGAAAAGGAAGGTTGATAATATATTATGATTAAATTAACAATATTTTTATATCTTTTTTAAAACAATACAATATGATAAAAAATAGAAACCATATTTTTTTCCTATTCCTCACCCTCACCCTCACCGTATCCGTTCTAATTCTTATTACTATTCTCTCAATTTAACCAAGCAAACCAGTCTTTCAAATATGCCAGTGAACTGAAACAACTAAATGCAACATTTTTCCGTAAACCATTAGGAAATTGAAATTTGTACAGAGGGCTAAAGGAACCCCCTAAAGATCAAAAAACCCAAATTTTGTTCATAAACTCTCTAAGATCCCAAATCTTACATCTTCCTAGATTTTTAGGGGTTTACGAGCTTAATGCATAAGAATAGTTGAACCGTTTCCAATTTCATCAGCAAAGAGAAGTTAAAACATCTTCGAATTGACTAACAAAATAGCAGTTAAAACATCAGGTGTTGTTCCATTCTCTGAGATGGACAAGTCTTCCAAGTTAAGAACATAGAAAATTAAGTACAAAAGTCATACACTAAATTCTCTCCTACAACCCAAATGACATGAGAAATTACACGATTCATACACAGGGGAAACCACCAACAACAATAACTAGAGAGACTAAGCCTTCTTAGGGGATTTGGTGGCCTTGGATGGTGACTTTGGCTCTGAGCCAGCCTTCTCCGATTTCTTAGGAAGAAGCACAGGATTGATGTTGGGTAAGACTCCACCATGAGCAATGGTCACACCAGCAAGTAACTTCCCAAGTTCTTCATCATTCCTCACAGCCAAAAGCACATGCCTTGGGATTATCCTATTCTTCTTGTTGTCCCTTGCTGCATTTCCAGCCAACTCCAAAACCTACAACAAACCAAAACATTTCATCGTTCATATGGCAATCAAGTAAAGAACAGCATCAATCATACAGTAAACCCACTGCTTTCATTGTCCTTAATAGTAGATCCATAGTTTTCAGAACTTCCCAACAATTGCAGACTATGAGAGGTAAAATATGACCTGGAACTTTCAGCTCTCAAACAAGAAGCATATACAAAAGACTTAACAACCATCCAACTATAACAATACTACTGTCGCATATAAATCATTTAACTTAGTCAAGCAAAGAGATGGGAACTTTGGATCTAATCCATTACATAGACCACATAACTATGAAATTTACGTCCCACGAACAAGACAACATGATAAAGTACCTTCGAGAAATTAGCATAACCCTAAAAATCAAATAACGCTGAAATGATAAAATCCCGAAACCCAAATTAGCAATCTTGTGTAACTAGTTACCTCAGCAGCCAAATACTCGAGTACAGCAGCGAGGTAGACCGGCGCTCCGGTTCCGACACGCTGCGAGTAACGGCCTTTCTTCAAGTACCGACCGATCCGACCAACAGGGAACTGCAGACCAGCTTTAACCGACCGGGAAACTGGCTTCTTCTTTGGACCTCCTCCTTTCCTCCCTCCCGCTCCTTTCTTCACCTTTGTTGCGGTGTCCATGCCTCAGAGACAAGAAAACAAAATCAAACAACTACTAAGGTACTACGCTACTTCTCTTCCTCGAGAAACAAACAGAAAAGAGTAGAAAGATCGGACTCAGATACAGGAGGTGGATGGGGGGTCGATGGATATAAATGAGAGGAATTTTAGAGAAGAGATTGTCGTTGGGATATGGACCGTTGGATGGAATTGCGTCAACGATGTACAAGGAGTGACACGTTGGCGATCCGCGTAGAGAGAATGGACCAATGAGAGAGGAAATTTTGTTACATGTGGGTGCCAACATGACGGAGTCGCATCCAAAGCTGCATAAACTATAAAATATCAAGCGGGTAAGAAAATTTAAATTTAAATAATTTGTGAAATTGAAAAGCGCTCAAATCAAACCAAGTGAGATGGGGCTTGGAAATAAATATATTTATTTATTTATTTATTTCTATTGTGTCAATAAGATAAGTCTGAATTTTAGGATCTGGGTTGAACTTGGTTAAACAAATAATTTTGCAAAGGCATTGAACAGGCCAGTTTATGAATTTGTATTGAATTCAAATAGTTTCATATATATTTAATTTTAAGGAAGATAATTTTGACTCGGCTCATCTCAATTTTGCCTGAGTTGGCCGATTTATAGGCTAAGACCTCTTGATTTGACCGGGTCATGGATTATGATTCGGGCTTAGCTCAGGTCAGGGCTGGCCTAATCAAATCCGGCTCATGCCTAGAAAAAAATGTACTAAATAATGTTATTATTAAAATTAAAAAATATATATAGATGAGCTAGTAATTATCAACTTGTGCCAGGTGCATCCCGAGCTCAAGCTGACCTGATCCATTACCATCCGTATTTAACTTAAAGTTTACGCCTACGTTAGATGGTGCCCAACATAAATAATTAAAGTTACGCTTTTTGTATTTTTAATCTTTTTACTTTAATATTTGAATTTTAAAGTTTATTAATAAATGTGAATACACAAAGGAAAACATGGATTAATTATCCAAAAAAAAATATTAATTACGGAAAATTGAACACGTAGCCCTCACAATATAATGCATAAATACATATGTAAATTATTTATTGAAACCAATATTCCGTAAAATAGGTTCTTAAAAATTGAAAGTAAATAAAGAGTTTTTAAAAGATGTAATTGATTATTAGAATTCATGTTTAAACGATAAGTTTTTATGTCTTTAATTATAGTATTTATTCTATTTTTCATAATAAATTGCTAATAAATACGTTTAATAATCAATTTATTGAGTAAACGGATTGAATTCAATCAGTTTAGCTCCTAAGAAGAAGCCTTCTGCAGCGTTTTACTTAATACATGAGTCGATTTACCCTTTGCAACTAGAAACATGCACGAACGAAGCCCCATGTGATTTGAGACGATGCCTTTCGACAAAAGTTACATATCTTCTAGCCAATCAATACCTATCCTTTTTTAAAACAGCTTTATATCTTTCAAGGATTCAAAGTTTATTATCTTCTCATCAATAATTAGAGAATGATGATTTTCATACGTTGGATTGGCATCCAGAAGTTTAATAATTCTTCTTAAAAACTTAGATGAGAAAATTCATATGGTCCCGCTCGAGAGATTTAAAGTGCCCAGTCAAGAACAAAAGGTGTGTAAGTTGGTTAAGTCTTTGTATGGACTTAAACAAACTATCAACACAGTGGCATGAGAATTTGAAAGTAAGATTTTCAAACATGGTTTCACCCCTTGTGATGGTGATATGTGTAATCATAACTTTTTATGTTGATGATATGCTTATTTTTAGTACTAGTTTATCCGTCATTGATATTATCAAGAGTTTGCTAAAGTCTGCTTTTGATATGAAAGATCTTAGACCTGTGGATTTTATCTTGGGAATCAAATTTGATAGAACTGACTCTGGTTTTTGCTTGAATCAAACTCATTATGTTGAGAAAATTTTGAAGAAGTTTGGTTGCTATGATGTGGATCTAGTCAAAACTCCCCATGACGCTGGTGATACTTTAAAGAAAAATCTTGGCGACAGTATAAATCAAGCTGAGTATGCTAAAATTCTTGGTAGTGTGATGTTCTGAATGAGCTATTCTCGTCCTGATATTGCATACTGTGTGAGTAGACTTAATGGGTATGCTCATAATCCTAGTCAAGATCATTGAAATGCATTGATTCGTTTGTTGAGGTATTTGAAAGGTACTATGTATTATGAATTATATTTTGGTGGTCATCCTCCTATACTGAAGTGGTATTCTAATGCTAATTGGGTTACCGAGAGTGATGATATACACTTTATCAATGGTTATATTTTTACCTTAACAGAAGTTGTTATGTCTTGGAAATCATTCAAGCAAACATGTATTGCGAGATCAACAATGGAGGCTGAATTTTATGGCTTTGGAATTGGCACGACAGAAAGCTGGGTGACTAAGGAATCTCTTAGCAGATATCTCACATTGGAAAAACCAATTCCTTTTGTATTCCTTCATTGTGATTCTCAGGCTGCAATTCATGTTGCCAATAACAAGGCATATAATGACAAAAATAGGCATATCAGATTGAGACATAAAATTGTCTATACTTTAACTAAACATGGTGTAATTTCTCTAGACTATGTCAAGTTAGAGAGAAACTTAGCAGATTCATTTACAAAAGCTTTGAGTAGAAAACTAGTTTCAGAGCATGCTAAAGGGATAAGGTTGTGCTCAATTGTGTAGTAACCTCATAATGGACACCCGAATTAGGAAATCAAGTTCAATTAGTCAAACGAAGTTATGTTATGACTACTTACTTGTACCTTGTTTATGGAATAATACTGAGATATATTCAATTGTTGAATTGCGTCTCTAACATGACTGTTGCATTTGATGAGATTAAATTGTTTAATCCTTAATCAGTTCTATAACCCAAGTTTGGGTGGTGTGAACAGTATACTCTTGGTGTACTCACCTAAGTGATTGTGGGGGATTAGCTACCCTCCTATAAGAATATTTGGGCTATCTCTCTAGAGCGATCATGAGACCAGGATATTTTGAGGTTTTTATTTCTTTAGTAGATTTTGTCTCCAATTTTGTTAGATAACAAGTTCAAGACTTAGTTCACCTGGTTGTTCACCTGTTTTTCTCATAAATTGTTACATTTTGTTTCTCAAGTTTTGGACCAAGCAGGAGATTGTTGGTATTATTAGTTCATAACTTAGACCTACGATTTCTCAACTTTATCATCAATTAAAGTTATAGGGTTTAATAGTTATTATGGATATTATGACGTTTAACGTTTTATTTTGCTCTAATATTTCTTAATGCCTCTTGTCATTGTTTCTGTTATAAAAATCCCCTCATTTCTACTCTTTCACTCATTCCCACTATTACGCATATTCTCATTTTCTCTAAACAAAACATACATCTTCTTCCACAAAAAGACATCTTTACGCACATATCTTTTTATTTTGTCAATTCTGCTTTTGTCTGTTTTATTTATTTTCGGAGACAGTTTTTATTCTACTCTTTGGAGTACACTGAAGCTGGTAGAGAAGATGTTAACCTTAGGGTTAGATCTCGTTATCCTGCTGCATTATAGAGGGAAAATTTTAGACTTAAGACAGTAATTTTCACGACGCCTTATATTTCAAATAAGCAGTTCCAATTTTATTTTATTGTTATTTTTTCTAACATATTTCACAATTATAAGTTTTGTCATAAGGATAATACCACCTCACTTAATGGTACAATAAAAACATTCTTCCACAAAATTAAGTATTCTTATGCACTTTAAAATTTTGGAGTAATTACCTTAATATTATTTGCCATAATCATCCATGTAAACATCATATTTAATCTATTAAAACATTTTTATACCTTATGGTATAAATTTTCTCCCTCACTATTCGCAATCACAAATGAAGTTTGCCAATGAAGAGAAACAAATGCAAAAATTATATATAAAATGTTGATTTTATTTACAATATGATTTAAGAATTCAAAATATAAAATCAAAAGTATACTTAATTCTCCTTTAAGCGAATAATACAATAAATTATCATTATTTTAATACCAATGACAATTAATTATAAGTAAATAAATATTTCTAATTAAACACGCATGCCATCTTTAAATTTACTAAATATTGATTTATTCTCGTTATGTTTACTCTCTCGTATAATAATTCAACTTAGGTGAATCAAAATATTGTGGAATGATAAATAACAAATTATGCTCAACTTGGGTGAATCAAAATATTATGGAATGATAAATAACAGTCTTTCACTTAGAAATAAGGTTAGAACCACTTATATGAATTTCGTTCCGTAGCGACCTAAAATCAGTATGAAAATTTGAATTTTGGTACCGGTATTAAATATCGGTCGATACCGGGCAATTTCGGCTGTACCGACCGGTACCTGAAATTTTTAAAAATTTTGAGGAACTTTTTTGCAAAATTTTCAAAATCTTCCTCTCTCTCCTTCCCCCCCTTTTTTTTCAAAGTTTTTAAAATATTTATTATTATTTTAAAAACTTTGAAAAAAAAGGG
>JAOQMP010000005.1:45675787-45694528 GCA_027563575.1 Erythroxylum pedicellare
CTTTCGTAAGTTGGTTAGGGTACAAGATTTTCCAGATCCATAAGATTCTGATCGAGATAACAGCGGCGATGGAGAGGAATGATTCAAAGAGCTTGGCCCTGAACTTGTGACGTGATCAAATAAGTCTGCAACATCCCCAGCTACCCCTTAAAGATTGGTTCAAGATGATCCTGATCCTGAATTGGCATTGCACCTACTGTTCTCTGAGGAATCCATAGTACAACACTTCGACATGGAGTTCCAGGAAGTATAAAACCGCAGTTCCTCATAAAAAGTTTACTTTATAGTAACAAAAGAAGAAATGTACCACGAATAGAAATAAGAAAAATGGCATTTTCTGTACTCCCAAATTTAATAGGCCTTTTAAGCCAATGGAGTTTGTGTATTTGCTCCTTTTGCAGCTCCTTTCAGCCATGAAAGGTAGCAAACGGGGACTAAATCCTTGGAATTTGAGTGTGACTTGGGCACCTCAATTGTTTGATCCTATTCTCAATATCACACGGTAAAAAGCAAGCAGCAGAAATCGAAAATGGATTGGGATAAAGATAACAACAGCAACTACAAGAAAAACCGCAAGAAAGGTCAAAAGGGTGACTCTTCACGAGGTGGTGGTTTTAAGCGTCAAGACAAGAAACAATACTGCAAACAAATTTGGTGGAAAGATAAGTCTTACCAGACAACAGATAATGCAGAAGATGATTTTGGCATCGGCGGCCCAGATTGTGGCAGGATTAGCTTTCTGAAGCAATCACCAAATTTCACTACTCAAGTTATGCAGGCACTGTGAACTTGCATCTTCACTATAGTGCACCGTGCTCTGAAGCTGTGTGAATAAATAAAATACCGGAGGACACTTTCTTCTTGTGCCCTTTTGTTGACACTCCACTAGGCTATGAACTTGAGTTAGATGTCTGACTGTAAACAGGAATTCTGCCCATTTCATATGTTAAAAGGAACCACCTGTGCTTACATCACCCTCTTCGTAGATGTGAATGAAATTTCAGATAAACACCTGGAAAGTACCGATCTTGACAATCTTATGAAAGCCAGGTAGAATTATGGTGTCTGAAATTATCTATTCTTGTAAGGGTACAAGAAATGAAAAACCAAAAAGATGCAGCAGTGTGCTCCGTTATGTGTTGTGTACTCTGCGTTTATTTTGGTGTCTGAAATTATCTATTCTGGTAAGGGTACAAGAAATGAAAAACCAAAAAGATGCAGTGTGCTCCATTATGTTGTGTACTCTGCGTTTATTTTGACATAATCATAACTTAAATCACAGCCCCATGCTTGTCCACTCCCTGATCTGTCACCTGTTGGAACAAATGACAGCTAGTTAGCTCATCTCTTAACTCACAGAAGTTTCAAATTTTCATTTCAGCATAATTGAAGCGAGGAGAATGGGAAAGAATGTGCAAATGTCATTATTGTCACTCTTAGTATGTTTTCTCATTAGCAACTTTACAGTCTCAAATGTAAGCTAACATAAATGATTTCAAATCAATCAAATAGAAATTCCAAGCTTCCCGCTTATGCAAGCAAATTTCGGTTAATAGCGTTTGGAAGTATTGAGAAACATAGTCTGAATGGGGAGCTATTGAACAATTCTTGCAGTGAATTGGCAGTGTAATATGAAGACTTGCATGGTTTAAAATGCTTTGTCAAATTATCGAGATTCATGGCTGTGGAAATACTAGCCAAATAAATGCACAGTTGCCTTGTGTTTGTCTTATATTATGGCATCTTGAAGCTTACCCACAGATATATAAATATTAACTGTTCCATGAGCCTCACCAGCCTTTCTCATATAGTTGCTAGCGGCAGCCCTGAAAAGGTTCATATATCAGTAGTTGAAACATAACGAGGAAACCCAGACAGACATCTAAGCAACTGGACTTGTCTTGGCCAAACCCAGCAAGTTGATCTCACCTGTCAAATGCAAGTGGTTGCCCATTATCCGTCAGTAAAAAATCTCCGAGCCTAATTCGAAGTTTGTTTTGTTTGAAATTGATCCCAGCATAGCCAGCAGCAGCAGCAATACGTCCCCAGTTTGGATCTCTTCCATATATTGCAGCCTAGTATCAGCGTGTCAATTAGACATGGCTAGACAAAGCATGGATAAGTATTTCAAGTTTAGTGTCATGCCTTGACAAGTGAAGAAGATGCCACTGAGAGTGCTATCTTTCCTGCTTCAGCCTCACTTTCTGCACCCGTCACTGAAACCTAAATATAAGGTACAAATTAGTTAAAGCTGCCAAATTCTAAACGGTTAACTGTGTTCCTATCGCAATATGCTAGGTAGTCATTCCAATTTTCAAATTTGAGTAATAAAGGATCAAGTGGAACAGATGCAATTGAGCTTCTGCACACAGCACAAACTTGATCTTGTATTTGTCACGTCATACAAGTGGAACTTTTGTTTCTTCAGATGTGTGCCCCCAACTGGTGGAAGGGAATATGATATCATTTTTTGTTTCCTTAATTATTAGAAGACATTTTAACATAGAATTAGACCTCTATCAGGCAGGTAGCTCCTTCTCCATCCCAAGCTATTGATTTGGCAAGGCCTTGCATAACCTGAGAGCAAAAATGTTGAACCTAGATTACCAATATTTAGGGCTAATAATCAATCAGAGGCCAGGATACCACAATACAACATATGCTAACCTTCAAAAAAGTCCACGCAAACAGGTTAGATATACATAGGTGATGATACAAATTAACTATGCATGCAATGGGCTGGGCCAAGCTTTGTAAGGTTCAAATTTTAAAAAAAGAAGCCCAAGCCTAAGCCAAAATTTGATCAGGTTTGCATCGGGCAGGATCAAATAACCTGAAGTCCGTTTTCATGTTTCAAGCCAAGTTCGGGTTGGGTTCAGCCAAAATGCCAACCCTAAAATTAAGTATCACAATATTTCATGGGTCTATTACATAAAATATGGTTCGTAAAGGAAAAAAGGGAGATGTGAGTGCGCATGTTAATATAATTATTTTTAATCTAAACTGGGATAAATACTTATACAAAGAATGAAAAATAGAATAGTTTGATACAAGTAGATCAATGACAAATTTATGGCAGTTGAGCTTACCGCATCAAGGCTTGCTTGAAGTTGCATTGCCTCGTAGCAGTCAAAAGAAGAAACATAGGTTGATCCAGATAATCCGCTAGCCAAAGCAATCACTGTATCATTAGTACTAGTATCTCCATCTACCTGCATCATCAGCAATCAGCACATAACCATACACAAGGGCATGCAAGGAATGCAAGCATGTCAGCATTCTGTAAAGCAAAGCATAACTGCTTCCCAGGGATGCAGGGAATTTTAAGTACCTTAACACCAAGTTTCAAGAAAGTTCATAAAAACAACTGTGAAGCTGGAGGAAAAGTTAAACTGTATGGGCTTCTGGCTAGCTACAATCTATGATCAGGAAAATTCAAATGCAATGGGAACCAACAAAACATTTAAAAGTAAACATGTCAAAAGTAACAAATAGCTTTAAAGCAGTTGCAAAATTTGAGAGTAAATTTTAGTGTGGAAAAACAAGCACAATCTCGGCAAAACAGCTTAATAATAATTTTTGCTAGCAATCTGGATGAAATAAATGTAGCAATGTGTCACCAACACCAAACTTTTTGTGTGATGCTTGTTGGAAAAAGTAATACACGTTTTTAGAGGATGAAATTTGAGTAATCAAGTGACCTACAGTTATTTGGTTAAAACTACGATTCACAGCGATCTGCACCATTTTCCGCCAAACATCACTCGCAACAACCGCATCAGTTGTTACTACCTAAAATTAGTAGAATGCAATAGGAATTAGAATACAATTTTCTGAAGACATAACAGACAAATGATAAAAGGGACATACACCAAGCATGGTGGCCATATTTGGGTGGATCATTCCAGAACCTTTAGCCATTCCACCAATTTTTATATTTTTCCCTCCAACCTGAGGAATTGACAAACTACAGAAGGTCAACCTGCTTTCCTGTCAATTCAAAATTATAAACTCCAAATCTCTAGGTTTTATCGCCCCTTGAGAGAGGCATGTTGGAAAAGAGAGCGAAAAAAAGACAGATGCTAGATATTAGTTGTTCAAAGCTTCAACCCACTGCGTTGGTGAACAGAAGATGCGTGAATGTTAACTGAGGATAAAATACTCTTTACGCATATGCTTAGGGTCGATTCAATTGAATGAGGAAGCACATAAGCACCAGTCATAAAATTCAAGAAACCATCCATACCTGTGTCTCAATAGCCACACTCTTGCTAACTAGATCAGTCGTAGTGATTGCCACTGCTGCAGAACCTGCCCTGCACAAGAATTGAAAAAATGTATAAACAACAGTAGGATGTCTAAAGGAGACAATACCATCTAGTGAACACAATGCTGAAGACCAAACAAGTGACTGAATAGATGGATGTTGTACTAAATAGAAAAACGAAGACTAATATGTGACAGAAAGATAATGATTACCCTTCAATAGAGGATGAGAGAACGTTAACCAATTTTGGAAGGGAATTTACAAGGGCTTCCTGCACATATTATTACAGGATGAGAATATGGTGCACAATTATTGAACATACCAACTGGATCAACATAAGGAATCAGGGTATATTTGTAGATTTTCCTTATTTACCTTCTTGATTCTTTGACCGATTACTCCAGTAGATTCAATCAACACTTCTTCTCTCTTTAACCTTAGCAGCTGAGACAATTGACAGAAATGACTAAGCTTGGGCAAAATATGAATTCACCAGGAGATATGCTAAAACCTAGGCTTGCATACCGCAGCAAGCTTATCAGCACATTCTAGCAAATCTTGGTAACCTGCATCACCCTGGATATCATTGAAGGCATCTCTTAGTCAAAACTTTAATTATAAAAGCAAGTGGTCAGATTGAGTAAAGCAACTCATATAATTTGGAAATAGCAAGATTGAAAAGCCAAAAATAATGATTTTTTTCTCCATGTAATCCATTCAAACAGGAATATGCAACTGAATATATAATTAACAATGAATCCCTAAAAAGGAAATAAGAAAATAGGAAAGTTAGCACTATTGTAGAATTCTTGGCAGATGCCTACTGTTGCCGCATTTGCTTGACCAGCATTCACCATCACTGCACGTGCCTGAAGAAGAAATAGAGCTTTAGACTTTTAATCTATGGCTATGCTAGTATAAATTACAATCAACCCTAAGCTGATTGACCATCAAACAAACAATATTTATGACTTTAAGCAATACATTTTTCCACTCAATAGCACAGTGTTTTAAGTGATCGCTGAGGGCATTACAAGGACTTAACTTTTAATAAATTTTGTCTGAGATATAAATTAATATCAAAATTTAGAGATAGCACTGGATCAAGTAAACACATATTAGTCCCTCCATCCTGCCCTTAGTTCAGTAAGCATCAGACATTACCGCCTCTAACATACTGTCGCTCAAAATAAGCCCCCAAGATAAAATGCAAAAGAGGTATAAAATAGCATAGATATGTGGAGTTAGAGTATCATACAGTAAAGAATTCAAAACTAACTGTAAAAGCCAATCCATAAAACTCTCTCCCATAAAAGGACAAAAACAAGCTCAATAGTTCCAAGAACATGGTAGTTACCATAACCCGATGCCACTACAAGCTCATCCATAAAATGAATGATCAATGATATGAACAAATGAAGTTTCCAAACTCTTATCCTGAATTTACCGTCTTAGAAATCTCCAATGTCTGTTTACAATACAACACCGGTGCGGCTGCAACCATGTTGGTAGTGAATGAACCTGTAAGAATCATAAAATCTCCAACATTAAAAACCTAAAATAGTAATCGTCAGTCCCAATCCCAAACCCCAAAACATGTACAGAATAAAATCATTATCTAAACTCATAAATGTCACTATAACAAAATACAGTAAGAACATTAAAACCACCTGCGGCTACAGCATCAACATCACAAGTAACAAGGGCGAGATCAGGCTTCTCTCCTTTCGCACGCAAACCACCATATATTCCCGCCGCTTTGAATCCTTTAGGAGCGGTTACTCCACCAGGAATCTACACGCACAACAACGCTCAGCCAATAAACCAGCTAATTCCACATCAAACCAAAATAAACCAAGCTCCACACTAACCAGAAAGAAAAACAAATAAAATAACAAATGAGCGGTGGTATTGACCTGCTTCCATGGTCCTTCAGGGAGAAGAATGGGAGCAGCCGGAATGTAATTGGAAGCTTCACTGAGAGTCGAAGAAACCGTAAAGACTCTAAAACGGAAGCCGCTCGATGTCAAGTTCTGCAAATGCACACGTAGTTTTTAGCCGAAGTTTCGAGAGAAAAAGAAAAGGCTAAGTAGGCTTCTGTAACTGCTAACTAACCTTCGGACCGTGTGAGCGAGGGACTGTAGCGGAAAGGAAGTGTGGAGGCGTGGAGGTGTACATGTTCTGGTAAAGGTGTGGAGTGTCTGAAGGAGGAGGGAAGGGAAGGAGGGCTTTTGTTTGGGCTATGTTGGAATCGAATCACATTTGAAAGCTCTCGCTCACTGAATGTGTCTAGTACGGAATGCACGTGTATACTTACATTCTTGCCGGACAAAAACTCAAAAAGCAGTCACTATACTGTTGGCGGTGTAGATGTCAAATCGAATTGCGATGGGAGCCTTATCTTGATAACTTTGATCGTATAAACTACAGATTAGTCCAATTCCGAATTAATCGACAATAATGTTACCTTTGTCCAAATCCAAATCGATTGCAGGGTTAACAAAATTTGACCCGACCGACCTAAAGTCTTCAATTTTCTCATATTTTTTAAAGTCTAAATTTTAACCCGATAGATCAGAAGTTAATAGGTTTCAGCTTGAATGGTTCGAATTTCAAATTAGGCTCAAATTCTTAAAATTTTAAATTTTAAATATTAATTACAACAACGTCATTTTTTTAAAATAATAAATAATATATACTTAACACAGCCTTATCAAATTTTAAGATAGTAACAATAAAATACTCGAATTTTTAATTTTTTAAATTTTAACTCGAATTGTCAAAAGAGTATTAAAATATTTAATTTTTTAATTTTTTTAATTCTAGCTCGACGTTAATATTTTTATTAAATTTGCCAACATGATTTGCTATGTATTTTAGAAATCTTAATTATTAATATTCATCAATCAAAATTAATACAACAAATAAAGATTAATAAAAAGATGTCGTTTATTCGCATAGTTAAAATAAGCCCCCATGACCTTACGATTTGATTTTAACTTTTCCCTTCGTTTTCAATTTGTTTTCTCGACATCTTCATCCTTCTATTTTCAGATTACGTGGCCTTGACGTCTTCACATAAAAGATATCAAGAAAACAAACTAAAAACGAAAAGCCTACTAGTACCGTATACCATAATGCGAAATTAAATTGGAATGTCAAAAAAACAAACAGAAGACAAAGGACTGGGAGCATGAGAGAATAAAAAATAATATCAGGCTAAATTAAAAAAAAATGTTAACATTTTATTGCTATTTTTGAAAATATGGACTAGAATTGAGAAAAATTGAAAGTTTAAATATTATATTGCTACTTTTTAAATTTTGAATTATAATTAAAAAATTGACAAAAAAATAATTTTTATTTTATAATTAACCCTTTAACTATGAACCCGAAGATAGATTTTCGAGCCGAACCGGATCTATTGCCAAGCTTAATCAATTGGATTAGACCTAAATGTTAGTAAAAAAATTTCAAATCAAAATTAAGTCATACACGAACCATATGTCAATCCTACTTTAATGAAAGATCAATCATAAATGTTAGTGAATTAAAATTGTCATTTGATTTTGAATAACAGATTCATAAATAATATATTTTAATTAAATAATTTTGAATAATAATTTATTAAAAACACATCCAAAAATACAAATTGTAAAATCTACTGATGTAAAATATTGATTAGAATTTTTCTTTTCTGTATTTTATAATTATTCATGATTAATAAATTTAAATGCATATTAAATAAATTTTAAATATAAGCTAACACTCTATAGAATAAATTGACAACACTTCAAACTTTATTGAAAGCAATGTGTTGAAAACACTTGTATCACACCATAGGTCACCCCTTAAGATCTAATCCTTTCTATGTTGCCTTTTCTTTAAAAATTATGCAAGATCATATGGTGTGTAATCTGGGATGTGTATAAATAGTGCCTTTTCTTGTTCCATGTATCTATTTATTGTCTATGTAGAGATTTGGGCTTGAAGCATAAATGTTAATGGACCAAGGACGGCCAATCCGCCATGGCCCGATCAACTTGGTCCAAACTAGGCCGCTGACAGGCTTCGGACATTCCAACCCGTTTCTAATAGAGCTGGATGGAGGAGCTGTGAATGCAAATTATGTGACGAATATATGATAATGTTTAATGTTAAATCCTTTGTTCCCAAAACAAATCACTAATATTTGTAAACATCATGTTCTTTTCCAGCTTGAATTGCCCTTTGACTAAACCCCTCATGAGAAGAACACTGACCTGAATATGTGATTGCTTCCAATGCAATTACCCACACCATCCAACAGTCTTGTTAGTTGTAAAACCAGTCACAGATTGCTCTGCTTCAGGTTGAGGTAATGGCCTGTACTCTCTCGGCTTTGCCGGGTCGACAAAGATAACCCAACCATCCAAGAATTTGGCGTTCATACCTTCACGAGCCTTCTCAGCTTCTTCCATGTTAGTATAAGTCACAAAACCGAACCCCTTCGATCTCCCGGTGCCCCTATCGGTGATGACTTTCGCTGGTCAGCCACAGCAAAGGAGATCAGGGGGCAACAAGCAAAATAATAAGAGAAAAGAGAGAATTGCCATTACCTTCAACAAGCTGACCAAAAGGAGCAAATGCCTCTCTCAGCTTCTCATCTGTTGTTAATCTTGAAAGTCCTGTTAATTGCAAAAGCTGTTCAAGGTTAGTAGCAGAATTTGCTTCCCTGAATACAATTCAACTTAGATGAAACTAATAACATACTTTAGAAACATCAGCACTTCTTCTTCCTTAATTTTGTCCTATTCAGTTCAGAAGATGATGTCTCTCTGATTCTTCAATTTTGGACATGTTAAAAGAAATTTAAGCCCCAGAAATTTGAGGTTCATATAATCAAATTCGAACAATTTACAGACAGACATCGAGCAACCACGAGATGGGTTGTCAGAACCTCCGAAATTTAATTTCAAGAACCAGAACACTAAATAATCCAAATCAAATTTGTTTCAGCACTGGGAACATACTAAATGATCCACAAGTATTATGAAAAATGAAAGCGAACTAAGAATATGAAACACAGAATCTGAGTACCAAAACGCATACCACTAACAAAGAGTTTAGGAGAAGTGAGCGTCGTAGAATATAACCGAGTCCATGAGAAATTTGACGAAACCCCGGAAAGAGAGCGTCTAAACACAGAAGCGAATGCCATGGAAAGCTCTAATGGGGGTTGAGATTTAGGAGCACTTTATAAGGGCCGCCAAACCCTGGTAAAACCCTCCTCTTACGGTTTTAGGCGATCGTGTGACGTTTGTATACACGTACATACGCGGACATTTTTTTTTTACCGATTAAACTTTTTTATATATTTGTGATTAATTGCATTATAATTTATATGACGGGTCTTATTAACCTCAGGGAAGTAAATAGGTTGGCCCGGATGACCCCGAAGTTGGAGTTGGATCTGCTCGGCTTATTCATTTTTCTTTTAAATTACAAAACATCACTCTTGTTTTTCCGAATATTGGGCTGAACTATTTTAACTCGTAGCTTTCTTATGATTCGATCGGGCCAAAATTAGGTCGAGTCAAGTCGAAATTGACATGCCTAATTAAACTTTTTCGCACAAAATAGGTAATTTCAATTTTTGAAATTTCAAAAGAGGAGTTTATTTATCTCTCTCTTTTTACTTATTTTATTTATACTCTATAAATTGCGTTATGCAATGGCCAAAAGAACAATTTAATCCCTAATGTTATGAACATATTTTTCTCTTAATTTTGAAAACAAAAACCACAAATTAACTAAAACAAACATAATCGTTCATTCACCTCAAGTGTGAACTGCTATACAATTGCTTCACTCGCGAATTGGTTAAATAGATAAAGCAAAATACGTTATTAACATGTTTTTAATTATAAATTCAGAAATAAGGACAATAAATTTTCTTTGAAAAGGGAAACTTTCATTACAATATATATATACATATATATATACATATATATATATATATACTAGAGGTTATGTACAAATTTTATGTTAATTGAAATATTAAATATATTTATGAAAAAAAAATCCCAACAAATTCGGGTGATGGAAGAAAGCAAAAGCAAAAGCAAATTATAAGGGAACTCCTAGTCCTATCTGCAAACAAGCAAAAGCAAAGTATGCATGCATGCGTTATAAAAATGTCAGCATGCACCTGATTCTTCTCTTTTCACAGTACTTAAAAAACTAACTGCTTGTTATCAAACGAACCTACGGAATTTTGCAGTTTGAATTTGTCAAAAAAGAAGTCTTCAGCCAGACCTTTTTAAGCTGCTGTCTGGACTCTGCCGCCTAAACAAAACACACACAGCAGCAATGTTACAGGAGAAAAAAGTAACTGAGGAAAAGCAGCCGCTTCGTCACCAAAATTGTACTTCACGCCATTGCTTTTGGCACTTCCTTCTCTAGCATTGATGTGCCCTTAAAAATGGTCAGTTGGAAATCCCGCGTATACCGCAACAGCTGATCAACAAAGAGAACAATATACGGTTTCAGTTCCATCATTCACTCAAACAACTTGCAGCTCCCGCTTAGACTTTGCAAATTATTCAAAATCATTGAAACAAAATAAAATTTTATAAAATCACCACATTCCGGCTTTTGTTTGAAATTTGATGATTAGATTATATCATGGGGAACAGATGTAGGTTACTTCAACCATGCAGATTTTCAAACAACTGAAACTTACTTGTCCCTCACTCATCTTCCTGAAGCCAAATTTATTTGTCCAGATTGATTCAGCTTCTTCGGCTGCAGGTAGCACCAGGTTTTCCACATTCAAGAAGCATAACAACCTCTCAATGGATGAGAATAGAGCTTGGAAATAGCCCTGGACATAAATATTTCAGGTACAAAAACTTTGCAAGGTTAATTATCAGATCTCACTTTTTGGGAAAAGAAGCAAGCAACCTTCATCCACCGTCAAACTCTTACCTTTCCCTGATGTTCTCTGCATGTGGCAACCAGAGGAAGCTCTGCAACTGCCCTTCCAAAAATTCTAAGAAGTCCAGCAGACACAACAGTACCCCTGTGTAATAAAAGAATAATGGTGGGAACAATTAAATAAGACATTCATCACCTTTAGTAGTCAAATGGAACAAGTTAGCAAAAAGCGCTGAGGCATATCAAGGGAAACCAACATACTTTACGATCAAAAGTACACAATACATATTCCCGAACTCTTGGCCAGATATGTTCCTCCTGCAAGACGTTCCAAGCAATATTTATCAATGACTGATGAACTGTAAAAACTGCAGAGAAATTAATAATAACAAACAAAGACGCTGGAATGTGCAGAACTATCATGTTAACACAATAATCACTTTATCTATTTTGAATTATATCTAGCTAATGAAAACCAAAAGAAAAAAGAAAAATTAATAGATGTAAGGCCTAGCATCAACTTAGTTGACAGTACAAGATGAGCATGAAGACAATGCTTTCAATAATTTCCCTCCTAAGAAATTTACAGACTAAGAACAACTAGACTCTTCCGATTCCATCCAGAGAAATTCAAATCTGGCTGCTTTAACATCTGAAAGAATAGCTACTCCACAGAAAAAGTAATAAAGAATTAAAAGAATTTCTCCAGAAAAGTGTGCAAGAAAGACTGGAATTACCCATAGACCATAACAGGAATCAGATCACGACCAGATCTTGCAACAATAGGATCAAAACACTCCTGCCAAAAAAAATTGGAGGAAAAAATAAGGTAAAAAGACGAGAAAATAATAAAATAGGAAGCATCACTCTGCATATAGCATTGGAAAATAAAAAACTCAGCAACTAAACAAACGACAAAAAGCAGAGCCCTAATTTGGAAACTTCTGGTGAAACTTTAAAAGGGAGATTTTTGTTAACTTGTTTTAGGAAGACCCGATAATAAATGAGATGGCTTTGTCGACAGTGACGTTTCTTTAGATTACGATGTTGTTTGGTCTTTGTTTTGATATACTGTTAGTAGGATAATGGATGTACTGAACTCCTTTCTTATTTAATTCATTTTAATTTTTCAAAAAAAAAAAAAAGGCAGAGCCATCCCAAAAACTGGATATGGAGAAGGGGAAGAAGAAGACGAAGAGACCCTCTTGAAAAGCAAACATTTACTCATCATTTGAGCGAAAAGATCTATCTAAGTCCAACACTGAGATGAAGCAGAGAGAGAGAGCTGTTATTTAGTATTGGAAGGTGGAAGGAAGGAAGGATATAATTACTCGGAAAATTGCAGTAGCTGCTGAAAGCAAATCTCTGCGGATCCGACTTTTTCCCATCAATATTCTCCATTGAACATTACCGTCAACTTCATCAAACAATAAACCTCTCTCAGAATGTTTTCTGTTTATAATATCCAACAGTCGAGGGGGAATCGTCTGCACTCCACTATTAACAGATTCATGTAGAGCTTCATGGATCCGATTACAATCATCGGAGCAGAACCAATCCTCCCTTGGAACTTCCTGAAATGAAACATATAAGAAGTACTAGTGACTACAATAGCAAAATTAACCACACTGAAGCAACTGTTTTAGGACTATGAACCTACTTTTAAATCACACTGCCCGCTGTCCCTCAAGCAACCAACATGGAACTCTTTTTCACACTGAAAAATGAAAAATAAAAATCATAATAAGCTACACAATCAAGAATATAACAAATGCTTCTTTAAATTATCTGGATGTAGAAAGAACCATACTTGGTCACAGTAGATAACTGTTCGGTCCCCAAATGTCTCTGTTCGAAAATCATGACCCCTAGTGAACATTAAAAAAAGAAAAATGTAACATCTTAGCAGACAAAAAATGTAGAATGGAGAATAGAACACAATTTTGATAATCAACCAAATAGACAAATAAATTGAATTAATAGAAGCAATTATAATTTCAAAAACAAAACGAACAACAGAACTGCGTAATGATCAAATGCATCTTAACAAACTAAAAGTTTGTTATTTTATCTTTCTAGATCATAATATCCCATGAAACAATCAGATGGTTAACTCATTCTCCACCATTTGTTACTTACCACAAACAATGATAAACCATAATATGATTGCAAGCTATAACCATATCAAGCTAACCAATTCTGTTCCACCATCCCAAAAAGACTACAGTTTAATGAAAAACTCAATGAACCAACCTACCGGCAAATAGCACAGCCACCAACTTCAGATTCAGGACTTTTAACAACTCGAGTTGATCGAATAATGATAGGCCTTGCTCCGTGGCTTGATTTATTACAGTTTGGACAACACCAAGAACCCTTGGGAACAGACTGTAAACCCAAACATGCTGCACCACCAACAGATCCAAGCAAAGGAAATAGAATGTGAGAATACTTAATGACAGGCTACAATTTTTAAAAGACTGAGAGTTAATCTGCGAGATCCACTGAATAGATCCATAACAGTCTGCATAATTTAAACTTAAATAAGCCAACAACATATAGGAATGGGACGTTAAACTGGAAAAAAAAATAGTGCGGTAAGAAAATCAAGGGAAAGAAGCTGAAAAAGAGCACTTGACAGGAAAAAGGAAAGCTATAACATAAACTACAAACAACATATACCAGGATGAAATGCCCGAGGACAAGTTTCACAACATATTAGGTTCCCTCCATCTCCACATTTTGTGCACATATCATCACTCATACTAGTGGTGAGACTTTGCCCATTTGCCAGTGAAATAGCTATGTCATGAAGGGTCACCCCATTAGAAGTGTAAATGTGACGGTAACTGCAAAAGATACCAAATTTTTATCATAAGTAATCAAATCTAATTTACATCAACAAAGTTCCAAGCTATTTTAAAGGCTACTCACGGTTGTCGCCTGGCAGCCATTCCAGCATGTGCCTCAAATTGAGAAGGACTAATCTGTTAAAGAAAACAAAGATAACTCAAATATTACAAGTGAACAAAAGATTGGAATTAAGGCATTACATGCAAGATTCAGGATCCAATATCATCGTAAAGCCTGCTTCATTGCATTACCTCTGTTTCACAGCAATTACAGACTATACCATTTCCAAGTTTGTAGCCGCCCAATATTTTCTGCAGAAAAGGGCATCATGTAAATTTGGATAAGATAATGATCAAATGCATATAATATCATAATCATATTACAAACACGTTACATGTCCTTTGACATAATAAGCTAAGTCAGCTCCATCTGGAAGACCATTAGGCATGAAAAGTAACCGGTGAAGATCATTATCTCTGCCAACATGTAGAAAGAACTTCCAGGTTAAATTAGTCAGGGATATTTTCTTCAAGAAAAGCAGAGTTTCACAAATCTAATAGTAACAACCTTCTCTTAGAACCACCCTCTGGTGTTTTTCTTTGTTTAATGACTGATCCAGATTCAAATAAGCTTGGTCTGCATGAAGCACAAACCGATAAGTGAACAAGACAGAACTATGCACTAAAGCCAAATAACTTTGCGCAAATACATGCAACCCAAGCAATCACACTGAAATGCTAAAAGAATATTTTTGCACTTCTACTTTTGACTCTTTAGAAAGAGAGCAGAGAGTGGGAGAATGTGACAGACCGCTTCAGTGCATGTTTCCTCTCTTCTGAAGTAGTCATATAAGTGTCTTTGAAAAGACTGTTCTGTAGAAATGAGCTTGATGCGGGCCAAGCACTTTCTTGTAAAGCTTGGTTGGAATGGCTGCAAGTCCATAAAATTCATCGCAAAAGGTAACTTGAAATTAAGCCACTGCTACTATAAAGAAAAGAAATTATAGCCAAAGGCCAGCTAAAGCTTTCATGCCCAGGAAAAAAGATTTTAGAGGCATTTGTAAGAACACCAAACTATTTTCTATCAGAATAAGCCCACACTGTTTTGTACTTCTTCACCCACCACATGATTGAATCCTATTGATGCTAGGTATACACCAGACCAGACATATACAAAGGACTGCATGATCAGATAATTAGCAATAACGAAACAAATCCTTGAAATTGCTAACACAAAAAGGATCTGACTTGATAGAAGGAGAGAAACATAAACCTCTAAAGGGGTCTTGGCACAAATTTACCGAAAAAAAATTTGAAAAAAAAAAAGCAACATCTATGACAGATCTATGGTCATTCATCCTATCAACATGTGCATTATTAGAGATTGCAAAATTCATCCTATCAACATGTGCATTATTAGAGATTGCAAAAAAAGGAAGATCAGAAGGAATGGAAGGGAGAATAGCAAACAAGAATCAGAACCTCAATAAACAGTAAACAGGAAATTTTCAGTAATAAGGAAAATATAAAGAGGAAGCAACTTCTTATCAAGGCAAGAAAGTGATGCGGAAAGAAGTGAGAAAGATACGAAGATGTTGTATATTCCGTTCATTGTCATGTGTCTGCAATTGGCTCTATAATACAGGGAAAAAAAAAAAACTCCGTATCTATCTAAGAGTCATCACATTGAAGAGAAAGGGACATGGTTGCCTTTTACACCTTAGTCAGTTAATGGTTACAGCAGAGCAGCATTTATTCACATCACAGAAAATTCTATTACTTTTACTCTGAATTAAGCAACAAATAAATAAATCCCATTTAACTAAAACTTGATCAATTACTCTAATCATCAAGTTTTGCAATCAAATTCTTCAGCGCAAATCATAGAAAAGAATATAGGAGAACAAAAAGAGGAATCATATAAACAAGGTCAGAAAAAGAAAATAACAGGGCTTCACCTCAACAGGGAATAAACCGAAGGTAGTTTTCTGTGACTTCCTTTATCTACTCCTACCGTTTCATTGGTTTGCTGAAGACTAGCTGCATATGCAATTAAATTTAATTAAAAAATTGCATCAAATCTCCATACACATCTACCTTGTCCAATTGAAACAATAGGACCATTTTCTCGTGATTATTGTTACTACAGTAGGCTATTGAAAAAAACATTATTTTTACTACAACAACTGGTAAATGTCTCAAGAAGGCAAGTATGACATGTAATATATGTAACGTTTTCACCTTTCCAAACCTGGAAGAATTCTTCATTAATGGAAGAGCCAGCCACGTCTTTCACAACTTCATCCAGCATACTGAGTGGAGCAGTCTTCACTTCTTGAATTATACTATAAATTGGCCTCCCATTCTCTAGGTATATATGGTTATTTGGATGTCTAGTTTTAAAACCAGCATGCTGCTCAAACTCATAGGCACTAAGAACCTATGCAAGCACAACTCAGTCCGTTATTAGAGATGCTTAATCAATATATACCTGTGAAGTTAAAAGGGTAGAAACTTACCCTAGAGAAATTGCACATTGAACAGCTGCACAAGTATCCTCCGCCATCTATAATCCCATCCAGCTCTCTCTGACGTACCATTTACAATAACATTAGCATTTTGTGTCACCAATAAAATTTACACAATTCTGATAACTGAAACATCAAAGTCTGCTTACCGCTGGACTAAAGGACAAATATTTCACCCTCGCTCCATCAAGGATGCCAGTAGATAACAACTTTTTAACATTTGAAGGGTAGTTATGAGGAACTTCTTTCTTAGACATCTTTAACTCCATATTAGGATTACAAGCATACCTATCCATACCTTCAGAAACTTCTCCGCCAGAATCAATCCAAGTAGAGTAGCTCCTTCCATATTCAGGCACTGAAGTAACTGTCTGGGTACCATAATCCTCCTTTCTTTTGCTAAATTTGAAAGTAATCTTCCTAATCCCAGATGAACTAACATGCTTAGGTATCTCCAAGACAACATGACAAACAGACACAGAATCGGAACTATCATTCTGAGAAGTGCCGACGTGTGAGCTCACGTTCTCACTACTAGGTTGCCCTTCCTCACACGAACTTCCAGAACAAGTCGACGTTTCCTCACCATGACCCACTTGATCACTCCTCATCAGTTCAGCCTGTTGGCTACTGATATCTTGGCAACTCAAAGCATTCTCTCTAGATGAATCTGTGGGATTCGAAACTTCAGACTTAACATCCTCATTCGACGCTTCTTTTGCTTCTTTCTTGTCAGGAAATGTTTCCTGCTGAATGTTATCCATGAGAAACTCATTGACACAAGCCAAATCAGGAACCAATTCAGTTCCTGAAGTATTCTCCTCCAAATTCACATCCGTGGCCATTTCCACACAAACTGCACCTTCTCCCATCAAGAAACCTCAAATTAACAAATTCTAAAACCGTGAGAGCACTAAACAGCATTCAAGATACTAAAAAACTATGTGGCAAAAACGAATTGAACCCTATTCGCCCATCCCAAAACTGCTCAATAATCTGAAATTACATTGACAGTGGCACGTAGTTTGAATCTGAATTTGTATTTACCTCCAGAGAAAACTAGAACAACCATTTACAACTATTTACCCTAAAAAAACGATACAATAACAAGTTGAATGAACACTCCAAACTGTCAATAACCGCTAAAACTGACCTCCAAATCCACTGACCAATCCTACACGCACTTCTGAAAATTTTTCACAAAGCCTACCTCTAATAATCAATCCAAACACCTCCTCTTGGTGGAGCCAAAAACACAAGTTTCTTCTTCAAATTCGACTCAAATAAACCACACGAGAGTGGGCCTTTTTGAGTCAGATTCGGGATCTTATAGATCTAATGTTCGTAGAACACTAATTGAGCTTTTTGTTATCCAAAAAAAAAATCCGACTCGATCGACGAAGGTCTCAGGAGATTAAGTTGTTAGGGTTTTGATTTTCGTGGGAAAAATAAAAATCGAAAGCAAAAATAAAAACCGGAGGAACAGATTCAACTTTTTCCAGAGAAGATAAAAGAGATAGAAAAGAAGAGAAAGAAACGTATGTTACTTTTATATATATATATATATACAGAGAGAGAGAAACCGCCTATTGGTATTTCCTGAAATTTGATATTATAAAAAAAGAAAAGGAGGGAGAAAGAGGCGGTTTGTTGTTCACGATATTTTGGAAGTTACAAGAAAACAAGTGGATAAACAATGGTGGGACCCTTTCTTGTTTTATTAGCACATCTGTTCCTGTAAGAGCGAGGGACGTGGCAAGACCATGAGAGTGCAGTGTTCCGTAAAAAGCTCGAGTGGTACACGTCTGCAATGGGGATTGGTGGATCCAAACTTAATAGCTTTGTTGGGCTCTGTCTCCCACTCAACAATTGAAGCCCAACGAGTGTGGGTAAAGTAATACAAATTAGTTTCGATTGATAAAAGAAATGATTAAAATATTCAAATGGGTAAAAAAAAATTTTGATTTTTAATTTGTTGATTTGATTTATTTAAATAAATTTTATTGTTAAAAGAGATAAATTTATTAATTAAATGGTTAATTTTGATAAATTAATAAGTTTTTATAAACTAAAATAAATCAATTAATTTTTAATTAATAATCTCTTTTTTAATTAAATCTCAAATTTTTAGATTGATAAGAACAATTTCTTTCAATTATATTTCAATTTTATTTAA
>JAOQMP010000005.1:45728357-45739033 GCA_027563575.1 Erythroxylum pedicellare
TACATTTCCATCCATGTTAGTTTTTCTCTTAAAAACCCACTTGCATCCAATAGGTACAATACCATCAGGGCATGAACCAAAGTCCATACTTGGTTAGTGTACATAGGTTCTATTTCAGATCTCATAGCTTCTTACCATTTAAAGAATCAGTGTCAGACTTTGCTTCTTTAAAATTAGTAAGCTCATTATGTATGAGCGATACATTATCCTTTTCCTGCTTAATATGTAAATTTAATTTAATGGGGGGACGACGTATCCTACTGGTGTGTCGCAGATTATGTGTCTCTTTAACTCTTAGTTGTAAATCATATGTATCAACTTGAGGTTTAATTCCATTTCGATGTGAATTTGTGGTTTTTGAACTTCACTAAGTTCTACTTCACTCCCATTACTTTCTTTGATAATAAATTCTCTTTATAAGAATGTACCATGTCTTGAGACAAACACCTTTTGCTCAATAGGATGGTAAAATTGGTATTTGAAACTCTCTTTCGGATACCCCATAAATTTACATTAACTGATTTAACTTGAAGCTTATTAGATACAGCATGCTTCACATATGCATCACATCCTCAAATCTTTAAATATGAAAATCTGGGTCTTTTGCCAATCTATATCTCATATGGTGTCTTGTCAAACAATTTGGATGGAACTCTGTTTAGAAGGTCTATTGCGGTATCAATTATGTATCCCCAAAAGGAGATAGGAAGGATTGCATGATTCATCATAGAACGTACCATATTTAATAAAGCACAATTTCTCCTCTTAGAAACTCCATTATACTGTGGAGTTGCAGGAGGAGTCCATTGTGAGAGAATCACATTCTCTTTTAAGTAACCAAGAAACTCATGGTCCAACTATTCACTACCTCGATCTGATCTAAGTGTTTTAATACTTTTAACAGTTTGTTTCTCAACCTCAAGTTTAAATTCCTTAAACTTTTCAAAAGATTCAAACTTTGTTTCATTAAGTATACATAACCATATCTAGAATGATAATCTGTAAACGAAATGAAATACGAATATCCACCTCTAGCACTAGTGGACATAGGCCCATATATATCTGAATGTATTAACTCTAGTAACTCATTAGCTTATTGTCCCTTTCCACTAAAGGGTAGTTTGGCCATCTTTCCCAATAAACAAGATTCACAAGTTTCATATGATTAATAATCAAAATGATCTAAATATCCATCTTTATATAACTTAGTGATTCTAGTTTCATTGATATGACCTAACCTACAATGCTATTGATAAGATGAATTTTGATTACTTAACCTTCTTTTCTTACTATTTATATTAAGAATTGACCTTTCAAGATCTAACTCATACAAACAGTTTATAAGTAATCCAGATCCATAATAAACATCATCTTTATAAAAAGAACAACTGTTATTCTTAATAATAAACACAAATCCATTCAAATCCAAATAAGAAATAGAAATGATGCTTCTTGTAATAGCGGGAACATAACAACAATTATCAAGTTCTAATACAAGGCTAAAAGGCAAAAACTAAACTACAACTTCTTACAACTAATGCAGTAACTCGTGCTCCATTACTAACTCATAGGTCAACTTTGCCTTTCCTCAACAATCTACTCCTTGTTAATGTCTGCATGTTATTACATATGTGAGAACCACAATTAGTATCTAATACCTAAAAATGTAGAATAAAAGTAGAAAGATTGATCTCAATCATAAAAGTACTTAAATAGACATTTGCTTAAGCTTCTTATCTTTTCAGCTAGCAAGATAAGATGGGCAGTTCCTCTTCCGATATCCGTTAACTCTACGATGAAAACATGTGCCCTTATCATTTCTCTTATACTTAACACCTCCTTTGGCCCTTACTACATTAGTAGAAGCCTTCTGTTTCTTATTCTTATTCTTCTTAGAGCCCTTTTTCTTGCTCTTAGAAGAATTGAAATCAAGAACAGAACTAGGTTCCTTCTTAAGGCACTCTTCCACAGTCTTGAGCATGTTCAACAGTTCAGACAATGTCATGTCCTTCTAGTTCATATTGAAGTTCATGATGAACTGTGAAAAACTCAAACCTAGAGACTGCAGCACCAGATCAACGTTTAACTTGTGGTCCCTTTAAAAACCTAATAAGGCCAATTTTTCTATATACCTAATCATCTTCAGCATATATAGGTTGACTCGTTCTGTCATCTTGCAATGAAATAGTGCCTTGGAGATTTGATATCTTTCCATCCTACTTTGTGCACAAAACAACTCCTTCAGATGTAGAATCATAATAGGCGCATCTATGTTCTCATGTTGCCTCTGAAGCTCAGGAGACATGGTGGCCAACATCACACTTGTGACTTGCTCAACGTAATCAATATAACGTTGATACCTCTCCCAAACATCATCAGCTGCATCAAAACTAGGTTTTGGTGGTGCAGGAGTGTCAAGAACATAAAGCTTTTTCTCTTGCTTGAGAACTATTCTCAAGTTTTGAAACCAATATGAAAAATTAGGTCCAATCAAATTTTTAGCATCCATGATGCTCCTCAACGTCAGGTTGGTACTCATCTTCAGATTTAATAATCGAAAAACATAAAAGAAGAAAATATTAGTTTATATCCAAAATCAAATAAAATAAAGACTTTAAAATTATTTGATTACTCTGACTATTTTAATCAAATTAATAGCCCTCACTATTAAATCTAGAAATTATCAAATAATTTCCTAGTGGGCTAATACCCTGTTTAAAATTAACTGATCTTGAGTTTGCTTAACAAACTAACTAAATTTAAATTAGGTAGAAAACTATTTTCAATCACATCTTATATGACTCATAGAACTGTTAGGTGACAACTTTTTGCCAAAATATGTCACATATATTATTCCTAACCTTGCCTCCAATCCATATAATCATGAGTATTCTCATCCAAATCATACAAATTTAGTTAAGTAGGAACCATTGATTTAAGATAAAACATATTCGAGTTAAAGTAGCTTTGAGTTTACTCAATAAGCCAAGCAATAAATAGAATTATGGTTTTATTCTCAAATAATAGAAGGCAACTATCACTATCTTAAATAATAGAAGGCAACTATCACTATCTTAACGTGTACTTAAGATTTAGTTGAGGGATTTAAAATTTTAAAAAATTTTCGGTCTCGTCAAAATAATATAATCTCATTATATTTATAATTTCAAACATAATCTTATTGATTTGATATCAATTTAGTTAAATACTTTTCAATTTTATTAAGAGCATAAATTAATTTAATTTCCCTTAAATTAATTAAATTAAAAGTTTAAGTTTTTAAAAACGATAAAAATAAATAAAAAGAAAGAGAGGCTATCTGGCACACAAGCCTCTATGATGCTTCTGGGACTATAGTTAAGAGGAACCTTAACTTAACGTCTTCATAGATGTATGGCTAGAGAACAGTGGGTGCATGTCTCATACGCACCCATCGTTCTCCCACCTATTTGCATGGAAGTTTCTAGAAAAAACTTCCCTCTCCCATATATGTTTAACCGTCCCACATTCTTCCAACCAATGCTCCTATGTTCCTCTAACTGCTTCAATCGTCGGCTGTCAACCCTTTACATTAGTGAATTGTTGTCCTCAAGTTGCTCACCGCCTACGTCCATGGGGGATTTTTCACCCATTGTGTTTCACGGTGGTGAAACCAATCAATGGTTTTGCCACTTGATCATCACCAGCGGCGAGAGACATCTCAAATGGATTTTAAGCCACTTATTTGTGTAATCCATAAATGTAGTAAACACAAACAAAGTAGTCAGAAAAACACAAGTATAGAGAAAAGAATTTTTTCAGATCTTGATAAGCAATACACAGAAAGAAGAGCTAGGTTTTTAGATTGTACATTCTGATTTGTCTTTAAAGGTTCCATAACAAATGGACAAAAATAATTCTAGAATTAATATGCAAGTCTCTCAAGAGCCATGTCGTGAAAACATTTGTTTAACATAGACAAATCAAATAGAAACAATTTCCAACATCATATATGTTGGATCGGAAAACTAAAACATGTATGATTTGGTTAAATTGTAGATTTCAAAAAAAATTTAGAAATCATAACACAGCGGAAGCAAGATATCCAAACCAACATGCATAGCCACACATGATACGGTACAAAGATAATAAAATTAATAACAAGATGGTGATATTACCGACTCCTTCGCTATAGCTTTAATTCCTTGTTGCGCTATCCTCTCCTTCTTCTTATATCCAATCCTTTGTCATTCTATCATCTCCTTGTTGTTGTATCCTCAACCAATTTTATCTACCACTTGTTTTTCTTGGAAAACTTGGTTAATAAGATCCTTTTATGAGAAAGGAGAAGAAATGTTTGGAGGAGAATTTTCTTAGAAGAAAGAAGGAAACAATGAGACTCTTTTTCATGCAAGTTTCGGCACTCTCATACAAGACAGGAGAGAGAGTGATAAAAATGTAAGTACACCTTCTTACTCCCTCACACTTTCGGTTAACAATAAAGGAAAGAAGAATTTTCCATCTGATGCATCATTTCTTCATTTAATCAATCATAAAGAAGTCATTAAATGAGATTCTTCTCATTTGTCTTTAAAATGACTATATGAAAAGTATATTATCCTAAATGAGAACTATCAATTTCTTTTTTGATGATGAAAGAAGGAAGATGATCCATCCAATGTACATCTTTCTTCTTTAATCCAATGAATGCTAATAGGTTACGTGCTATAATTAAAAGATAACCATTAAACTATTTAATGGTAAGTTCATAACTCCATTTAATGATGATAAACTAAAATAAAGAGCATCAATTTAATGTTAAATGTGCAACTGCACATTCAGCCCTAATGAAAAACAAAATTGCACTTTATTTTCTTAAAAATTTTGTTTTAATTTAATTAAATGGGTCAGACTTTGGTTTAATTTAATTAATTAAATTAAACCAAAGTCTGACCCATTTCTAAATATATATTTGGGCTTCTAATTAACCATTAATTAGGACAAGCCCATTTCTAAATGTCCAATTGCAAACTCTATTTTGAACCTTATTATAAACATCCACACAACAAAGGGTAAATTTACCGTTTTGCCCTTATGTTGGTTTTTCCTTCTAGATCTCTCGTTTTACTTTATATGGTGATTCACACACAAGATCTCTTTTCGATATTAAGACTTGATAGGCAACTAGTTAATCAAACTACTGGCACCAGTTCAATCACCAAATCTCCTTAAAACATCTACATGTGATAATATCACGATAAACTCTTTATTTGAGTGAATATTCCCTGATACATGTTTCAATTAATAATTTCAACATACAGACATTGAATTAATACTCTATAAAAATCTATTATGATCATATCAAGAATTATAATGAAACACATATGAGTTCACCACTCGTCAAGATTATGGTCCATAATAAGCGAATGCTTAAGTTGTATGTTTTAAGAATAAAATAACGACCCACTTTATTCTTTAAAATATACTTGATTAAAGATTCATTTAATGGTGCCATTATCAATAGTCAACTACTATCATGATATTGAACTCAACTTTCCCTTAAAGTAAACTATTTTACTTACATAGAGATAAATCGCAACTTTACAGTCTAAACCATAATCAAGCGACCAACTTGATTATTCAACTATGAATCAATTAATATAGATTATAATAATATACATATTTTCCATACATTTCTAAGTATATGTATATTACTTACAAAAGAATCTCGATACCTTTTGACTAGATATATAATGCTCATACATAGAACACCAAACTCTTTTATTTCATTAATAATAAATATTTTCATTATAAAACTGTAACTGGCAGAAAATTAAATTATATGTAAATACACATGCTTTTTAGGGCACTACATTTACATAAATCCAACAGTCTCTACATATATTCGATAAAACTCATCAATCGAATGCTCTTTTTCAAGCAGTTTTGGGGGATTCTAGAAGACCGTAATTCCTTATGGATTAGATGGCTTCACTCTTATTTTCTCAAAGGTAAAAGCATTTGGGAGCTCCTTAATAAAGCATCGCATTCTTTCTTTTTGAACCAACTTTTCAAGATGAGGCAAGACATTGAAGCAAAAATGTCATGTCCTATTAGCAACAGGAAGCTCATTCCACTGTGGTTTGATAATTGGTCAAGAAGAGGAGCTCTTATACACGCCTCGGTGGAAGTAAGGTTTTCTATTCACTTCCCACTTAATACAAAGATGGAAGCTTTTATTAGCAGAAAAACTTGGCACTTTCCTGAAGGTATCAACCAAACTACAATCCAAGCCCGTCCCATCGAGACACTTTCTTATGGCATACTCGCCCAACCCATCAGCTGTCGAACAGAAGCATGAGAGAATTGTTACATTTGCGCAAACCTACAATGAATTGGTCTAGAATTGTCTAGAACAAGAACATTCCTCCAAAGCTTTCTTTCCTTCTATGGCTTCCTATCCAAAACTGCCTCAATATAGTTGATAGACTCAGGTATTTAACTATTGATAGAGATTGTTCGTTTTGTTTAACAAAGGCTGAATCACAAGACCACTTATTCTTCACATGTGAGATCACCAACCGAATATGGGAAGTTATTAAAAGGGAATTTCAATGGTCATTGCCAACTTGTTCACTCTTAAGTGTTATAAAATGGCTAGCTGATCATTGTCCCCTATGGAATTGGTTTATTCTATAAATGTCGGACTCTGTGTACAAATTGTATGGAAGGAGCGCAATGCCGGAAGATTCGAAACTAAGTAGAAAACTCTCTCCCTCCTGATACAAAAAACGTTGAAAGGTACCCATGAGATTCTAATGCTGAGACATGTTGTTTAACTCATTTACATCTGTTCTTTAGTCTGCTCACCTTATATGAAGTCGAGGTTGAGGAGTTGTAAAATTCAATTTAACTAGGATCTCTCCCTTTGTTTTGTTTGTTAGTTATGATCTGTACCTATTCACCTTTTATAAATTAAAAAATTATTTTTAAAAAAACTACCTAATATTGTCCAAGTCTATGAACCTATAACAAATAACAAAGTTGGTTAAAATCAACTAAAAATATTGTGAGATTCTTGATACACAAAGTATTTGGTTCTAATTCAAGCAAGCACCACTTGACTTTACCATTCACAACATAATAACTCATCAGTTGTATGTTCCCCCATTTTGTAATCAAAGAAAAATATATTAAATTACATTATAGTAAATACAAGAAATGATAGAATAAGTCTAGGAGATAGAATTAATACCCTTCACTTTCCTCTTCATTTCCATCATAATCCAAGCTAAGTAATCTTTTAAATATCATATTATGATTTGGCAAGCCACATTTCCATCATAATCTGGACCAAGTAACCTTTTGAATAAAAAACATATTTTTCTAATTTATGAAAATCCTCTATAAACCATAGAAACTTCAAATCAAAGTCTTTCCATGCCTTTGTGTATGCCAGATGATGCATAACATTATTATCAATGGGTTTCTTTTTATTCCACCTTATATTTATGGCTATTTTTTATCATAAAAAGCCTTTATAGTTGTGGTTTAATAGGAAAGTATCTCAAGATTTTATACTGTATTTTTTTCCTTTTCCATCATTCACTTGTCTCCTTGATGTACCATAAATAGGACATTTTTTAAGATCTTTAGACTCCTTCCAAAAGATAGCGCAATCATAATTGCAAGTATTGATATATATCCTAATCTAAGGTACTTTAACAATTTTTTTGCTTCATCGTAAGATTTGGGCAATTTGTGGCCAATTGGTAATACATCATTAAGCAACTCAATCAATATGTGAAAAAAATTTTACTCCACCTATTATATACCTTCAAGTGCAACAACTTGATAACAAAAAGATAGTTGTGAGAAAATTATAGAACCCTAGATATAAGTCTTCTTGAGCTACTTTCAATAAATTCTCAAAATTATCTTTTGTAATTCTACCAAAAGTATTAGGCAAAATATTTTCATCCATAGTCTCCATATAATTCCCCACATCTTCTGACATTTCTCTAATTCCATCATCTATGTCATCATTATTATCACTATCATCATCACCATTGTTATCACCATCATCACCTGTATCAAAACTTCTATCATTACTTGCTTCTGAACTTTCTCCATAACAAATTCATTAAGTATAGAATTTATCTCTGCCTTAGATTAGCAAATATATATACCACATGTTCACTTTGATTGTTGAAATTTAAGCAATCTATGCGTGGACATCAAATTTCATATTCTAAACTAATTTAATCATTTACAAATTTCATGAAAATCTTCAATCTTTCTAAGTATTGGGACCATTTTCGATGAGTCATTCAACTTTTTGCCATGTAGTTATACAGTTATAAGTAAGTTACTAAATTAGTGAATGCAATTTAAGTTGTAAATAACATAATGGTAAATCAAAATTGACACACCAAGTTTATATTCTACAAAAGAATGCAATTGGTTAGCATATTATGAAAAACCCTATAGTAAGATATATGACAACATAATATTATAATAAGCATATGGTGAGAAACTTTGCTTAACGAAAAACAAATAGAGTATAGTGTTCTTTAGTTTGCTAGCTATTGACATAACTCATTTTGGATACTCTTTAAGTCCTAATTTATTAAAAGTAAGCTTATCTTATGCCTCGACTCATCCTTAGATAATATATAGCATTTATAATAGAATTTATAAATTTTAAATCCTATTTGAACCTTTAAATTAGTATTTTGGAAGAAATTTACGACATAAACACTAATCATGGTTGAAGTAGTGTTTAATGACAAAGTGCATATTAATATGTATTTGAAATGATTAATAAAAATGTAAAAAGAATAATAGATAAAAGCATATATGTAGGTATATTATTAAAGAAAATTTAAAAAAAAAGGTTATGAAAAAATATAAAACATAAATTAAAGCTTATTGACATTTGACAACAAATCGTTATAATTTTAAAAATAGTTTTTTCACATTTTGGCTTAAGTCACAAATCCTAATTGATACATTATAAAAGCAGTTATTTCATATAAGACATAAACATTAATCCTAGAATTAGGATTAATGTTTATGTAGTATGTGAAATAGGAAATAGGATTAGTGTTTATGTCATATATGAAATAGGAAAATAGGAAATAGTTAAGTTACAATACATGGGATTATTGTTTATGTTGTAAGTGAAATAAGATAAGTGTCTAGAATACATATTAATAGGAAATTTTAAAAGTAGCTATTTCACAGACGACATAAACACTAATCTTAGTTGAATTCGGATTAGTCTTTATGTCATAAGTGAAATAGGAAATAGGATTAGTTTTTATGTCATATTTGAAATAGGAAATAGGAAATACTTAAGTCACAAATCCTAGGATTAGTGTTTATGTCATATGTGAAATAGGATAAGTGTGTACAACACGTTAAAGGAAATTTAATAGTAGATATTTCACATATGAAATAAACACTAAACCTAGTTGAAATAATATTAGTATGAGTATGTGAAATAGGAAATAAGGTTAGGGTTTATGTCATATATGAAATATAAAATAGGAAATACTTAAGTCATAAATCCTATGATTAGTGTTTATGTGGTTTGTGAAATAGGATTAGTGTTTAGAACACATATTAATGGGAAATATTAAAATTAGCTATTTCACATATGATATAAACACTAATCGTAGTTAAATTAGTGTTTAGCAACAAATTTCCTATTACTATGTTTTATAACATGATTCAAGCTACTATGTTTTAACAATGAAGAGGTTGAAGACATTCTCTAACAAGCCAAAAGTTGTTGAAGATAAAAGGATGTCCCAAACATTTATAAGAAGGAAAAAGTAGAGCAAATTTGCCAAAAGCTTACTCAACATAGCAATCCAATCCAGACAAAAGCATTTAAGCTCACTAGGAAGCTCAAGGAAACTTTATTTTTGGGAAATGACGTAAATTAAAATTAACCACACATCTGGAGCACAGACATGTAAGAAGTCTCTAGAGCACAAAAAATGACAAAAAAAATGTTGAGAGAATGAATTAAAAAGCAAACACCAGAGGGATGATAGAAGAAAGCAAATGCAGGCGATGAGAGAAGAAGACAATTACCTGAGAGTCACAAAGTTGAGAGAAGAAGAACAATTGCAAGTGAAACAGACATCATTTAGGAAAAAAAACAAACGAAGACAAAAGAATATAAACACCAAACTAAAACACAAAGACGTTGATTAAGTAGTCAAAACACAAAGAAAAAAGAGGAAAAACACAAAGACGTCGTTTGAGTAGCCAGAACATAAAGATAGGAGAAGAAAAATCAGAGGATTTGTTTGTGGAGGTACCGTTAGGCTACGATTTAGAAATTTTGTAGCCAAATAGTAACTATTAGCTATGAATTTCAAATCTTAATATTTGTTGTAGTGTTATGTTATTGCTTTAATGTGTTGCTTTTCCTAGTGGGTGTTCATCTTAGTAGTGTTAGAACTTAGGTACAAGTTTTCGTTTTGGAAGCTACCCTAGGTATAAGTTGAATTGCTTAAAGGGTAATTATACCACTTTATATGATAAAAATACTGCAAATAAGTTAGTGCTTATCAAAGAAACGAGTTTCGTACCGTACCGGCCGGTACCGGCCGGCAAACGGTACGAAATTAGTGAAGTCGGTACCGGACTTGGATACCGGTCGGTACCGGTGTTTACCGGCC
>JAOQMP010000005.1:45786362-45797686 GCA_027563575.1 Erythroxylum pedicellare
AAATGATTATATGAAATGTCTGTGGTTTATGATGTATTGTTGAGTTTTGATATATATGGTGATCTGGCATTCAATATTGAATGATATGATACATCTATTGAATTGGAAATACACTTGTGATATTTGTGTTCTGACTTGAGTTAGCACATAGATGGTGATTCACTCACTAAGTTCGCAAACTCATCAAAATTTCAACGTTGATTTTCAAGTATAAGGGAGAGCTAGCTTTTAAGATGATATAATAGAAGTCTAGTACTGTCAATTTTGGAAACAAGAATGACTCAAAGGTCTGGTCAGTTGATACTAGCGAAGTCTAGATAAAATACTTTTGTTTAGCTTCTCCTTTGTTGTTGAACTTTTTGTATAGAACTTTAAAGTCCCAAATGTTATGTTATGTATAAACATGGATTATGAAATGTAATGACAATATAAGTAAGTTTTATTTTGTGAATGAAATGAGGAGTTTTGATCTTTGGAAATACTTGTGTTCTGTATGATGTTATAATAAGTTGATGTGATTGCTCTAATATGCCATTTTTATGGGGTATGTTTTTGAATATCCTTTAGATGTTCGGGCATATGTTCTATGGTAGTGGTGTGTTACAATTCTAAAATGGTATGTATATTAACTCTCCCATACACCTAAAATATATGTTTTCCCTAATTTATGCATAAGATGCTTATACTTAACAAATTAATTAACACAAAATAAATGAAAGATTAGAACACTCCCTTTAGTTGTAAGCATCTGATACTGAATACACTAAGGTGTAAGTGGACGTGGAGGTGTTACTCCTATAATTCTTCTCCATTTTTGAAATGTTATGCTCCAATCTCTCTAGTTGAGGGTGATACTTGTGTTAGATTGGTGTTGTTGGAAGAAACAAAGGATTTTGAAATCCTAGTGTTGATTTGATGGTGAACTTTCTTGGGGTGAATCACGTTATACAAAATAAAATTATCTTTTGGTTTTTTTGTGTCAATTTCATCTTACCCAAATAAACACCGACCAATGGTTTCATCTCACAAGCTACATGTATATCAATGTTAGTAATATCAAGCAAGTTAATATTAATAGTTAAGTGGGCAATCAAAGAACCAAGACACAAATTCTTGTTAAATGATAAAACAAGGTTAAATTACATAGCTAACCAAGCATCAAAATTAACACGAGCCTTATATACCATACATCAAGTGAAGAATAATTCAACTTTAGTGTATGTACAAGTTATAGCCTTCCTCCCTAAATAATTAAAAGTAAGAAAACTCTTCAAATAAACTCATTCAAGATTTTTAAGAAAACGTCTGTTAGATTGACTAGATTGATACATAAGTATGTCTAGGGGATTAAAATCACCATATTCTATAACAAATTTCTTAGATTGGGTATAATTGATGCATTCATTAGTTATAAAACCCTAAGGCCAAAATAAATTCATTAATACTTTGTCTAAATTGTTTACCCATTAATCTATATTGCAAAATAATAAGACTACTCAAAGTCAAATTATTAGGTTTTTCATTTTTAAAAGTAGTAAAACTTCCTAATTATTTATTTTAACACTTAACATTTAATTTGCACAAAATTTCTCTAACTCATACCATCAATCAAAGCGTCAATTTTTTTTTCTTGATATTCAACTCTTTTAAAAGAGGTAGTGCAAATATTTACCTAGAGGTTTTGATCTCTTTACTTTCATATCTCTGCACAACATAGAAGCTATTTTTCCACCTTTTACCTTAATTCATTTTAGCGTCTCTTTGGAATTGCGTAGTCGTTGCTTACCCTTGTACATATTTTAGATAGGCAACAAGACTACCTGTCCTCTAAGTTAAAAGGTGGCAAGGTTTCTTGTTTGTTTCTTCGGGCATATAGACTAATGTATAGAGATGAAAAAATTTGAACATAGTTCTGGTTCTTTCCTATATTGTTTGACTCACTTTAATCATAATTGTCCTTAATAGCTTACATATCCATTGGACTGCTTATGTTGCTTTGCCAAGATGAGCCATTAAAGAGATGGATAGGGTGATGAAATTCTTCCTTTGGTCTGGTAATGCTGATTCTTTTAAGCATGTCAAAGTTAAATGGAGTGAGGCAACTTTACCAAAAGAACACAGTGGCCTAGGATCATTTCGATATCTACTATGCATAATTTCTTTAACTGTTAAAGATTATGGAGGCTATACAATGATCATAATACAATGTGGACTGAATGGATTCATTAATATTATATGAAGCACTCTAACTTCTGGCAGGTTGATTATTCTCAAAAGGGTTCTTAGATACTTAAATAGACGATGAAGCTATGAGATATCATCTACCCATATCTTAAGCAACAAAAAGGCAATGGTGAGAAAACCTGGATTTGGTACGACAACTGGTTGGTTAACAACCCCCTCATTCGCTCTCTTGACTTCCTAAACCTTAGAGCCAGAATACCACTTGGCATAAGGGTTTCATCCTTAATCGTCAATGGGGCGTGACAAGCAAATTTTCGAACTTTTCATTCTCTTGTGTACTACTTTTTGAGCCTTCCAAACATTGGTTCTGAAGATTATAACTCATGGGTTCTAAACCCGAATTGTATGTTTAATAACTAGTCTTACTACAACCTTTTCGTTGCTAATTCCTCATATGTTCCCTGGTACAACGTAATATGGAAACACACTACATGTCCTAAGGCCTCTTTTATAACATGGCTCACCATTAAGAACAGGCTTCAAACCAAAAGTCAATGAAGGGGTACGATTGATGCTTCATGCTCATTATGTAGCTTGGTTATAAAGGGCAGTGAACATGCATTTGTTTTGTCTAGCTATATCAAAGCAATTTGGAGTAGAATCTTGCGTCTATTCCCTATCTCTCACCCCTATTATACTTGGGAATGTGTCCTGAGATAGGTTATTCATAACACAAGGAAGGGACTTCCACACTCAACCCTGCTCAAAGCTGCCTTTACCATTACTATCTATTGTATATGGCAAGAGCGAAATAATCGACGTTTCAGGGATAAGAAGGAAGAGAAATATCTTCTCGCTGACAAAGTTATCAATATGATTTGATCACATATTTATGCTAAAAATGCTCATATATCGCTTACTCCAGATATGAAGAACCGGTGGCAACTTTAAGCATTTTTTCTTCCTTTCAATTGCATTTTGTTCTATTCCTTGTAACTACTTCTTCTATCCTTTTATAATGATTCTTGAAAGTTTCTCAATAATGAATTGCTTTCTATGTTGTACTAGCTCCTGTTGTAGCAATATAATATTCAAATTAAAAAATATATAGACATATTGTTGAATATAGAACAGAGGGCTTAATATCCAAGGAAAACTACATCACTTCTATAATTAGTTCATTGTTGTTCAGCGGTGATAAGGGCAAGCGTTGAAACAACTAGTAAAGTTATTTTTTGTGACTAAAAGATTATGAACTCGAGTAACAAAAACAATCTCTTTGTGAAATACAAAGGGAAGCTTTATGCATTACTAATAAATCAAAGTCCTATCTAAATCACTAAGAACATTCTCACATAAGTACGATTTGACTTAATTTTTTCCTTTTAAAATAAAATTATTTTAATTAACTAATTTGAATTATTCAAATTTAATTAAAGTTCAGTTTAAATATTAATCAATTTAAAATTTATCGGTTGATTTTTGATTGAGTCTAGCCAAAATATCATCCTTACATAAAATTCAAATCAATTAGCTCTTTTAAGAACAATAAACCTATAATATATATTACATATAATTTATGTAAAAAGAATAATAAAATCACATAATTAGTGAAAACACTGATAAGATATGACCCGAGAGTAAACCTTGGAGTAATTAGGAAAGTTGCTTTTTTGTGACGATAAAATTACAGGTTTAAATATCAACAACAACCTCTTTGTACGCAAAACGAACCTTGTGTATTGAATTAGTTGACTTTGACTTTATCGATAAGATATCCCCTATGTAATTAGAAGTAACTAAACAAAAACTCGCCAACAATGAAAGGAAATATGAAAAAGAAAAGAAAAAATCTTTGGAACCCTTTAAAATTTCTAACTCTTGATTTGATTGGTTTCAAATTTAATTAAATTTTGAACTTTTATTTCCGATTTAGGAGAAATATTAGATGAGTTCATACTCTTTAGAGGGTCGAAGACAAAGTGGCTGTAGTTTAGTGGTTAGAATTCTACGTTGTGGCCGTAGAGACCTGGGCTCGAATCCCAGCAGCCACACTAAATTGTTTTACTTCATTATTAATTTCACACCAAACGCCGCCGTATCAGTCGTCCTCTATATCGTCTCGCGATGTAGTGTATAAGTACCAGGTCGTCTTTTTATTTCCGTTTTAACTTCACCGATCACTGCACGTCTCCTGGCTCTGGAAATTTCTAATACTGACGGTTACGGGTTCTTGATCTCTCTCTTTCTCTTCCTGTTTTTCGATTTGATTTAGACTTACGATTTCCCTGCTTAATTGTTAATTAATTTGTGTGTGACTGTTCTTGGAAGAGGTGTTAATTATGTGTATTGATTGTTCCTGGGTGTGTTGTTGCAGATGTTTGACGATCAGGATTTAGGCTTCTTCGCCAATTTTCTTGGCATTTTCATCTTCGTTCTGGTAATCGCATATCATTATGTGATGGCTGATCCTAAGTATGAAGGGAACTGAGGGTTTTTCCTGCTATTTTATTGCATTTTGTAACCTTGGAGACTTGTCTTGTTGAGATTTGTGTATCTGAGTTAGTTTGACAGATGAATGTTAGCTTGATTTTGTCGAAACTTGGTCTTTGAGCCCATGTGAATGTGATTAGCTAATACCCTTTCTCGTTGTTTCGTTTGCTTTTAATTGCTCCATAACTATAAAGTTTTAAATTGAGCGTGGATCTCGTTCTTGCTTTTACAATCTTGGTTGCTGCTGGGTTTTCATCTTTGGTTTGTACTTGGAAAATGCTGATTATTCATGCGCCGAAGCAGAGCATGTCTTATGTTTAATTCACGTTTGGCCCTTCAGTCCATAGAATTGATGAGCTAGAGAAGACTGTAAAATCAGTTTTCTGTGTAGTTTTGTCTAGCTATAAGTGAGATGGAATGGACATATCTCATGCTTCCCTAGGCTGGTAACAACTGGTTAGAGTTCTTTGGATGTATATGGAAAAGAAATTCCTGGAACGATCACTTCAGTTTCACTCCATGTAGGGTGACTAATTCAAAGTTGTAAAAAGGATGATGAAATGTGGGTTTACTCTAGCATTCTTTGAGTCCGAAACATACTCATGCCACACATTGGAGATGGGTCACCATCATTTTTTGGGCAGATTATGAATTTTGCACGAAATTTCATACAAGTTAACATGCCTTGAAGGATTCTCCCATGTAATTAGATTCTTTAGTTCATTCTCAATCTGTATTGTTTCCCTCATCATAGTATTGATGCAGAACCCTAGACTAGTCAAGCAAAGTGTCATCTTACTTCTAGACAGCTGCTCAACTTCATTGCCGTCAAGCTTCTTACTTATTTCGATTGAGTGCTGGAGAAAAGATTCCACAATCTCCAGAACTTCTTCTTCCTCTGGACCCAGCCTGGATCTATCTTCGCGTTTTGCTTCTCCTGCCTCAACATCACAATGTACTTTGTCCATTTGCAGCTTGTCTTCAAGTTCTGAAAGGGACTTTATCAAAGATACCTCTGCAAGGAATTCCAGTGAAGAGGCAACTTTTCCCCTAAAATGATCTAAATCCCCATCCAGGAGTTCTTCTAGTTCCTTCTTGTTCAATCCCAATGAATCTGATTCCGCCAGAATAATTTCAATTTCACAGGCTGCAAATAGCAAGAGATCCATCATCTTTCTCAAAGACTCAAGAAGTTTGTTATAAGAACCACCATTAAAAGGCAAGAACCAGAAGTTGGGCTCCAGCTCAGCATCAGCAATGAATTTTTCCAAGTTATTTACGTTGTACTTCAGCATCTTCTGTCTATCTCTGAACTGACTGTTCTCTTGGCCACTGCAAATTGACATGTCTTCCACACAGCTTCGAAGAGCCCTTAAGCTCCAAGCAAGTTCAGTTTTGGCAACACTTGATGCTCTCATTGGTTGCAATACAAATTCAAATGTAATGAAGCAACTTAATCCTATGGCAGCTTCTGTGAGCCTTGCAACTGCGAATTCACTAGGAATCCCATACTTCTTCCTACCCAAGATAAGCAGTGCACCTATAACAGCTGCAGTTGCACCAGCTTTACCGTACATCCTACTGTGCCTCAAGAAAGCGGTGAAGATAATCCAAGGGAGAAGAGGTAGAAACCGAAAATCTATGAAGTGTTGAAAAACAAAACACCATATGATTCCATAGATTGATCCAAGTGCAGTACCCTGCACACGAGCATTTGCAATAGTGAGTAGTGCCTGTCTTCCCTTCTCAAAGCTGATGGCAATGGTTAGTCCTGACCAATACGCTTGTTTTTTGTTAAATAACAAGCCTAAGAACACAGCAAAACCCAGGGAAAGTGAACACTTCAATGCAAATGTCCATCTTTCCCTGCTTCCTTGTGGAATCAGGCTTTTCCAAGTCTTCATAATTCTGCATTCTGCTTGATCTATGGTGTCTTGGGTGTTAGTCTTTTCTATGTTACCTGAAATGGGTTTTGAACATCTACGAATTGGTAATTCACCTTGGAGAAGTTGCATGCAGAATATGAAGAAGAATGCTGACAGGTCTTCATGTGCTTTTGCATTTGTCTTTGGGGTCCATAGGAAACTTTCCGAGCTTGTATTTGTCGTATCAGGAGCTGTTTTTGAGCAGAAAGGTGTAAAGCGTTTAGCTTGGCTTAATTTTAAGCTTGTCCTTTTTTTCATTGCAAGTAGCTCTTCCACGAGCCCTTCATCGTTTATTCCAACTGGAAACAACTGGCAAGACGTAATAGCTATTTGCAGTCCCCTTAACTTGGTTTCTATTTCTTGTAAATTTTCACCTGGGTTTGTCAAGTTATGGTCAAAGAGTCTGAGATGAGGTCTCTCCCAGATCAAACTTCGCTGCTCAATCCATGAAAGAAAATCATTAGGGTGCACAGGTAAAGCTAGATTTTAGTCAAAATGATTATATGAGAAATTGTACATTACCTGGCTATCTATGAAGTCTTGAAGATGTCTAACACCTGTTTGACTCAGGAACTTTGCTTGAGATATCAAATCAATTGCAGCTTGTTTGTCTTTGGCAGAAAATGCCTTCACCAAAATGTCCATTCTTTCCGAAGCATTCTCCACGTATAATCTGCATTCTCTCCTAGCCTGCAAGCATCAGATACGTCAACTATGCATTCTTCCTTCTCCATGACTTTTGCACATGCTATTTTTGTTGCATAAAACGAGTTAGATTCTCATTAACCTAGCAGGAGAATAAAAATCCATTATTGAACATTGCCTAGAATCCAATGCCTTGAAAACCTAAAGGTTCTGATTTAGGCCTAAGATCAGGCTGAAAGCTGTACTTGATGGACAATGATCTCAGAAATTACATCTCAGAAATTACTTTATTTCTCCGTTCTTTAGTTATTTTTTCAACCATTCGATTCCCCGTTCTTTAATTAATTTTCAACTATTTGTTTTTATGCCTATTTTATATATGCATGTGTCCACTAGCAGACCAGCTATACACATACGCAATTATTATAAAACACGACATTACTAGTGTGTCCATGCATGGTGTCAGTGGATGGGTATAAAGTATAAACTCTTTTTATCCTACTTTTCTATGACCCCGTTATCCCAAGAAGTTGAGAGTGGGAAGTCCATAGGAGGCAAGGCAACATGATCTTCTCCTCCTCTTTATTGTAATTTGGTGCCATAGATTGATTTAGGATATAGAAATTTGACATTTACCATTACAAAAAGCTAGTGATCGCATGAGAAGGCTTAAAGTGCACTAAAACCTTCCAATTGCGGGACTTATCACATGTTTTTTATGATTCATGTTGTTCTTGCTCTGAAGAATGGCATAAATGGAGAATCTGTGCTTGTAGCTGTGATTCCCTGCATATTCTCGAGCATGTTCAGTTAGATATGGATCAAGTATTCAATTATTCTTCTCGTGATTAAATTATAGTCTCAAAACTCTTTAGTATAATTAGTGTCGTACTTTTGGTGAACGCTAATAACATCTTTAATAAAAGCTACAAGCTACTAGCTTCGGTGTTTAATTTGAATTATTTTAGAACCTAGGAACTCAAATTTGTGATATATATATCCATAACTGTAATTGAATAAGCAGGCACCCTGAAACCAATACCAAAATTGGCAACTATAAGTTTTGAGTGATTGAGAAATGAAAAGTAGTTGGATAGATGACGTTCTTTAGATTTAACTTTTCATTAGGCTTGATCTAGTGGTAATTAAGGCAAAGATTATCAAGTAAAGAAGTAGGAATTTTTAATTATAATTTATATCTCAAGAGCATGAGCTGCAAAATTATTATGGTGGAGTTTTTACAAAAAATATTGACGTTCTTAATATTTCTGGATAATTTATATAGATGTTTACTAAAAATTATTGCTATATTTTCTTAATAAGCAAAGACGATCATGATTGTTACCTCGTAGTAGGCTAGTCGAGGGTATGGAACCAACATGGCCAAATTAGAAGCCAAAGCTCCTAAAGCAGTACTTGAAGCAACATGAATTGGGTGCATCAGAACTCCAGTATGATCACTTCCATTAACAACTGCATCTACATACACAATCACAATCTGCCCGAATGCAATTCTTTTGGACATCATCGGAGTTGACTCTGGCAGTGATACCATGAACGATGTAATGGTCACTGCAGCCGCGGCCAGGCCGGTCGTGAACCCATGAGGTCCAACCATCCACAAGGTTAACGTACAGGGGACCAAAGCTAGGATGGTGGCGTATAGAGCATGCCAACTTCCTCTGAGAGTGTCACCAAGTGTAGCATCAGACACAATGAGTATAGTTGTCATGTAAGAGAAGGCAGGGTACCCTATCAACTGCCTGATCGGAGCTGGCGCATAGAGGGTGGTGCAACCAACCATCAGGCAGGCAACTGCAGTTCTTAGCCCTGAAATCAATCGGACAAGCCAGACTGATGTTCTTCCTGACATGATGCTTATAAAACCAGGATACAATGCCAAAATACTAATATGTGTTGGATGTTGGTGTCAGGAGGTCGGAAGAAACAAAAGAATTTGAAGTTGGTGACTGTAAATCGAATCAGTTTGGGAATTACAGGTTTTGTGAGATGGTGGACAAAGGTTGCATTGGCTTCAACTGCTGTTCACTACTTAATGTGACATGTCTCTTTATAGGAAGGACCAACTGTTGACTCTCTTGCGGGGACTGCGTGTGGTAAGTTAGGTTCTATCTTATCTGTTTTGATCCAATTAATTTCTTTTTCAAAGCATAATAGGCACGTACTTTTTTCACTTGGCAATAATAATTCATCTATTAGTATGTTACAATAATGTGTTAAGATAAATCTTTTAAGTACAGTTTTTCACTTTTTCTTGTCTTCCACTCTTTAGTTCTTTTTTTTATTAAAAAGGTTCAGTTCCACAGAAAAAGAAACGTGCCCCTTTTAGTATAATGCGGTTTGTGTTTTGATATGTTATGTACTGGTAGGATTTCCACTAGCGTCAGGTGTAATGGAATTGATCAGAGAATTGGATATTTGGTGCCAACTCAATGATTAATATGCGTTGGAAGGATAATAGCATCATACGGGAATTAGTTCCATGTCTCCCCATTTGATTGCAAATGGTTTCATACGTCGACAGGTAAAGAGAAAATGGAAGTAGATCGTTTCTTTTGTTTCATAGCTAATGTCTGAGTTTCTGGGTATGAGGCAATGAAGTAAGTCTTACATTAAGCAGTAAGTCTTATATTAGTTACTCTTTTTCTTCAAAAGTTTGAAGTTGAATTTCTAGTAATTTTAAGTAAAAAAAAGTTAAAGATTTAGAAAAAGAGATTGATGTCACATTCCCTGAGGCATTTGATTGAAACTTCAGTGAAGTGAAAACCACAAAATAGAAGAATTAGTAAGAGGGGCACAATGGTAGTGTCTAAATAAAAGATTGCCTTTAGAGGATCACAATGAAACCAAAAATGGAAAAGTGTCTAGACTGATTAATAATTCATAACTGATAATATTGAATGAATATTAATCAAGATATAATTAATATTAAGTATAAATTATTTAATGATTTAATAACTTGAAATCATACATAAGATTAGATTTAAGGTTAAATTTGTTAGATCTTCTATGGATTGGACAGGAGGGTACATCAAAACTGGGAAGAAAAGATCTTGCCTCATCTAGACAAAATCAAGCATCTGGACCTGCCATATATACTCTATCCCAGAAGAATCAATCAATGAACCTGCACGGAGCCACCTGGAATCACGATGACGAGTATCAGGATATTTACTGACCTTGTGAGTTTTCATTTAGTCTTTTCACAGAAATTGAAAGAGCATAGAAAGTGCACTGTTCCTGCCCACAATCCCTTACAAGTTGAACCATCCCAAGTCATGCACGATATATTCATTTATTCCCGTTGCAAGTGCATGTAACTCTAAATATACTGAAGCAGGAACAGAAATTTTCTTATATCTGGCATGAACAACTTGGTTGTCCAAAGTTCTTGGAAACTAAGTGAGCTTCTTATGTCTAGAGCCAACGAACCAGTATGACCTTGACTTTCAGAATTTACAAGCATCATTGAATCAGCAAGCGACGGACCAAAACCATCATGCCTTAAACGTAAGGTCCATACATGACATGAGTGACGAAGTAAACTGCTAGTGGCGAGCCTCTTCCACTCGTTACTTGGTTCTTCGGGCAACTGATATAAGTGGCGTCTAAGCGTCACACACGTTTCCTTCTTAGTTTCTGAATATACTAGACGTCCATGGAAGACTTTGTTGATTTTGATGTTTAATAGACTAGATTTTTCTGTGATCTGAGTTGGTTATTCACTTGGACAGGTCAAGCCTTTAATAATGTTGAAGCCAAACATTTGGTTCAAAGTTTTTGTATCCATTTGGTACCGTTAACTGGAACTTCCCTTGCCTGAGGGTAGAGGGCTCAATGAAAGCTCTTGAGGATTCATCCTGCCAGCCTGCTTGACATGCAACGAGTTAAGAGTCACTCATTTTGCATAAGTAGACAAAAGTGTCGATGCATTCATTAATGCAAGGAAATCTCAGTTTGGTTAAACTTATACCATTAGGGCGCTTTTTTTTTCTTAGAGCTTTTTGTGTTGTAGATCATCTTTTAGAAAAACTTTTTTAATAATTCAGTTTGTCG
>JAOQMP010000005.1:45834331-45848558 GCA_027563575.1 Erythroxylum pedicellare
CTATCCGTTGATGATGCAATGTGATCTCGCCGAAGCCCACTAGCACATTGGCCTGATCCAATGCTCCCACAACAAGTTCGTTAGTCGTGGTCCATTCATCCGAGCATAGACTAAGTCCTTAGTCCGTCAAGACCTTAGCCTGGGTTGAGTTGATCTCCACAAAGTCCGAGACTCTACCAAAATTCGCACCAAGTCTGATCCCACTCGCCCGCATATGTCTTAGTGTTTTCGCATGCCTTCCTCATTCGCGAATCCAGCTAACCTCTTACCTAAGGCTTCTCATAAAGGTAGCTGAGAAGTACTCCAGAATTTAGGGGTCTAATACAATATACCCAGACCAGACCAAGGTACTAGATCATATCCGGACCAAATGATTCGTTTGTCTTCTTCTTCTTCGTCTTCGTTCAGTACTCAGTATATATATACACAATACGAACCCTGTCGTCTACCTGCCACGTTATCTACTTCTACTCTCTTCAACGCCTCTCAATAATTGCTCTATAGATACATAGAGCTTCTTAAAATTACTAAAATTAAATAAATAATACAAAAACGACTCTGGGAGTCTTCCCCACCAAACCCGCGACGACTCCAAAGCTGAGTTCTTTCTACTTCTTTCCCTTGCACTTCCCTCCCATGGAACACTCACCATCAGGTTACATAGCACCTTTGCCACCACAATTTCCTGCTCCACCACACTTTCCTGGACCACCAGGAAGCGTGGATTTATCTCCCCTTGAGTTCGTTCTCGCTCTGATCGCCATCATCACAATCCCTGCTCTGATCTACACCTTTTTCTTCTCCATCAAGTGCCCACCCGCACCTTTCCGCCGACGGCACCGCCGGGACGTTGACAGCTCTGATGTGCTCTCTGTTAATAACGAGAACCCCACTTCGACAGATGCCAAGGAGGTGGTTGCAGATGTTAAGTATAACAAGGAAACCCATGTGAAGGAAATTGGGAGCGAGTGTCCTGTGTGTCTATCTGTGTTCAGTGATGGTGAAGATGTGAAGCAACTGGGTGTGTGCAAGCACTCTTTTCATGCTTCTTGCATCAACACTTGGTTGAATTCTCACTCTAATTGCCCTGTTTGTAGGGCTTCTGTTGGTGCTGGTAAGCGAAGTAACAATGGACCTAGTACTGTGTCTGCTTCCAGAGATTCCGATCTTCAACAAGGTTTGCCTGATGCTGGTAGTTTGGTTTGACAGACACTAAGATCTAGGTTGTTATAGTCTGTTACTGTTGATTCTGGGCTGTCCAAAGTTTTGGGTTTTTTCTTCAACTTCTGTCTTCAATTGTTCCTGGTAAGAATGGCAAGCAAAAGGTTGTCCAAAGTGACAGAAAGATTGGAATTCATGAGCTGTAAAGAGCAGGCCTGTAGAATTCAAGACTCTGTTTTTCAATACATTCATACATATCTACTTAAAACTCCATTTTATGTAACTTCCAGTTCTCCTTCAATCTGGGATTATCCTGTTATTGTTACAAGTAAAGTTTGTCATCTTGATCTCAATCCCGGGTCAGTAAATTAGTGATGAGATTACGTTAAAGCTTGAACCTTTCAAAGGGTTTTTGCAGCAATGGATCTGGTACACAAACCTAATAAACAAAAAGGTAGAAAAGTCCATTTCCTTTGTCGGTTTAGCTGTCTGTTCTAGACTATAAATTTTGGAGTGTAATGGGATTCAATATTAAAGATTAAAAAGAGAAGAGTATCTTGGGTTGTAATGAATATGACTCCTGTCTAAAAAGATGCTCGTATATGGCTCTCTGGCACCAAATCCTTAAAACCAAATTCCCAGGTCCCAGGGAACTAGTAATCTTAGTTGGGAAGGGATCTGAAAAAGAAGAAAACACCAATCATGATTGCTTACATGTTTAATACACAAAAGAATAGATCAATGGGCATGGTGATTGTTTGTTTTCCATCTTATTCAGAACCATAATTATTGAAATTTTCACTTTTAAAGATTGCAACTTGGAATGTTGTAATCACTCTCTGCTCCGTGAGGAAACAGTGATGATGATGCCCTTGAAAACAGAAGAATCGGTGGACAATTGTGATAAAGGCAGAGGAATGGTATTAATATGTGATAGAATAATATCTAGTATATTGATGATTCAAGATCGTACAAAATTTGATAATTATCTTTATTTGGGTTTATCATATTTATTTTAAAATCAAAGTTTGAAAAAAACCCTATAATAATATTATTGAATTGTGCTCTAATCACTTTAGAAGAAGTGATTAATGCCATTCAATGATTAATCTAATTAAATTAGTCCATAACTATACTAACATAATTATGAAATAATTCAAACATTATGTTACAAAATCATAGCAATTTGTGATTGTTGTGTCTTGTATAAGCACCCAAAAAAGGGTATTTTATAAAGTAATCAAATTTAATGATAAAAATTAAATTAATTTGATCAGTTAAATTTTAAATTGACTAAATGTTGGGTTCGATTTAGTTTTTAAAATTCTTTTTATTAAAAATTAATAAATTTATTAATTAGTTGTCATTTCTTATAAGCTAATCAATTTTTATAAATTAGAATAAATAATTATTTAACGTTTCTTTTTCAATTAAAATCAACTTCTTCTATTTTAAAATTTTAATTTTGTTCAATTTTACTATAATGATAATTTAATATTGGCTGAATATTTTAAATTTTAAAATCATTTTTATTAAAAAATATAGTTAAAATTTAAAGTACATTTTATTTTTGTGTTGTCAAGCAGTTTATTGTATGAAACTCTTTTAATTTTTTTTAATTGACAATCAAACAGTCAACTAACTTCTTGAAAAATTTTTTTTTAAAAAAATTCTATTAAAAGAAGCTTTACTGATGTAAGGAGAGAGAGAGCCTACTTCCAATGCAATCCATAGAATATGAAATGTAATATGTTAGTCAAATTTTGTCATCATAAAGATTAAAAATGTTTTTCTCACAATCCAACGGTTGCGGAACAGCAAGATCATTGAAGAGTGTACGCTACGCGAAGCACGTTATCATAAACTACGTTGAAATTAAATTCGTAAGATTTTCCCTCTCCGACCACAACATCCGACCGACAACACCGACTGGCCAACCGACAACCACCACGCAACTCCCTCAAATCTCTAACCCAAAACACACACTTCTCTAACAAACACCTCAAATGAAGCGAACTCACAGTCACAATCCCTATTGTCTAGATCGAACATGTCTTTTACCTCTAGCAACACTCGCCGTACTCTTGGTGACACTCCTCCTCTTTGTAGGCCACTCCAAGTTTCCGAAACCAAGCGATGTCGGACGAACACGCAACGGTTTTGACGGTGAACATTACTCTTCTCTTCCGAGATTGCCGAGACTCGCGTACTTGATAAGCGGTACGAGAGGCGATGGTTCGCAAGTGAAGAGATTGCTGCAAGCGGCGTACCATCCGAGGAATTTCTACTTGTTGCACCTTGATTTCGAAGCGTTGGACTCGGAGAGGATTGAGCTCGCGAGGTATGCCAAGTCGGAGAGCGCGATTAGGGAGTTTAGGAATGTGATGGTGATTGGTAAAGCTGATTTGGTTACTTATAAGGGTCCCACTTCGATTGCTAGTACGCTTCATGGGGTTGCGGTTCTGTTGAAGCTGGCTGGTGATTGGGATTGGTTTGTTAATCTAAGCCCTTCGGATTATCCTGTCATGCCTCAAGACGGTAACTTTATGCCAATTCCTCCATTGGGTTGATGACTTTCCTCTTTAGGGATTTGTTTTTGGTGAATATCTGATTAATTGGTCATATGAATATGTGATGTTGGATGTTGGTGTTAATGTTATAATCTGCATGTGGTGATCATATTACGTGTAGTAATGTTGCGAAAAGGGTTTCTTTTATAGCTGGTATTTAGCATTTGGATTAAGGCTTACGTTGAATGTAGTTGGACCTGGATACGCTCACTAGCTTGAAGTTCTGTTAACTGGAGATATTGGGTGTTAATGATATTTTCTTTTGGTTTTTGAAATGGAACGAAATGTGGATACTATGCCTTGATAATAGTATTTTATGTGAGAGGAAATGCTGGTAGACCAGAATGACAGGATTGGAAGTATGAAATTCATCCTCATTTAAAAGCCATAATGATTTCCGTCTTTGTAGTTTTAAGATTTTGGGAGAGAAGCTCAGTAAATCGCCTCACAAAGATGTTTATTTTGAATAAATTTGAAACCTTTGATCACTAGGGTTCAGGACGGTAACTTTTAATCTTTCTTATTTTGATATGCCATTTTTGGGATTGGCATCCATTTCTAAACTCAACATTTAGAAATTGGACGGATTTCGCATATATACTTATACCATAATGTTGTTAGATATTGATGATGTGATGATCTAGTAGCTCCACCTGTATCTTTGATAATTACAGATGTCACAATCAGATAACTACAGCTTTGAAATCTTATTCACTCTAGAATGTCAGCTGGTTTGTGGCATCTGAATTCCTAACCTGTTGATAGTGTTAAATTGACAGCAAACAGTGAGATAAGTGCGACTAGTTAACCATTGAGAGTTGAGGTAGACTTGCTAAAATGCAATAACCTCATGTGAACAAGCATACTTCTATGCAGAACTATTTTTGAACTCCTGATAAAAATATTCTAATTGTTGAGCCAAGCAAATAACCGATTGTTTGCTGACTCTTTATCCTTCTTCTTTTTTTTCCAGATATCTTGCACATTTTCTCATACTTGCCTAGGGATCTGAACTTCATAGAGCACACTAGTAGTCTTGGATGGAAAGAGTGAGGATACAATAACCTTAATTTTATGGAATACTATTGCTTTGCGGTTCTTCTATGGCTAACACTCATTTTAAACTTCCAGGCACCAGAGAGGAAGACCTATCATCGTAGATCCAGGCTTGTATCACACAAAGAAATCTGGTGTATTTTGGGCTAAAGAGAAAAGATCACTTCCTGCTTCTTTCAAATTGTTTATGGGTATGAAACTCACTTATCTTTGCATTATTGTCATCAGTTGCCTTGATCTACCGCATTATTCCAGTTTATTACTGGAACTCAAATTTCCTGAGGTTGCTGTTTTTGTTTAATCGTAAGGGCTACGTCCTAGCAGTTAAAGTTCTAAGGTGAAAAGATTTTTTAGGAAAAAAAGATGATTTAAAATTGACATTACCTCTGAACTTTGATGTGAAGCTTGAAATGCTATAAAAATACTGTCATGTGGAAGTTTCAGTCACGACTTATATTTTTAGCTAGTTTTCTGTATTATATGAAATATGGAGACATCACATTGTTTCATTTCCATTTCTGTTCTAACAAACATGTTAGAATGGGGTAAGACTGTCTGCTACTGGACTTTTTCAGACCTCATGTATCAGTGGGACTTCCACTTGGTTGTTGTGGTGGCTGTTCTAACAAACACGCATAAACTATCTTCTTCCAGGCTCTGAATGGGTAATGCTGTCCAAGTCATTTCTTGAACTTTGTGTCTGGGGATGGGATAATCTTCCTCGTACTCTTCTCATGTATTATACAAACTTCCTGTCATCCCAAGAGGGTTATTTCCATACTGTTATCTGCAACCATAAGGATTACCAGAATACTACTGTTAATCATGATTTGCGTTACATAAGGTGGGATAATCCTCCAAAGCAAAACCCAAGAAATTTAACTTTGGAGCATTTTGAAGACATGGTAGAGAGTGGTGCTCCTTTTGCTCGTGTGTTCACAAAGGACCATCATGTTCTCAGAAAGATTGATGAAGAGATATTAAAGAGATCAGAGGGAAGGTTTACTCCAGGTGGTTGGTGTATAGGAAACTCTGCTTTTGGTAAAGATCCCTGTGTTTTTTTTGGGAGTCCAAGTGCTGTCAAGCCAAGTACAAACTCAAGGAGGCTGGAGAAACTTGTTGTAAAACTTCTTGATTCTGAAAATTTCAGGTCTAAACAGTGTAAATAGTTATGCATACATAACACCCCATTCTTTCCCACACACATATCGGCAAATACTTTCACTAGGTGATTGCCTACACGAGCAGCACCATGGACACTGACATTCGGGTTGGCATTTCGGTCAAAATGAGTTGGAGTCAGTCAATTCGAGATTTCTGCATTTTTGAGTTTTGAATCAGATAAAAATTGACCCGGCTGTTCTGGTGGGAGGAACTTTCCACGAATCCATTGTTTTCCTTATCACGAATCCATTAAAGGTGTCATAAGGAGGAGGCAGGTGAACAATGACATGAACTCACTTGTCGGTTCAGACATGTCCTTCCTGACCAAAACCTACAAAGGACAAGACCTTTGCGTCAGCTGGTTTTCTTTTAATTTAGGTGTAAATTGGTGTTTGAATTGAATTGATTTAAGTAATACCTCCACTGATCCAGCCTTCATAGCCTAACAAAAACAGGATTCAAGTTGATTTTGGAGAATTAGGTAATATTTAACTATGGTTTAACATTATTTAAAATAATAAGATGGCATGTTTAAAATTTAAAAATTATATATATATTGAACTGTTAAAAAATTAGTATATAATAAAAATTTGATAAAATTGAAGAGTTTGAAATAAGATTATCTATAAAATAAGTTGAAGCTTAATTAAAAGAAAATTTTAAATAAAAATAAATTATTTTATCTTATTTATAAAATTAATTAATTTACAAAAATTAATCAAGTAATTTTTAATAAAAAATTTATTAAAATATTAGTAGGTCAAACTGATTTGATTTTTTTAATTATTTTACGTGATATTATGCTTTACATCATGACCAATTTAACATTTAAACTAATCATTTTAAGCGGGAGAAAAATGTGTAGGGATGATATTTGGGCCTAGGCCCATGTTGACCAAATATTGGCTAGAGCCTAAGGCTTCAATTTTTTTTTTTAAAAATTGAGCATCAGACTAGGTTCAAGCTCAAACTGCTTAAGCTTAAATTGACTTAAGATTCGACAATTATAAAGAAAACGTCATTTAAAAAAAAAACGACTTTATTTGATAATTTTAGTTTTTCAAAAATATCAAGTTGAGTCGGGTCAAGTAGAGTTATTTCAAACAAGATTGAACCTCAAGCTCGGGCAGAAATTATTGAGTGAAGCTCAACTCATTGTCATCTCTAATTAAGTGATTAAATGGTTTTAGGTTCAAAAGTTTTTATTAATATTCAACTCTTAGAATATTTTGGATCATTAATTTTAAATAATTAACTCGTTTAAAATTTTAAAATATGAAATTTGTGAAATATCATATAAACTCAAAGTTTTATTTAGTACTACGAAAGTGGATAACTTTTGATTTTTAACGATTAAATTGACTAAACTGATTGAGTTTTTTAATAATTAGAAAAATCTATAAATAAATGATAATATATGCACATTTATTATATAAAAATATTTTATTAGTTACATTATAGGTATTATTCAAAACTTGGTAGACCAACAAAAGATTTTTTAACTTATAAATAAAACTCACTTAATTAGTCAATTAAAGTTGCTTAATCACTAATCAAGGACCTAGACTATTGACCAAAACGAAAGTGGAGACTGGAAATCACGCGCATCAAATGGAGAGTGGTGGTAGCAATGATGTGCCACATACCTATATTCCCATGCAAAGTAAGTAAAGCAAAGAGTGGGGAATGGAACAGGCTAGACCGGGGAAAAGGTTTCATCCGGTCGGGAACATATGGACTCACTCCTTTTCTTTTAACTATTATTTCTTTTTCTCATTGTACCTTAATTCAATTTTTTATTGAAATTTTATTTTTATTACTTATGGTACCACTAAAAATTAGTCATAAATTTTATTTTTAATTTTGTAAAAAATTCTTTCTTTTAAACATTTATTTTAAAAAACGATATGTAATATTAATATTAAACGTGGATTGAATTGCCGCTAATAATAAACGAGCTAATTAAACTTTAATAAAAAAACGTGACTAATCAATACACGTTTAATCAAGCTAATTAAACTTTAATCAAATCAATAGTTTAACATAATTATCTTAAATTATTAATTTAAGAACTGAATTGAGTTATTATATTAGTGACAATTGATTAGTTTATGTCTATTATTCATATTGTGTACAATTTATTATTATTTTAAACCGAAATTTACGAGGAATTTTTTAAAAAATTGAGAAAATTTCAAGATTTTGAAACATAATATAAACGTTTCTTAAACTATACGGGATATTTATGTCTTTTTTATTTTCAATTACTAAATATTAACTTTTAAATTCATCATTAAATACTTAATATTATTCCTTAATGTTTTTTTATCATACATTATTCTTCTTTCTAATTTAATTACATAGGTTTGATTGGATCCAATGTATTAGTTAAAATAATGTAAAATAACATACACTTTAAATTGTTTATCACATTGTAGTACTAATCAACTTTATACCTCTCTCAAGCATACACTAAGTAACTAATCAACTTTATATCTCTCTCAAGCATACACTAAGTAACCACCTCACTAAGTAAGCAAGCTTTTGTAGGAGTCCACTAGTTGTTAATCGATCTAAGCACCACACAGAAAGAATCAGAAAGGAAGCTTATGAATTAAGAAAGAAAGATACAAAAACAAATAGAGTAGCACTATATAGTTTGTGCGTAATTAATTGATACATATATATATATAAAGGTCGTTGCTTTATGTTAGCTTAGGTTCTCATCCCACTTCCATCTTCTTATCTTTCTTTCTCTACCTCTCTCTCTGCACAAAAGACTCCTTCTTGTTGATGTGATTCTCCACTTGTATTCTCTCCCAAAAGAAAGAGAGCAAAAAATAAACACACACCCATCAAACTTTACAAAAAGAGAAAGCTCAAGCACCATGGTTTTTCCTTCCATCCCACCTTATCTTGATCCAGCCAACTTTCAACAAGTAAGGGTTGTTCTTCAGTTTTTGTTTTTTGTATGATTTTTTTGTCTATAAAGCAGAAAAATTTTCAAAAGATAAATATTCCTGCTAGCTTTTGTTTGTATATATCTTGTTTTGAATATACCAGATATTGGATTATCACTTTTGCTCGATTTTACAGCAATCAAATCATCAACAAGTTGGTGCAACTTCTGGTTCAAGCAGTCAGCTTCTTCCTCCACAGCCACCACCACCACTGCTTCCTCCACAGCCTCATGGAACTGGCGGTGCAGGTTCGATCAGGCCAGGTTCAATGGCCGATCGAGCTCGGTTGGCCAACATACCTATGCCAGAGGTAGCATTAAAATGTCCGAGATGTGAATCAACCAACACAAAGTTTTGTTATTTCAACAACTACAGTCTTACACAGCCTCGCCACTTCTGCAAAACCTGTAGAAGGTACTGGACCAGAGGGGGTGCCCTAAGAAATGTCCCAGTTGGAGGTGGTTGCAGGAGGAACAAGAGAAGTAAAGGGGCAAGCAGTTCAAAGTCTCCGGTAAGCAGCGACCGGCAAACTTGCTCAGCTGGTTCTACGAGCACCGTCTCTTCTAATAGTGGAACAAGTGATATAATAGGCCTTGGACCCCAGCTTCCTCAACTAAGGTTCATGGCTCCTCTACATCATCTCACTGATTTTTCAACCGGTGACATAGGTTTAAATTACGGCGGTGCCCTTTCAGCTCCAGTTGGAGGATCAAGTGATCTGGGCTTTCAAATAGGGAATGGTTTAGCTGGTGTTGGTCTTGATGGAAGTGGTGGTTCAGGTAGTTCACTTCTCTCAGTAGGAGGTTTAGATCAATGGCGTTTGCAACATCAACAATTTCCCTTCTTGGGTGGGCTAGATTCATCGTCTTCTTCAGGGTTATATCCATTTGAAGGCAGTGTTGAACAAACGCAAGCTTATGGTGGAGCTAGTCAAGTGAGACCAAAGATATCCAGTTCTGGAGCAACTCTGTTGGCTCCAGTGAAAATGGAGGAAAATCAGGAGATGAACTTGTCCAGGCAGTTTCTGGGAATGAATAATCCAGGGAATGATCAGTACTGGAGTAGTACTGCGTGGACAGATCTGTCTAGCTTTAGCTCTTCTTCCACTAGCCAGCCACTATAGATTAATTTATGTGGTGAAGCTTCAGCTTTTTTTGGTCAGTGTAGGTTCAAGTGCAAATTTTAGGATATTACTTCTGAAACCATAGCATGAATTCCTTGAATTCTCACCTTCAAGAAGAGATTACTCCGAGATGAGATTAAGCAATCTGTTAGCCTTCTTCAAGATTAGCTAGAAGGAAAACCCTAGAATGGTAGGTCTTCCATGGTTTTTTCTTTGCTTTGTTTTGTTTCTTGATGTGTATTACTTCTAGATTTCAATGTATTAGCATGTTTACCAAAATGGGGTTTATGACTTTGGAGACTGAATCAAATATGCTAATCAAGACTTCGTTTTAATCAAGTGAAAATGATCATCTTCGTCTAAACAGCCATTTGGATTGAACTTGAAGTAAGGAACTTCTTTTGAATATACCCTATCAAAGTTAAGTCTCAACAGAGAGCAATTCGTTCTTTTACAAAGTCATGGTGAGCTTTTCACGATGTTTAATATTGACTAATCAAGCATTCCAAAACTTTCTTATTGTTAAGTTAAAAGAGGTGCTTCTTTGATACTTCCCTTGAAAAAGCCAACTCTGATTTTCCATAATCTCCATGCTACAAAGTGCGGTCTCGTCCTCTTCTGAAGTAGGGCAGTACTGATTTTACATAATGATAACCAGCTAGAGTATTTTCAACTATTAAATAAAAGTTTAAGTTGACTGTTAAGCATTCCTATCATTCCTTTATAATTGTCTGTAAATACAATATAATGTGACCCGCAATTCTCAAATTTCTTTTAGTATCGCTTTCCATAAGATACATTATCAGAATAACGGTTATACCTGATGTTTTATAAGTTGAACCAACTCAGTCGGTTTAATATTTAAATCTTGAATCGGTTAATTTTTAAGTTGTTTTTAACTGTTCTGTTTAATGTGCTAGTCACTTTTGATTTCAAACATTGGTCATATCTTGATTTCAAACATTAAGTGATTATATTACTAACACAATAAGCCATTTTTCTCTTCAAATAGTATAATCTCAACTTATGATAATCCAAAATCTGTCTTGTTATGGGCATAATATAGCCTCCCAAATGAAGAAGTCTTATTCCTCTCATTGCAGTCTCGGTTTGATGTACAGTTGTTAGGCCTTTTCCTTGATATATAAAGCCAGGTTTTGCTTGCTTCTAGGTTACTATAGTAATGAACACTTATCTCAATAGATCATTCAATGCAGAACTTGAAATCTTCATCCATTCATATAGTTCACTCTCTCTATACCTCAACAGATTTTGCTGCTGCGAATTGGGACCAAAGGGCAGGTTTCAAAGTTGGAAACCTTAGGTTTTCGAAAAAAAGAAAGTTCTATCTATAATGGGTCGGTTCAGTTTCAGGCATTGATGACTTCAGTATTAAAATCTGATAGAGATTCTGTATATTTGGTTTCGTGAAGATGCTTCATTCTTGCAACGCCAGTAGATCACAGAACATGTTCTTTCTTCTGCAATGTGATCCACCTAGAGCTAAGTGGCTTCCAGCAAAACTCACCCTGAAGAAAACCAATTCTTTACGATGCACGTTTGCATATTAATTACAGAATAAATCAAACGATAAAGATCATTACGAACAATAGATTACTAGTGTACAGTCATGGCAAACTGTCCTCTTTTGTTGCATAGGTGGTCGGTCAGGTGAAAAACTGGTAATAACCAACCATGAATGATTCTTCAATGATTTGGTCTGACATAAGAGGCTAACGTAGTACTTGTTGGTAGTTGTGACGAGTTCGAGAAACAACTACTATAAACAGTAACAAGATCCTCAAAAGACTCCAAAAACAACACTAAATTCCATACCAAAGAGATCACCATGTGGGTTTTGAAGAAAACTTGTCTCTGATCCAACTTTCGATGTTCATTTTGAAGAATTCTATATGACGATCAGCAGGATCTTTTACTATGAAGAGAATAAATATGGAATGTCTGACGAGTGACCAGACGAGATTCTTGACGCCAAGTTGAGCGCGTGTAACTTTCACGACTCACTAGAGGGACAGATAAAGTACTGCTTTTTTTGTCAGTTTGTGGACCTGATCCGGGCACTTGGCCCGAGTGATTCGATCTTCAACTTCACGCGCTCCAAGGAAGCGTGATTGGAAGTCTGATGCACCTTCCTCCCCCGGTCACTTCATGCTTTTGGATTTTGTGCAAGTCTTTAGTCTCTAGTCTCAAACTCACAGTTGGTTCTTCTTTGTTCATATGTCACTTTGAAGTCTTTTAACTAAACCACTTTTGACTTGCAGACCTTAGCTTATAGTTTAAATTTAAAATCTCGGATCGTATGATTACACTAAAGATAAAGTTTGTTATGATGTTTATAAATAATATAAGTCTAATTACGAATAATGCAAGTACAATTATATAACTATAGTGTATTGTCTTTATAATTACAAGGTTAAATTCATTAATCTTCTTATAGTTTTAACCTTATAGAACTCGCCAACTTTTTGTTAAAAATTCTGACTGTGAATCCCAAAACGACTACGTGTATTATCACGTATTATATTACATATAATACAGTATCGAGATTTATACTAGATATTGTTGTTTTGAGTTAATGCAATTTATCATTGATGCTGATTGTATTAGTTTCAAAGCTGGAGGTTGACCCATATTGACAGAAAGGAATACGAGGATTTGGATTTGGCTGCTCTTTTACAAGAACCAACGAATAAAGCAGATTCAAGAATGTCTAATGGCTCTCTTTCCCAAGAACGAAGACTCTCATAACTCATTGTGTTCATCTCATCAATTTTGAATTATTAATTTAAGTCCGAATAATTTACTTTTTCTTAATTTATAAAAGAAGTTTATACTTTTTTTTTTTTACCGCAAAAGAGGATAGGATTGAGAAGAGAAAACGTGGGTACTATATAATATAATATTATGTCGGTAAGTTCATGTTGGTTCACATGGAAGATTACATAGTTAGTGATCCTGAAATTGTGGAATTTGGAGTTTGAGCATTTCCATACCTTACGTGACTGATTGAACATATCAGAGAAACAAAACAAGACCCTTCAATCTCGTGTACAAGAAAGTCTTGATCGTACCAAAGAACATGTCTGCCATCATCCATCCAAGAAGAAGCATAGGGCTCAGAAATCCAAGCTAATCTAATCCTTCCAAGGTGTATCCAACTTTCTGTTCAGCATTCAGTTAAGTTAAGTTTTGCCCAATCCTATTAAATTTAGTATAAACCTTGTCTTAATTGACAATGAACTGTCGGCATTCTAATATTGATAATATAAACCCTAGTTGTCCTCAGTGTATACATGTATGATAATTATGAGATACAAGTTTATGAAGAAGAAAAAGACTTAAAACTCGAAGAACACAACATGCCCATCCCCATGGGTTGTCGTGAAAATTCTGTAATCTTAACTATGAATATAGCAGCTTTCACTTTTCTTAACGTTCTTGTTACAGAACTGTATCTTTCTAAGATTGGAGGATACAGGTCCGTAGAATACAGTAGTGATGCAGATGTAAGAAAAAAGAAAAGTAAAAAGAGATTTGATTCTAAGATTTCTGTAATTCTCTCTTTTGATCCTCTCGTTCTTTTGTATATTTCTCGAAGCAATTTCTTTACTAAATAATTATAAAATTGCATAATACCGAACTTTTCTAAACTCAACTTATTGTTGACCTCTAAATTTTTTTTCTTGATGAATAAATATGATTTACATTAATTATAAGATCTTTATGAAAGTTTGTGGAGTTAATTATTATGTTAATGTTAAAAAAATTATATCATATGGGTTGATTGAATTAAAGTGTTAAGGTTATAAGACTGTTCAAGGGTATTTTTGGGAAAACACTTAAGGTTAAAAGAACCTAAGCTTATAAGGAAGGGCAAATTGGACATTTCTCAAACATTAATGGCAAAATTAAAATAAGAAGGGTTGACCTGCTTTTAAGAGAAGGAGAAAACGTGAATTGAGGATTCTAGAAGAAGCTAGATGTGTGGATGAGAAAAGAGCGAAGAGAGGGAAGCACGAAAAAAAGAAAGAGAGAAAGAAGAGGAAACAAGTTAGGGTAACAATTTTCTTAGCTTTTGAGAGAGATTTTGAAGTCGTTCAAGAAGGGAAAAAGGTAGAGGAAGAGAAGAGCTTCCATTTGAGCCAAAGATCTCTTCATTTGGTGAAGAATCA
>JAOQMP010000005.1:45871721-45892962 GCA_027563575.1 Erythroxylum pedicellare
TTAAACAATATGTAAAGCACAATATATTAATTATTATATAATTTTAAATTATACGAAATATAAATAAAATATATTTAATATGAATTATTTAATAAATAAAATTAATATAAAGATAAATATTAAAACATATAAATATTAAGAGAAGATAAGTTTAGAAGATAAATGTGAGGAAGAGTTTGCAAGTATTCTGAAAATTATTTGTAAAACATAAAAATAAAAGAGTGGAGGAGACTTTGTTTTTTAAAGACTTTTACGGTGAAGACGTCCGAAAACCTATCTTCCTTAGGCAACGGACCGGAAACAGTTATTAATTATTTGTCGAATTCGTTTGATATCGAGCTTGAATCTCCAGAGTCAGTCCACCGATCGTTGACCAGCTGATATAATTTGGAAAAATCACACCAATGGAGCCCTATTTTTTGTAGTTTGTAAAGATCTGAGAGCAAGAACAGGTATAGAGAGATGGGTAGAATAGCAGTGGTAGTGATAATGAGCTTGTGGGTGATACCCACTTCTATTATCGTAAATCGCGTTGTATCCGATCCTTATATGGTAAGAGCTTTGAAAACCAAATCAAAGATTGAATTTTTGCTTGCTTGTTTGTGATTTTCAATGCTCTAAGAAGAAGCAATTGCTTGCAGGATGAGATTTTCCACATTCCTCAGACTCAACAGTACTGCAGAGGAAATTTTTGGAGTTGGGACCCTATGATCACCACTCCACCTGGCCTGTAAGATCTCTATCTCTTACAACAAATCACCCGAATTTGAAGTTTGTTACTTAGTTTTTAGATTTGTAAGTGAAATATTACCTTATAGAATGTAGAAGATTGAAACTTCAATGCAAGCACGCTTTTCTGATATTGATTGTTGTTCAATACCAACTTTGCATTCTTTGATTGATGAAAACATCCAATATCGGTTAATCCTTTGATCTTTATTATTCTGCAATGTAGAAAACTAGTGGAAATGGGAGTTTTACTTGCAAACGTGAAATGGAGAAATTGATACATTGAGTTTATAACTTTTGCAGGTACTACCTTTCGCTTGCCCATGTTGCTTGTTTGTTTCCAGGCATGTTCTTGACAAACGTGGTTTCATCCTTGTCTGAATTGTGTTCCACTGCAATTCTTCGCTCTGTAAATTGCGTGTTGGCAGTATTATGTGGCATTGTCGTATTTGAGATAATCACCCATTTGAGACCAGCTATTGCAAATGCAAAGGCAACAGTTGTTGCTGTGGTTCTTGCACTGTATCCCCTCCACTGGTTCTTCACTTTTCTTTACTATACCGATGTTGCGTCACTCACTGTGGTGCTTGCTATGTATCTTGCATGTTTGAAGAAGAGATATTACCTAAGCGCATTGGTACACAAGTCAGCTAAACTTCCTCTCTTTCTTTTAAGATATAGAAGTATGAGTGTTCATGATCTCTTTTTTCTTGATATAAATTGAACTAATATTAGGTAGAATAATTAATTATTATATTGACGTGTTAAAATAGAGCATTCTCTTGCACGTTTCTCCTTTTAAATGAGGGAAAATTGAAGTTGTTTTACTATGTGCTTGATTTAACTAATGTATAGAAGGAAATCTCCTATATTCACTGCAGCCTAAGCTTCATTTGTTGGCAGTAAAATAGATTATCTTCTTTGGGTTTTTGCCAACTTACCTACAAAGGCATGATAACTATTGATGATATTCAGTGGATCATAGATTCCTGCATAAAGTCAGTGTTGCTAACCATTCTATCATCATCATTATTGTCCAAGTATGAAGTCTAGCACACCATTCTGTCCATTGAGCAAATGGGTAATAATTTTTCTTATGATATCTTATGGATAATGGATTGCTCCATAAAGTCAACCGGGCAAACCATTCTGTTATCATCATGATTCACCAAATACAATAGTCCAGTCTTATAGACGCCAGTCCATTGTTCTGTCTATTCTTCAATTAACATATACAATCACTTGTACCCTTCTTAATTTAGTTTTCTCAAAAGTGATTGTCCTTGCTCCTTTTGATTTTATGCAGCTTGGTGCATTTGCAGTTTTGGTTCGGCAAACAAATATCATATGGATGCTTTTTGTTGCTTGCACTGGGATTATTGACATCACTTTGGCACGTGAAGGAGAAAGTATGGAAGTTGATCAATCTCATATGCTAAGCAGGAAAGTTGGTAACTTTTCTTCCATAAAGACAAGCTCTAACATGAGAAGGAGAAAGCAAAATATTGCTATGAATACCGACAAGCATCATATGGTACATAGACCTGCCTCCTCAACAACATATTTTCCAGGTTCTGTTCTGCTTCTGCATGTATGTTTCACTTTGAGAAGTTTGTACTTACTCTCCTTGCACAGTCCCTATTTGTCTACTGGCAATTGCTTTCTTAGTCTTAGACTAGTGAGTTTCATTCATCATCATGTTGACAGTACCCCATTCTGGAATCTGTTGCAGGTTTTATTGATGAGATTCATGCTATCTGTTTGACATCTTGGCATATGAAATGGAAACTTCTATTTTCCTTTAGCCCGTTCATCATGGTGTTGGTGGCATTTGTTGCATTTGTGCGTTGGAATGGAAGTGTTGTTCTTGGTACAACCATACTATTCTTGAACTTAGTTGTGTTTGTATGAATTGGTTTCTTACTCAACCTCCTGATATTGTAGGTGCAAAAGAAGCTCATGCAGTTTCTGCACATTTTGCCCAGGTCATGTATTTCAGTCTGGTATCTGCTTTGTTAATGGCTCCTATTCACTTCTCTCTTCATCAAGTTCTAAATATGACCCGGTCGTTCAGGAAGAATTGGCCACTTAGCTTTTGTCAATGGCTGGTGGGTCTTGTTGCTGGCTTCCTGTCCATACACTTTTTCAGGTGAGACCAAGAAAAAGATTAGATAAAATTTCCATTGGCTGTCTCTTGATGTTGATAAATGCTCGATGCTTTGCACATTCATCTCTTTTATCCACTAATGCAGGTCAATATATTGAGTCAAATTGTTAAATTCGATTGGCTGTCTGTTGAAGTTTATAGATGCGCCTTGCTTTGCACATATATCTCTTTTATCTACTAATGCAGGGCAATATATTGGGTCAAAATGTACTGTTATTGCTCTGAAGAACCCATTCTTGCTTTCTTTTTTAATTCCCCCTTTTCTTGTCAGAAGTTTATCAGCTTTACCATAATTTATAACTAGAAACATAATCTAACTGATCTGTCAATACTCTTGCAGCATAGCTCATCCCTATCTTCTCGCCGACAATCGGCATTATACATTCTATCTTTGGAGAAAGGTGATCAATGCACATTGGCTGATGAAGTATCTATTGATCCCACTTTACGTATATTCCTGGTTTTCCATCTTCAGTATATTTAGTATGTACTCATTCACTGTGCGTTTCAGTTCCAACTTCTGTTGTCTGTTGCTTAAATATCATTCCTTTGCAGGGAAAGCTGGAAAGAAAAAAATCTGGGTATTGGCTTACTTTTTGGCTACAGCTGCAGTTCTAGTTCCTGCTCCTCTGATTGAATTCAGATACTACACCATACCATTCTATTTCTTGATACTTCATTCCCCTATCACTTACAGCAGAACTTTACTGCTAACCGGAGCTCTATATCTGGCGATCGATTGCTTCACGATGACAATGTTCTTGTTTCGACCATTCCATTGGAGCCATGAGCCTGGCGTCCAAAGATTCATCTGGTAGACACTTTCCTGGCCAAGTAATTTTAGCAAACCATGGAATCCCATTTTATTATTCCTGACCTCTCTTGAAGTGTTGAGAATTCATGGCTGGATTGGAACCCTTGAACTGAAGAAAGACCAATGCATCAGATTGTTTTCCCATTGCAACCAAAAATTTAGACTTATCAATTTGATGGATGCACCAAATGATTGATGATCGAAAATAGTTTAAGAGATATAGATCTATCCTGTTGTTCTTAATCATTAAAATTTTTAACAAAATTTTCTTTTAATCTTAATTTTTCAGAAAAAAAGTCTAATAATACATTATATGAGTATCATATATGAATTAGTTAAATATTATATAATTTTAAGAACATGATAATTTAATTAAACTCATATTTAATTCAAATTAGTTATTAAGAAATTATAATAAATTATTATATTAAATTGAGTTTAATTTAAGAATAAATTGGGTTTAATTAGATATTTATACAAGTAATATTTGATTAGTCTGAATGCAATATTTAAATTTTAAAATTTAATTTGTAATTGAAGTTTAAAGAATTTTTAATTGAAAATTACAATAAGTCTTTTTAAGAATTTTAAAAATTAAATTTTTTCATAAAATTTTTAAAACAAAATTTATGTTTCTTACGTTCTAAAATAGCTTATAAAGTAATAACATAAATATTAAAATATGTTCTAATTTTTAATATTTATAATTACTATAAATTTTCATTTTTCGAATACATATTAATTTATAAGCATTTAATAAAATATTTATGTAGAAAATTTGACATGTTAAGGATCACGAGTAAAACGTGGACTATAATATAACAGGTTAGCCGTTAGCCCCACCAACTTGGGCTCCTTGTCGACCGATTTCCGAACAAAAACTTAGCCCGTATCGAAATGTTATGAGTTGACTTGTTTGGTTTTATCAGGCACTTTTATGGCAACAGTTCCCAGGCTTCGCGCTCTTTTATGGTGGAGAAAATGGTCGAAGAAGGACTGGGCAATCGTAGCCGTCGGAGTGGCTGTAATCCTCTTCGTCCTTACTCTCTTCTTCGACACCCGCTCGGTCGATCTCAGTCGACCGTTGGATCCAACTGCGACCGCCGATCTCGTTGACTTGACCTTGCTCAGCAGTGCCAAACATAGAGGCGCTCGTACTTATTCTACCTCCCATCGTTCTTCAACTCATAGTCGTTTGCTCTCAGTTGGATTCATTTTTATGTTTTTTTTTTTTTGTAAAAATAGTTTGCTTAGATGGGAGCTCACCTGGCTACCATTTTCAAAAGGGTTTTGGATCTGGCTCTAACAACTGGTTGCTTCACATTGAGGTCTTTATCTTCTCTGCAATTTTTGAATCAAATTTTACTTCTTTTGGTTTAATTATTTTTTTTTGTGTTACAGGGTGGAGGTTGGTGTAATACTGTGGAGTCATGTTTGCAGCGAAAAACGACGCAATTGGGGTCCTCTACTCTCATGGAACGGCAAATTCGCTTCGCCGGAATATTAAGCCGTTACCCCTCTGAAAATCCCGGTAAGCTCATGGTAAATTGAGGTTAAAGTTTAGTACTTTTGATTAATATGCAGTTGTTGGTTTATGTTTGTGTTTTTGTTTTTGTTTCTGCAGATTTTTATGATTGGAACAAGGTCAAGATACGTTACTGTGATGGTGGGTCTTTTGCTGGCCACCCGGATAACGAGTTTAAGGTGACTAAAGTTTTAGTTGCTTGTTGGGGCTTCTTGCTAAAAAGCTAGAATCTTTTGTGTCTTTTGTTTGACATTGTTGCTTAATTTTATGTTTTAGAATGGAACAGAACTTTTCTTCAGAGGCCAACTCATCTGGGAAGCTATTATGGATGAACTTCTGTCCTTGGGGTTGTCCATTGCTAAACAGGTGTGGCCTAGCTTCTTCCTTATTATATGTCAATTTATAGAGTATAAATGAATGTGAGGGATTTGCTTGCACTTGCTGTTGAGTTTAACTACTTGGACTATTACATTTTGCTGCCCATATTTCGTTGTTGTAAGCATTGTTCATTTGCTGGTATATATGAAAACTTTGCAGGCTCTTCTTTCAGGATGCTCTGCTGGAGGGTTGGCTACTTATATTCATTGTGATGGGTTCCGAGAGCTCTTGCCAAAAGATGCAACCGTCAAATGTCTTGCTGATGCAGGCTTTTTCCTAGATGAGTATGATTTCTAAGCATTGTAATCTTTATGCGACTGCATGATATGCTCTTTATTCGTGAAAGATGTCTTAGAACTATTGATTGCCTTACGTGTATAATGCTGTTAGTAGATGTGCATAAATGTAACTAACAATCGTTGTTTCCTCTTTGTTTAGGAAAGATGTTTTTGGGAATTACACCATGAGAACTTTCTACAGAGATGTTGTTGAACTTCAGGTTTTACTCACTCCTCATTGTATAAGCTTCAACAATAACTTGCCAATTGGCATAACTTTACTTTTTCTTTCCTATTTTTTTATTTGTTGATGGTTGATGTGCGTGATACATCACCTGCAAAATTATGGATGAAATGTTAGTTCTGACACATTAATGGACAAATAAATATTAACTCTTAATCACTCAGTTCGATATGGTTATCCAAAATGGCAAACTTCTCTCCATTCCGAGTTCGGTTAATTGGGAATTTCTAGTTTCTCTTAATTCTTCATGCCATGTATGCATAGTGTGCGCATACTTGGCAGCTTCAAGTCATTGAATTGTAACGAGCAAAGAAATGTTTAAAAGTAAAATTAGTAATAGTTCGACATGTATCTAACTTATCACTCTGCAGGGGGTAGCAAAAAGTTTGCCCAAGAGCTGTATTAAGACAATGGACTCATCTAAGGCAGGTGTTGTTCTTTTCTTTTTCCTTGTCTCTTGTATATATGGTTTCCACACATCAACTTCTTAGAGGAGCTGTTTGATTTCTTAATAATAATTCATAAAACACCATTTCTTTTATTTGTTGTGAACTATGATGGCAGTGTCTTTTTCCTCAAGAAATAATTAAATATACGAGGACCCCTATTTTCATTCTGAACCCAGCTTATGACTTTTGGCAGGTAATGTATTCACTAAATACACTTCTAGGCTCTTTTCATTTTGGAATTATCTTCTTCTTTTTATCTGTTGACAACACGCTTATTTAGTTATATTATCTTTAGGTACAACATATCTTGGTTCCGGATGTATCCGATCCTCGTTGGTATAAATGCAGGTTGAGCCTTAAATATTGTGATCCTGAACAAATTGAGATACTGCAAGGTAATTGGATCACTCGAATAGGTTGTTTCCATCGTTGCATAACATGGATATCACAAAGTGGAAATCATTATTCAATCTTTGATTGATCAATTTGTTTCTGCCTGTCTGCTTACAATAACCAGGTTTTCGTAATTCTTTGCTGAGAGCACTGAGTGATTTCCAGAAAAATAAGGAAGGGGGACTGTTCATAAATTCTTGTTTCATTCATTGCCAATCCTTGATGGCTGAGACATGGCATTCACCAAATTCTCCGAGAGTAAATAATAAGGTGCGAAAATCTTGTTAGTATTGTGATAGGTATTCGATTGAAACATGGCATTCTCAATATCTGGTTTCGTGTGTATATTTCGTATCTTCTAAGACGGGCTACTGCCTTCTGTGACAGACCATTGCAGAATCAGTGGGTGATTGGTTCTTTAACCGAAGAGCAGTGAATGAAATTGACTGTACTTATCCATGTAACCCGACTTGCTACAATATGGATTTTACTTAATCTGGAAGAAGCTCTCTGTTCTCCGGGTTATCGGCAACTGCAAAAATGTAGCACTGTGCTTGTGGAATTGCAACTCTTTACTCCAAAAGATGATCCTATATGCAGAAAGGGAGGCATGGAGTAATGTTACATATGTTTGGTCATGTACAACGGTTGTTGGAAAAGATTTCCGACTTCTTTCGCTAATCGCCTTTGTTGCATTGTGTTTGTGCAATTTGTTTTTACTTAAGTTCCTTTAGTGAAACTAAGTGTTAAGAGTATGCATTCCTTTTGCATCTTTCTTCAAATAGTGCATGGAACTAGCTTGTTGATCGATTCAGTTCTAGACTTGTATCTGAACTGCTATAATGTAAGCAATCAGAGGAAGCTGTGGGATGTAAAATTAGTAGGGGAGAGTGTAGAGAATAAGTCTATGCCATCAACAAACTCTGATTCAAATCTATAACAGCGAAGCTAGTTGTTGTAATTAGTTATAACAACTAGATAGTTCATTTTCTCAATCTTACTATTGTAAATATATGCTATTTTATCTCTTATATTCTTGTAATCCCTTCTATAAATTGTAATCACTTTGGTAGTCAATGATATAAGTTTTTACACAAATTCAATGTCCTTATATGGAATCAGAGCTTCAAACACTCCAATGAGTTTTCTTTTCGATCCAACTATGTCTAGCTTAACAACACCATTTATTGTGCAATTAAATGGACCAACCAATTTTCCTATCAAACGTCTAGCAACTTTCCTGTTTGGAGAAGACAAATTCAATCAACTCTTATTGACTTCAATCTGTTAGGATATGTTGATGGTATTCTAGCTTCATCATTGCAATTTCTTGATAGCGAGAAAAATTCTTGTAATCCAGCCTACACCTTATGGTATCGGCAAGATCAAATTCTTATTAGTGCAATTCTTGATAGCTATTCAGAAAGCATTTAACCAATCATCTCCTGAGCTGCATCTTCCAAAGAAGCTTGAGAGAGGCTACTTCATAGCTATGCGAACTCTTCACGGTCCAGAATTATCTCTCTCAAAGCCAAGCTTGCCCAAACTTTAAAGGGAACCAAACTAGTTGTTGAATTCCTCAATGAAATGTGATCTATTGCAGATGAACTAGCTCTTGTTCAAAATCCAATAAGTGATGAAGCTCTTATTGTCCACATCATCACTCAACTTGGGGATGAATACAATCCTATTGTAGCCGCTCTCAAAGTTCATGAATCTTCTATTAACTTTTTAGAGTTATTTGATAAGTTAACTGACTTGGAAAGAACGTTAAAAGACAAAGGCTTGAGTTCTCCTCCTACTCTTGTCAAAGCAAATGTTGCTCAAAAGCAAACTGCTCAAACTCAACATTCCAACTGATCCATTCAAGGTTACAATTCCAATTCTCGCAAGTCCCGTGGCAACTATAGAGGAAATTATTCTTGACAAAATCAGAATAGCCATCAGTCATATCGACAAGATTTATTTTGTCGTTTTTGTGAAATTACAAGTCATGATACTCCTGACTGTAGGAAACTTGCCAGATTTTTGAAAGAGAACAACATTCATGTTACCAATTCTCAGTCTTCCTAGAAACTTCCAAGTCCAGTAGCCAATGCTACCACCTCCATCAATTCTCCAGCTCTGTCGCAACAACCTTGATTATTTGATAGCGCATCATCACATCATGCGACATCAAATTTATCTGCTTTGCATACTTACTCTGACTATGGGGTCCAGATGAGATTTTTTGGGTGATAGTAAAGGCCTTTCAATTTTTCACACTGAACACACAAATTCATACACCTTCCAAGCCAATGACATTATCAAATGTTTGGTGTGTTCCAAATTTACAAACAAATTTGATTTCCATAGCTAAATTATGTAAATCTAACCAAGTTTCTGTTGAATTTTTCTCATCTCGTTTTCTTCTGAAGGATCTTCACACGGGAGCACCTCTAATACGGGGAGAGAACAATGATGATGTTTATTGTGCAGCTTTTCCACGTCAGCCTCAAGTCAATATCGTCACCAAAGCTTCTTTGTCCTCTTGGCATCACAAACTTGGTCATCCTTTTAATATAGTCCTTAGTTTTGTTCTTAAGCACAACGACTTAGTCTTTCCATTCATGCCAATTTCTGATTTTCATTGCACTTCTTGTTCTATTAATAAAAGTAAAATACTACCTTTCTCTCGCAATTCTCTAATCAGTCAAAACCTTTGGAACTTATTCATACTGATGTTTGGGGTCCAGCAAAAAAATCTATTGATGGTTATGAATATTACATAATTTTTGTGGATTATTTTACTAAGTATATTTGGTTATATCCTATGAAGAAAAAATCTAACACCTCTATTTTATTCCCTGAATTTTAACGACTACTAGAAAATTATTTTCATACTAAAATTGTTTCAGTTTTCTCTTACAATGGAGGGGAGTACCAAAAGCTTGTTCCTATTTTCAATTGTTGTGGGATTTCTCATTTCACAACATCTCCACACACACCTGAGCAAAATGATACTGTCGAACGATGTCGTCGACACGTTGTAGAAATTGGTCTTTCTTTGCTACACTTTGCATCACTTCCCTTACATTTTTAGTCTCATGCTTTTCAAGCTGTTGTATACTTAATCAATCATCTTCCTTCCTCAATGTTGTCTTCCAAGACTCTTTATGAATTGCCTTTTCAACGGTCTCCAAATTATCAACATCTTAAACATTTTGGATTCTTGTGTTTTCCTTGGTTACGCCCATATAATACCTGTAAACTTCAGCCTTGGTCTATTTCTTGCATTTTTCTTGGCTACTCTACTTCATAAGCCGCCTATAAATGTTTTGATCCCACTACTAATCGTGTATATCTATCTCATCATATCCAATTTGTCGAACATGTGTTTCCTCGTCAAGTTGACAATAACTCAGATATATTCTCTGACCGTATTCGAGATGCTTTTCTTGTAGGTTCTAAGCAAGCGGATGCGCTCCCTTTAGGTGTTAATGTTTCCCCTCTAGTGGACAGTCCTCCATTGGTCCCTACAATAGCACCAATATCACCAAATATTCCTTTGCCTACTCCTTCTTCACCTCCCATTCCAAACACTGCTGAGTCACCTTCCATTATTGACCATCACTCTCCCATACACTCTCCCTCTTCTACATCTAGCTTTACCATCTCTTCTCCACATATTACTCCATCACCACCAAATTCATCATCTGTTTCCCCACGTCCAGCTCAAACACAAAATCCAAATTCCAAATACTATAATGATAAATTTGTGAATCTCACTACCAAACACCCACTTCCTCCTCCCCTTGAACCTACCACTGTTACACAAAGCAATGAAAGATCCTCTCTGGCTCAAAGCTATGGATGTTGAATTTAATGCTTTGTTACACAATGGTACTTAGGAATTGGTTCCCAAATCATCTCATGTTCCAATCAATTGCAAATGGGTCTTTTGTATCAAATGAAAATCTGATGGTTCTATTAACAAGTACAAAGCTCGTGTTGTGGCGAAGGGTTTTCTCCAACAAGCAAGAAGAGATTATTTTGAAACCTTCAGTCCTGTTACAAAGCCTGTTATAATTCGCATTGTTTTTTGTCTTGCCTTATCTCAAAATTGGCCTTTACGTCAATAGGACGTAAACAATGCATTTTTGCATGGCACGTTGTACGAAGATGTTTATATGATCCAACCACCTGGTTATGTTCACCCTTAGTATTCAAATCATATATGCAAGCTTCGTAAAGCCTTATATGGTCTCAAATAGACTCCTCGGGAATGGTACAATGAACTCCAACATTTTTTACTTGCCTTCGGTTTTCACAAATCACTTGCTGATGCGCCCTTATTTATTTACTACCTCAATGGCATCATGCTTTATTTTCTTGTTTATGTTGATGATATTGTCCTTACAGGTAACAATTCTAAATTTCTTGATGGCTTTGTTTGTAAGTTAGGCAATCAGTTTTCAATTAAAGATCTGGGTTCCTTGCATCATTTTTTGGGTGTTGACGTTATTTCTATTCCATCAGATTTATTTCTTTCTCAACATCAACATATTGCTGATTTACTTGATCGATTTAACATGATTGGGGCTAAGGAAGTTGCCACCCCTATGAGTTTTTCTAAAACTTTTTCTCTTGTTGATGATTCTTCCCAAGTTGAGGCCACTAACTGCCATTGCATTATTGCATCTTTACAATATCTTGCCATTACTCGCTCTGATGTTTCATTTGCTGTCAATAAATTGTCTCAGTTTATGCATGCTCCAACTCAACAACATCTACAAGCTTTAAAGCGCGTACTCATATATTTAAAGGGTTCCATTTATCATGGTTTATTTCTCAAAAGGGATTCTTCTCAACATCTTATAGCCTTATCTGATTCCGACTGGTGGTGGTACCTTTGATAATGGTCCCTCAACTATGATATATGTGTTATACTTAGGCTCTAATATCATCTCTTAGAAGTCAGCGTGTCAAAAGTCAGTTTCTCGATCATCTACAGAGGCTAAGTATAAGGCTCTTGCAAATGATGCAGTAGAAGTTACTTGGGTTCAAAATCTCTTGCATGAATTAGGTGTTTCTCTGCCAAGCTTATTTTGTGTCAATACAGGAGCAACATATTTGTGTGCTAATCCAATCTATCACTCACAAATGAAACACTTGACTATCATTTCATTTGAGAATAGGTCTCCAATGGCTCCTTACATGTACTGCACATTAGCTCGAAGGATCAATTAGCATATATGCTTACGAAAGCTCTTGGTCGCAGTCAATTTCTTCATTTTTGTTCCAACATTAGGGTCTCCAATGGATCCTCCATCTTGCGGGGACGTGTAGAGACTAAGTCCATGTCGTTAACAAATTCTGATTCAAATCTATAATAGCTAAGCTAATTGTTGTAATAAGTTGTAACAACTTAGAGTTTACAGTTCTTGTTGTAACTAAATGCTATTTTATCTCTTATATTCTTGTAATCTCTTATATAAAATAATCACTTTGGCAATCAACAATACAAGTTTTTACATAAATTGAATATCCTTATAGAGAGTCTCCTGACGGTGTCCAAATTCGAGTTGTTCAAATTTTGAGTGAGATTTAGGAGGGTCGGTTTAAATAAGTTTGAGTAAAAAGATGTTATTTGTTTTAATAATTAAAGAATTTATTGATTAAAATGACATTATTTTATTAAATTTTATCAAAACAATATTAATATAACATTTTTTAAAAATTATTTATATAAAAATTCCAGAGTAATTAAATATTGTATACATAATAATTTTCATATAATTACTCTTAACTTGATCATAACTTAATTTCAATCTTAATTTAATTTATATATTTCTTATAACCAAAAAAATTATCTAAAAAATAACTTGATTAACTGTATTTTTTCATTTTGTAATATTTTCAGAATTTTCATATAATCGGATATACATGAATAGTCTTTCATATTTGTCATTATTATTATGTTTATGATTATTAATGTTATTATGATTATGATTATTAGTATTATTTTTATTTTTATTGTTACTATTATTTTTATATATTAGTTATTTTATTTTGTTTTATTTTTCCCTGTGATTATTATGTTTATTTATTAATTTTAATTTTAATTTCTTTTTCAACTTTTTGGTTATTTTATTCTAATTTTATATTTATTTATCCTTTTTTATTTACTTATTTTCTTTTTCTTTTTTCTTTTCATTCATTCATGTAGGTCATTTGGAAATAACCTCTCTAGTAAGGCTACAAACTACTGGATTTATGCAGATCCCACATTTTAACAGAAATTTTATTGAATATTGTTCTTGTTAATGTTTTTGTTATAGTCAATCCTATAACAATTTAGATTAAGATAAATTGAGATATACTTAAAAATGAACATATTTTAGAATTTTTAATATCATAAATTATTTTCTACATATTTTTCATAAATAAAATATAATTTAAATTATAAAAATTTCCTAATTCATATTCTAGATAAGCCTGAGTTGAGAAAGATTCTGGTTTAGTTTGAATTTCTTTTTCAAATTATGGATTTTAAGTTAGACTCAAGCTCGAACTATCCAACCAAACTTGACCCGAACTTGAATTTTAATTGAAATATCATTGATTTTAATTTTTAAAAATTAAAAATATTTAATAAATATGAAAGTCTTGAGTCCAATTAAATTTGAATAAAATTTGGATCCAAATACAGAATTTTGATTTCGACGCAAACTTAAAATAACTCGATCAACGTATTCTCGTCTCTTCAAAGAAAATTTGACTTCAGCGTGAATCTTAGCTAGGCAATTTAGATATTTACATAGACTTTTTAAAATTCAAAACCCATACTAGCTAATTTAGATATTTACTTAGACTTTTTTAAAATTCAAAACGCTTACCAAACCAACGACTTCCTTTCATTAGTTGACCTGATCCGGAACCCTTCTTTGCTACTTCCAAATTTCCCAGTCAAAGTAAACTAGCCATGTTCTTGATTTCTTAACTAAACAAAATGAAGTTGACATTGAAAAGCAGCTAACATGGTTCATCACAATGCTTATACAATGATCTACGCCAATTTCTCAACCTACTTCTGTACCCACAAAACTTCTATTTACTTGATTATTTATTAACCACGTAATTACAAAATAAGTATTTGTAAATCCGATCTCAAGTTAAGACCACTTTAATTCGGATTCGGCCTATTTTCATTTTGATTTTTAACCCCCTTATTTTTAATACAATCTAAAATTAACTAGCTCGAATCAAATTAATTAAATTTAAACTTTAGGTCGAGTTTAGGGTAAGACTCAATGATACGACTCGGCTCGGAATCCGAATATATGAAATATTAATAATGTTATTTGAGTAATGTCAAATTAAAATTTAGAAAATAGAGCAGTTTGACTCTACTCCCATCGTACTTGAGTTTGAATGGCAAGTCTAATTTCATTGCAACCTCATAATACCAACTAAGTACCTTCCTTATCTCATGCAGTACAGTACATTTGTTTTCCCCAACCATCCAGAAGCTGATGTCAGGACTTCGGACTAGTTCGTGAAAGGGACAGTTCAGTGTTAGGTTGATAAACCTAAACTAAACCACTGGCATGCAACTGCTACTCAAATTTTATCTACATATCTTCTTTTAAAAAAAGATTAATTACAAATAAAAATCTTAAAAATTACTTAATTTTAATAATATTAATTTATAATATTAAAATATTTTAAATTTTAAATTTTAGTAAAAATAGCTCGACATTAAATTATCTTTAACATAAATGATTCGATAATGTAGAATAATATTTTCATCGTTACATTTTGTATTTGTGTTTAATAAATTAAAAATATTAAATAATTATATACTTTTTTACGTATTTTATTTTATAGTTATATATACTTTTTTACGTATTTTATTTTATAATTATTTGAGTGTTCGATATTCGATAAAGTTACTCCTTTCTGATAAGAAGATCAAGCGTTGCAATGGGTTCGGTTTGTAATTTTTTATGTGATTACTGAGTCAGAGTCAATGAAAACTTGGGTTTATTACTTTATCTTCTCATCTACCATGTGGTAATTGAATCTGTTCTTTAGTTTCAAAGTGGAAAGGCATGGAGAGATCCGTCATCTCTTGCGTGAACGGAAAAGAACATAACAGAGCAGAACAGAACAGAGAAGACAAGCGAAGAAGGCATTCATCAGCTATCACTATCAATCCCCACCTGCACTACCCAGATAAAGCTTTTTTTGTTTAATATATAAATGGTAATGGATGATGTCATGAAGATCAAAAGAGCATCACATAACTTTATCTGCAAAACCATGATTATCTTATTACCTAATCATGCAATAAGCAATGCGCATGCAGTGCCTCCAGGCTTTTTTATTGCAAAAATGCTTAAATGATAAATGATCCCTGGTTGTATAATTAGTAAAGACATGTCTGGAGCTGCAACAGTTAAATCCAATATGCTTCAGTGAGTTACGAGTCAATGCAAGTGAATGGGTTGAGGAAATTGCCCAATTTGGGAACAAGAAAAACGATGGTGACATCACTTTCAGGGAAAACCTTTAATGTAGGGTTAGATTATAATCAGGTTTCTTTCTCTTTCTCAGTCTGCCAGGAAAGTTGATTCTGAAATCTCCAGTTATTGAAGTTGACTTTGGAGATAGCTGGAGTTGACCTGATAACTTGGAATTTTGCCTTGAAACATCAAAACTCTGATTCTTTTTCATACTTAAAATTTACTTTAAAATGTGAAAGATAGAAAAGAGAAATAGCAGAAATATGAAACTTAAAATTCTGCAGATGATCCTATGCTTCTCTGTTCTTTTTTTCATTTTTCACATTGAGATATATTCAATATTTACACAGATGAACGCCATATCCTTCCTTCCAAAGAGATAACGATAACAGAAACATCATCATGGTACCGTCTTCTTTCCCCTTGTGGAATATCGAGCAATTCATGGAAGTCCATACCTGAAACATCAGTTTCTGTTTTTAAATACACAGTGTTCTTCTCTGTAACATCAAATTTGTGAAGAAGTTTTTACCAGCTTTCTTGGCTGCACGAAACAGAACTTCTTCGATCAGGTATTGTGCAGGATCACCCTCAGGAAATGCAGCGAGAAATGAATCCACTACAGAGACAACTTCGTCATTTGTGAAATACTGATAAAGACCGTCTGATGATAGTATTAAGAATCTGTCCTTTTGAGTCAGTCTATGGTGGTACAGAGATGGAAGACAAGTGATGTATGGAGCTGTCCCAATGTAATCGATCCTGAACATCTCTAAAAGTAGATCGTTCCATTTTGGCTGCAAAATAAACTCAGAATCTGTAAACACCTTGAAGATGATCCTTAACAGACATGAATTGAGAAGTTTAATATGAAATACCTGTTTGAGAAATCCAACACCAAAAGCTCGAGTCACCTTCAAGTAACCTTTCACTCTGTCATTGATTACTGCAGAAGCATCGTCAGGATGTTCTTTCCTGATTCTCTGAACTTCCTGAGATCCAAAGGATCGGTTATTTCATGTTGGACACTACATAAAGAATCCTTTAACACAAGAGAAGTACTATGATCACCTTGTCTACGTAAGTACTATGATCTGTAGTGAGCTGGAGTGAATTCAAATCCTGTAATCTGCAAATTGCTTCCCCATCAAACAACTCAAAGTCACGCCCACTTTCCTCACGAATTATCTCCAAATCCTGCGATCCTGTCCCGATCCCAAGATTGGTCTCGCTCTTATGTGCCAAAACTGCTCGACTATCCCCGACATTCATCAAGTAAACATCTTCTCCTTTCATCAGCATCACCAAAACGCAAGAACCCATTAAAGCTAACTCAGGATTTTCCGATGCCATATTGTCAGCAACTTCCATATAAGCCTCTTCCGTCTTCACCAACGCCTGCGAGAGTGCTTTTAGAACATCGGAATGATTGATCCCACCGCCATTAGAGTTGGTTGATGCTTTAGAATGGAATTGCTCCTTTAGTTTCCAATCAAGTTCCAATCTTTCTCTATCCCACTCGCACCGCCACATTCTCTGATTCTCCTTCCTCCTCTCTGCAACTCCTTTACACCTGTACCCCAAATTCTTTCCCTGTTTTCTCTTCAAATAATCTTCCATTTTTACATCCATGTTCTCCTTTTCTTCTCCATTAACAGGGACTTCCTCTGTTTCTAACGTGGATTCCAACTTATCACTCCATAGCAATCCTTTGAGCTCCTTGTGCACGTTATTATACAAATTGGAAAGCAAATAATCAGGAGCATCAGGACCATTGAATCCATCATAAATCCCCACGAAAACCCATCCATGTTCTTCAGATATAACTATATGAACACGATCCTCTCCAGCTTTCCCCTGTGCCCAATGCACATTCTGGCTCTCCACAGAAAATTCACTATCCCCATCAACGTCATTACTCAAACTCACTTGACCACTCAAATTAGCACTACTACCACTCACGTTAACACTCCCACTTTCTCCTTTTTTCTTTGTATCCAACTCTCTACCAACTTTCATCGAATCGGATATTGATCTTTGCCCACGAGTTATAGTATTAGATATCACTCTCCTTATTGTCTTCACTAAACTCTGTTTCTTAGGCTTATCTTCCATTTCATCATCTCCTATGCTTTCAAGAGACAGACTGTGTCTTGCCTTCTCAATCGGACCCGAATACACTCCACGATCAATGGGTCCGGATAAAAACCCGCGCTCAATCGGACCCGACAAAAACCCTCTCTCGATAGGCCCTGAACCTCCTGGAAACAGCGAGCCCGACCCGTTCTGCAACCGACCACGAGGGACTGGCTGCAGAGGAATGGAAGCAAAAGAATCCGTGCTCTCGAAAGTTGACGCCCGATCCAACCCGGAGCTATTAGAGCACGCACTGATCAAAGCCGCTGACGGAGGCGTAGACGTGTTGGCGCTGACAGAGGCGCCAGAGATCGACCGGAAAGTCGTCGGAGTGTCCTCGCAATGAATTTTGCTGTTAGATAACCGAGCAGGTTCGGGTCGTACATAGCAAAACGTGTGACCCAAACCCTCGTAAAGTGGATCACCGAGATAAATGGCGATATCATGCCGGCGTGAAACACCCCCACCGCTGTCAAAACAGTGACTCACTTTCGCGACGGCGTTACCCATTACCGTTAACAAAAAGAAAGCTCCTTCTTCTTCTTCTCTTGTGTGTTATACAAGACAGTTCAACTTCATAGAAGCTTTTGTGCAGAAACTTAAGGGATAGGAGAGAAGACAGAACAACAAGTGGAGCAACAACATTAACAAGGGATAGGTGACAGAAGGGGTTGACTTTTGTAAGAAATTTGTTTGTTAGTTAAACTTTTTTTTCTAATAAAAAAAATTCCCTGATTGGTTGTTTTGATTTATATTCTCAAGTGTTTATGGAAGGAGTTGACTACGGGAATCGCGTGCTAGAAAATAGTTATATAAACTTTGTGGGCATCTTCTTTGTTAAAAAGTCAAACATCTGTTTTTCGTTATTCTTTGTTTCCGACAACGTAATAAAACCAAGTCCATTGTGGTGATGTTGTCGTTTAGGAGTTTTTTTAATAATGATAAAATACATATAATATAAATATTATACACGCACTAATTAAATTTTATTTTCATAAATATTTAACCCAACTTTTAAAATTATTTAAATTTAATTTAAATTAATAATTTGTTATAATTTTTTAAATTATTAATTTATATTTGATATTATTTAAAGACTTTGTTTAATCAATTTGACGGTGATCTCACCTTGAGGTTGAGAGTTTGCATTAGCACACGAGTGGGTGAATTGAAACTTATTATAAAACTTAATGAGATTTTGACTTTAGAGTTTTAAACTTTGGATTTGTGTAGTTATCTACTTAGGATCGTATCATTTGGTGGAATGGCAAAAGACGTGCCAAAGGCTAATGTAAATTAGCTTTGATTAAATAATCATGGTGGCTTTATTTTTTTAATTATTTATATTAAATATTGATGAAGATAAGAGACAATACCAACCATATGATCATATTTAACTTGTTCATGATCCAATCGTATCAAGATCATAATCTTTGACATCTTCCCTCAACCAAGCATTTGCTCAAATCAAGGTTTGAGTTTTTTAAACATTCAAGAACTTGTTCTCTTAAATTTTCTTGTTTAGTTTGTGTATTTATTATATACTTGTATTGTTAATTTAATATTTTATTTATTACATTACATTTTTTATATTTTTATTTAAAAAATAATTCATATTTTATGAAAATGGTATTGATTATTTAAATCAAAATCGTTCTTTGACTTAAAAATAATAAATAAAAATCTCGTTTTTATAAAAAAATATTGAAGAGAAATAAACAATATAGTGGTTCAACTCCTATACATAGCATGCCCTGATGAGATCATTTTCACACCACCAACACCAAAAGATTGCTCATTGGAAGTCAACTTTGGCACTTTTTATTAAACAGAGCAAGTTGCAGAAGCTTATGAGGCAGAGATGTTGGAGAATCATTGCTAACCTTAGTAATGCATATTAAGAAACAAAAGTTGCAGAAAGTTTCATACTTTCTCTTATTCTGCAATGCCAAAAAGACAGACACTTGGAGAGGGCATATCTTCTTTTTGCTTTGCCTTTTTTTAACCCATAGATTTTTTTTGGGGGCTTAAATTCTAAGATACCTTAAAATTTGGCATCCTGTAATTTTGCATATTATCAATATGCTCCTTAATTTTTAAAAATTATCAATCACTCTTATTGATTACCTTCCTATAATTTTAAAATATGACGTCATTTTTATGTGTATAAATAAGATTCTTAATAACAATTTAACGGTTGGCAAGATGAAAGATATATTAACTAAAATATAGAGGTGGTATTTGATAATTTTTAAAAATATGAGACTAGTTTGATAGTATGTCAAATTATAACTCTTATCTTTTTTCTTTCTCTGGCTATAAAACTTACAAAGCTTGTAGTCATTGTCTAGCTTTCTGATTTTGCAGGACATGTGTGGACCAGAAAACTGAAACTATACTCTTGGGGACCAAAAAATATCATCTCCAAGATCATACCTTCAATTAAAAACAGGGGAAGGAGTGAGGAGGAAGGTGGTAGTTGGATGGGAAAAGTAGGTGTTAGTTATTTTATATGTGCTCATTAATGCTTCAATTCTTGAATAAAAATAACACTTATTTATAACAAATGAGATCTTTTACACGTGTTCCAATCTTGTGTCATTTAATTTTATTTATACTTTGATGTAGATTCCACATAAATATGTGGATGAGATTAAACGAAACAGAGTAAGAATTGGTTTATCGAACAGAAAATTGAGTCCCCATTTATAAATATATATATATTATACCATTTATTGATTCATTTATTTTTCTCAAAACAAAACTTTAAGAAAGTAATAAAGCTACATAATAGTTAAGAATGACAATAAATTGAATGGAATTTACTTCGTCTTTGATCTAGGCACACATCTTTAATATATAACTTGAATTTGGTTTGAATTTTTGTTATATTCGACTGTGTTGCTCAAATTCGATTCACGAGGAATTAAGTCAAGATTAAAATGATATAATGTAGTTAAATTGATTAGAGTTGATCTTTTCGGATTTGTATTTAACTCGAAACTGATATATTGCCATCAAATTGAGTCAAGTCCAATTTATCAATTTTAACTCTACTCTTCAAATATATCTATGATAATTAGTTCAATTATACCAAACAATTCAAGAGGTCATTGTTATGAATCCTAAACTTTATAGGTTATTGGTTGAGAAAAAGCTAAGCACTTAGCAATGGAACATCTAAAAGGACAACCTTTGTATGTTCATGTGTATGCCAAAGTTGGATACTTTCCTTCTATAGAGACTTTCCATTCTTGGCAACTTTACATGGTTGGGACTAAGAAACCCAAAGCTGGCAGGGGACCATAACCCACCAGCAGAGAAGAAGATAAAAGATTATTTACTTTTTCCTTTCTTTTGTGCCTAGCTAAGCATTCACTTGCTTGGAGATTCTTGCTCTGCTCTTTTTTTTTTTTTTTTTTGCCTTTTCTTAAACTTTGGTTTACACTATTTGTTTGAGTGACAAAAAGTCAACATATCGAATGCCAATATTATAAATACCGTATCAGATTTAGTACCGAATTGGGTTCTGGTACGATACTATACTGGTACCGATTAATATCGGGTACCATTTCGGATAATTTTTTAATTTTATAAAATAGTCCCTAAGTTTTTTTAAAA
>JAOQMP010000005.1:45934843-45946436 GCA_027563575.1 Erythroxylum pedicellare
AAAATTAATAAAATTTAGAGACAAATCATTATCATCATCACCATACCCTGAAGTCTCGCAGTGAAGTGAGGTCTGATAGTACGCAGCCTTACCCCTACATAGTATAAAGGTTATTTCCGGTAGACCCATATGCAGATGTGACAAGATAATAGTAATGCAGGTCAAAAAAGTAAATAAGTAATATATATATATACTTGACGGTGACCATAATCTGCTATTATCTTATACCCCTGTAAAGACCGGCTTTTCATGTTGTTAATTATGCTAGAGTCTTTACTAACCGACCCTAAGCATACGACAATTTTACAGTTTTATACGTCCATCGCGGAAATCTTTCCCCTTACACCTAACTAAAAAAAACTCGCAAAGGTATAAAGGAAATTGGGTTGGACTTCTTATGCGGTAAGAAGGAGGTGCGAGGACTCTAAAGGGTATCATTTACTCTTATCTTATCACTCCAGACTTTTTTAATTCTAATCATTGCTTTAGTGAGGGTCAACTCTAGCATATCTTTCTTGATCACTTCCCTCCAGTTTTTGTAAGGCCTCCCTTTTCTTCTCTTGTAGTCACTAATGTTTATTTTCTCACACCGTCGTACCGAAACATTAGAGGACATCCTACACATGCCTAAATCATTTAAGTCTTTTCTTTATTAACTTGTTAGCAATACTAGCCATTTGTAGTATGTCTCTCACTACTCTTTTTTGTACCTTATCTTTTTAGTAAGATCACACATCCACTTAAACATACGTATTTCTACTATCAACAATTGTCGTGTATGTCTACATTTAGTAAGTCAGCACTCTGCACTATATATATATAGTTGGTTGAATCATCATTCTATAAAACTTCTCTTTGAATTTTAAAGGAACCTTTTTATCACATAAAACACCTAAATATATTATTACATTTAAATATATTAATTTCTCAAATAGTTCATTCAAATTTAACCACAATATTCATAAAATATAAAATATATGATGTGATTAGTGATGATGATAATTGATTGCGTAGTTTGAAATCAATAATAGATTATATTCAATTTGATACATAGTTCATATTTGAGATTAAAATATATTTTAATTTAATGTCATTTTAAACAACTTAATTAGGCTTGAATTCGAATTCGAACTGTGTAGTATGAAATCGACCAAACTATCCTTAAATGTGGGTGTCTTTGTAAATGTTTTAAAAATAAAGCCTAAAGTTAAATCGGTAAGATAAAAATTTTAAGATTTCAAAAGTTCAGTTAGTATTAGACAGTCATAAAACTAACTAAATATTGAATAAAATTAAAAAATTTAAAATATAATTTACTATTAAAAATTTTAATATTTAGTTGAAAAATAAATTCTTAAATAAAAATCAATTTATTTATTTTAGTTTATAAAAATTTATTCAATAATTAATTGATTAATTAATTAATTTTTAAAATAAAATTATTATAATAAATTAAATGAAAAAGTTAAAAATTAAAAAAATTATTTCGAGATTTTTAAGATTGAATCAATTAATTGACCGTTAAAAGAATTCTGATAGCAACTTATCATACATCACTTTGATTATAGACCAATTCCAAACAGGCAAGGATAGAGAAGGCTTGCGTTCATGGCGGTCGCTATCTGTATTATGAAGAATTTTAGAGTAATTCATGCATTCCTCTCTACTTTAGATGTTTGTTTGTACGTAGGATAAAGGACAAAGCGAGCTAAAATGTGAGTCAGTCAACTGTCTAAAATGGTTCGAGAGGGGCTAAAATGAACACTAAAAGAAGACGCCATTTTCAAAGACTTCATTTTTCCGTTGTTTTTTGGTGTAAATCTTCTACATAACCCAAAAAACGGTGAGAAACGTCAAAGCATCCCTAAAGGTTATACCTTTTTATGTGCTGACAAGTTCTGAACAAGCAGGATGCTGTGATGACCTTTTTCTCGAAACAACACATTCATTATCTTCACAAGATCCAATCTTTGTAGTTCTACTTTCTTTGATTGAAGTTTGGCTTTAGGCGTTTAGGGGTTTGGAGTTGTTCTGAGAAGGTGGGATGTGATGGGTGTTTGCTGGAGCAATCAAATCAAGTCATACGCCAATTCTAATTCAGGTAACTCTGTTGTGTGTTTGAGGGAGAGAGCGAGAAAGACAGAGAGAAGCAAGATGCAATTGTTTTCTTTGTCTCTGTCAATATTAGTCTTTAGTTTTCTAAGTTGTTCCTTGTGCTTGTTTGCATGTTGTTTGTAGGAGTTTCATTTGCCAAAAGCACATTGTAAACGTTCTGGGATTTGAATTTGACTTTGACATTTTGAGGTTCTATGTCCATCACTTTGATACATTTGGCTGTCAGGTTTATCTTATAACAACTCATTATTAAAGTTGAAATCCTGAACTAAAATTTCCCTTGATTTGCATGCACTATCTTGTTTCGAGCTTGGTGTGAAGAAATTTGGAAATACCCTGAACGGTGGTTGTGCTGTTGTGGGACTTGAATATGATTCTTATATGTCATGATGTACATTAAAGATTGGGCAATGAAAGCTGAACGCTAACAAATTCACAACGTCGCATTGTGTAGGATTGAATTCAAAGAATGGCAGCAGAGATGGAAAATATTTTAGTAGTTCAAGTAGCAAGTTATCATCATCTTCTGTGCTCCAAACTCCTCGGAGTGAGGGGGAGATCTTGCAGTCATCGAATTTGAAGACTTTTACCTACAATGAGCTGAAGACTGCTACAAGAAACTTTAGACCAGATAGTGTGGTAGGAGAAGGTGGCTTTGGTTCCGTTTTCAAAGGGTGGATTGACGAGCATACGAATAAAGCCACGAAACCTGGTATTGGCTTGGTGATTGCTGTGAAGAGGCTTAACCAAGAAGGTCTCCAGGGTCATAAAGAATGGCTAGTAAGAAATTTAATTTTTATCTTCTTAGTTTGACGGAACAAAGTCTCTGATTAAATATCTATATTCGAGTTAGAGTTGTTATATTCCTTCAAGGATGTTTTGGTTTCATGGAAGAAAACAATTACTAGAAGTTCTACTTCAGGTGGTGCTATTGTTAATCTTGTGTCTTCAAAAAGTAAGAGATCTATAAAACAGCATCAGATCTAGCAGATTTGTTTCTTGCTAGAGTTTTGTTTAACAATTAATACAGGAAGTTGATTGTATTCGTGCTTTCGAGCATGCAGACTGAAATCAACTACCTTGGACAGCTGCACCATCCTCATCTTGTTAAACTGATTGGTTACTGCTTAGAAGATGAGCATCGACTACTGGTTTATGAGTTCATGACTATGGGTAGCGTGGAGAATCACTTATTCAGGAGTAAGTTTCTTGTGTTGTTTGCAGGAGTTGTGCTTTTGATTTCTTGGTTGCACAATAGCAGGACATGCCTCAATCTTTTGAAATGCAATCTAATATGGGGTTTGGCACTGAAGCTCTTTGTTCATTTTGAAATAGAAGGTTCTCACTTCCATCCATTCTCCTGGAGTACTCGAATGAAAATTGTTCTTGGTGCTGCAAGGGGACTTGCATTTCTTCATAGTTCTGAAGCAAAGGTCATATTTCGTGACTTCAAAACCTCTAATATCCTACTCGATTCGGTATGCTGCTCTTTTTGGTATCCTTTGTTTTTATGCAATTTAGCTGACGAATACAATTCAGAGGTAGTTTAGGCTCATTCAATTCTTTTCTGGCTTTGACTATTTATTTACAGGGCTACAACGCAAAGCTTTCAGATTTTGGGTTGGCTCGGGATGGACCAATAGGTGATGAGAGCCATGTTTCTACCAGAGTCATGGGAACCCATGGATATGCGGCCCCTGAGTATCTGGCTACAGGTAGGAACATGTTAGTAACATAAACGTCTTCAATTTATATAGATGTTCTAATTATGTCAATCTCTCCATTCGCTTTCCAGTTCATGTTGACATTTAAGGTATGCCCCATGAAAAGTTCAGAACTGTTTGTTTATGTGATTGTCTTTTTGTTGGATTTTGGACTTCATGGGTGTGACTTCTCTGGTTCTTAGGTTTGGGGACATATGCTGCATTCTGGTTACTAATATTTCGTTTTGTTGTTTGGAAGGCCGTTTGACTGCAAAGAGCGATGTATATAGTTTCGGGGTTGTACTTCTAGAAATTTTATCTGGTCGCCAAGCAATCGACAAGAATCGACCATCAGGACAGCACAACCTTGTTGAGTGGGCAAAACCTTACCTGACAAACAAGCGTAAAGTTCTGCGTGTTCTGGATGCTCGTCTTGAAGGTCAGTACTCACTGAATCAGGTCCTGAAGGTGGCAGAAGTTGCTCGTCAATGCTTAGCACTAGAATCAAAGGGCAGGCCAACAATGGATGAGGTGGTATTGGTTTTAGAACAAGTTCAAGAATCCAAGGACGTGCCTATTAAAGTTACTGAAAAAGAGCACAAGCCAAATGCTCTTGAGGACACCAATTCTCAACAGACTGCCTATCCCCGGCCATCAGCTTCCCCACTTTTTGCTTAAGAGAGTTGAAATTTCAGGATCTCAGTAGTATACAGCTCTTTTCTTTTAATTTTGCATAAAGCATTTCAGCTTCCATTTCAGACAACTTTCATCAGTAGTCTGAATCATATATACATGTATTTATCTGAGGTTGCAGCAAACATTCTAATACAAAGAAATGGCCACAGAAATGCAAGTGTATGTGGAAATAGATCTTATGTATGTATTTGATTCTTCCTTTCTTCAAAGAATTAACTTCCCTTGTGATATACTTCATACCTTGGTGCATTTTGTACAGTTCCAGACTTGTAACTTGATTTTTTATTTATGGGAATAACTTGAGGAAGATTGCGATCTTCCTATTACCGACAAATGACACGTTTACTTTTGAGTTTGCTTTTAGCTACTCTGAATCTCCAAGGCTACATTCTTGAATAATTAACGTGAATTTCTGGAATTGTACCATATACCAGAAAAGGTGAGCTGAAGAAACATTCTTGAATCAAAGCTTCTCTTGAAAAGATGGAAGAATTCGATCAAAAAGCACTTGGAAAATGGGTTTGTCATGTTCCCTTCTAACACTGTTGAATGTTCATGCAAACCCCATCTTACTTGCAATGGTGTTCTGTGGTTTGCTGATGATAGAGGCAGCTTAAAATCCCAAGTTTAGTTGAACTTTAGACTTTCTGATACAAGAAGGAAAATAAATCTAGCACCATTTAATTTTAATTGAAGCAAAAAGGAGAACAAGATTTGTTTAAGATCTGTCATAATTGCTAAACAGTGGAACAAGTAAACACCAGACAAGGGAAGTTTGAAACCAAAACTTGGAAAACCTCACAGTAACTTCACCTAATGGAAATTGAGAAGACACTGACATGAACTCATAGTTTACGTTTACGCATCATCGCCCCAGTAAGGCAACACGATCTTTTTGTACCGCCTGTGTAAGGTTGATATCGAAGAGCTCGCATCGTATAGGCATCTCCATCTCATAGAAGGGATTCTTTAGAACATAATCAGTATAAAGTTCATAAATGAATTTCAAGAGACCTTCCATGTGCTGTGTTCCAGGTTCACAGACCACAAAGAACTTTGTCCCTGGAGAAGGGAGAATAAATTCCAAAAGATAAGATTATTGCAATAAATTTAACAATTGCAAGTCATATCTATACTTCAGAAGAACCAACTATCTGGCATTATCAAGAACTCAACATTTTCTTGTCATAAAGGACCAAGTCAACTAATCTTTACAAATAATAGCAGGATCAGAATTTTGCAGATAATATTTACGAGTAACCATGTTAATCACAATTGTTGATATATCGGTAAAAGCAAAAGAGTCAGAACTTTGTTTACATTCTCTTTATCTCAAATCCACAGGTAGAAAGAAAATATTAAGTACCAGTAAGGGATTGGAAACAATGGAGATCAAATGTGTCTGCTTCAAGGAGTTCAATGCCTGAACAGCCAACAGTAGGTGATAACTGTTGAGAGATGGCATGCATTGAATGCCATAAACTAGCCACCCGTAAGCTATCATTGGTATCCATCCGCCCTGCAGATCCATAATCCTAATATCCCGACACATAGAAAAGGACAGCTCTTTTACGAAATACCACCAAGAAATAACATAAATCAGAAGCAATATAATTCTCCTCACAATGAATTCAATTATTGCAAAAAATACGTCAATAAAATAGAGCAAAGGAAAATTGACCTCAGAACCTTTTCAATTTCATATAAATCCATCTATCATATGTAATGCACATTGCAAAATGTGCTTCACATGTCAAATGTGAATTACACCAATCGACAGAGACATGTAGGGCTCTGTTGGCATTGAATGAATAACATGGCTGATTTTAGAGAGATCTCATTTGGATTCAATTAGACATGAAGATACCCTAAATGTTTTTATTTATTTATTTTTTTGTTAACAAAGGCAAACACCTAGAAACTATTCACCCCTAGGGTGAAACTTAATATCTGACATCAACATCTCTCCCATCCCAAGCGGAGGAGATATCATAGTGTGGTACCCCATCGCTATACTGTGAGCATGTTTCGCAATAAAGTCTGCATACTGATTTGCTTCTCTTGGCACAAATTGCATACTTCCTCTTAGTCCTTGTCAAAAAGCTCCTTGATGTTTTGTAATACTTGCATGTGTCCACCAGCATTTTCTCCATGTATCACCATGTTAATGGCTATCTCACAATCGGATTCCAATACCACGTTTCTTGTTCCATGCCACCATGCAAACCGCAATCCATGGTAAATTCCAAAAAGTTCAGTTTTAAGTGTAGATTCCCTCCCCATATTAATGGCAAAGCCCTTAATCCAGACTCCATTGTGATCCCTCAACAGTCTCCCAATTGTCCTCCTAGCTAGTTCCCATCTTGTAAGGAGACGATCCTTGGCTGCTAGCCACAAAAATAATTTGATCCTTTCTGGCCGCTTCCACCTCCATATGTTTGTCCACTCAATTATCCGTCCGTGCACTTCCTCCTCCATTAATATTTCATAGGCTGATTTAATTGAAAACATGCCACTAGCTGAGTGTTTCCAAAACAATTCATTTGCACCATTTCCTAATAGCAGATGTGGCCCTGAATTGAGGTTCAGGAGGACACAACAGTCGGAAGTCACAAACAGAACATGCTCCAATTCCATCTTCCATCCAAATGTATAAACACACTTACCAATTTGGACAAAATGTCCTCTAAAATAGCACCCATCGCATATGTCACCAGCGGATGTTCATTTGTTGACCATCTGTCCAACCAGAACCAGGCCAGGTTGCCATTGCCCAACGTCCAATCCAATCCATCATACAGGTTCTCCCATAGATCGTTGATTGCTTTCCAAAAAGGGGACCCTCTTTTCTTAATCCTGGTCGGCACTACTTCCTTAACTCCATACTTTGCTCCTATCGCCTTAACCCACAATTTATCAGGGTAATAAATCAACTGCCAACCAACTTTCATGATAAAAGCTTCGTTCATTACACGGAGATTCCAAATGCCCAATCCTCCATTTCTCTGCTGCGACATATATCCTCCTAGGCCACTAAGTGCATCTTCCGATTGGTTGAGCATGAACCCCATATAAATTGTCAAACTTGTTGCTCTATCTTGTCGCAGATGTAATATGACAACTTTGTTGTTTGCATGGCGAAGAAAGGAAGACTTTGTAACGTCGTCTTTGCTAATGTGATTCGGCCTGCTAATGACAGATTGTTTGCAGACCAACCCGAGGGTGTCTTTTGCACTCTCTAAGATGCCTTCATTTGTTTTCTTTGTGACCCTACCGTGAAAAATCGACATACCCAAGTACCGTCCTAGATCGTCAGTGTCCTAGAAACTTAGTCAATTGGCCAGGTCTGTTTTGACCTGTTTTCCCACATTACGTGAGAAGTAGATAACTGTTTTTGCTCTGTTAACTTTCAGCCCTAGTTGGGAACAAAAATCTCCCAGCACCTTCTTTACGACTCTAACTTGTTCTTGTATGGCTTCCGCAAACAAAAGGAGATCATCTGCAAAAAAATAGATAGGAGGTAAGAGGGCTCCATCGATTAAATCGGAAAGGAGACTAACGACCGTGTTCCACAGTCTGTTCTATTTGGTGAGCCAGGTGCTCGATACATAAGACAAAAAGGTAGGGTGACAAAGGATCACCCTACTGTATACCTCTCGTCGGAACAAAAGGTTCAGATGCTTCCCCATTAATTAAGATTCTCATGTTGGACGATGTCACATACTCCATGATCTGTTTAGTTAACTCCTGGGGAATCCTCGTTTGCTGTAATGTATCATGGATAAATTCCCACGATAGCATGTTGTATGCTTTCTCTAGGTCGACCTTGATCGCCATGTAACCTTTTCTCCCAGAGGTACGCCGTATAGTGTGGATTACTTCTTGAGCAAGAATTATGTTGTCTGTAATTTGTCTTCCAAGCACAAAGCTTGTTTGTGTTGGATCGATAAGTGATCGAAGGATGCTCTTTAATCTATTAACAATAACCTTTGAGATTGTTTTATACAAAACGTTGCAGAGACTAATGGGGCGAAATAATTGGATAGTATCTGCAAACTCCTCCTTTGCGATAAGCACCAGAAAAGTTTCATTTTATTGACTTGGAATTTTTTGAGTGTTAAAGGTTTCCCCCACAACTTGACAGACCGCTGAGCCTACCACACTCCAACACCGTTGGAAGAAAATGGGGCTTATGTTGCTCGGTCCCAGGGCTTTCATCGACTTCATGCTGTATATGGCCCTCCTAATTTCCTACTCATCCACTCTCTCTACCATCCCTTCCAACACCTGTGTATCAATGTGAGGAAATCGCGTGACTCTGTTTTCTGAATTAGAAGTGGCTTGGTTGTGTGTGTATAGATCAGTAAAATAATCAAAGATGTGTTGGTGCATCTCCGGTTCTTTCAATATATGTCCTGAACCATCCTTAAGAAAATTCAATCTATTAGTTCTTTTACGCTGAAGCACTGTACAATGAAAAAAGGAGGTATTTCTATCTCCATTTGCCAGCCACTCTATCCGAGATTTTTCTTGCCAATAGATTTCTTCCTGTGCCAATATAAGGTCCAGATCCTTATTCAAACCTTCTTCTACCTAAACCAAGTTTGACGTCCTATGCATGGCCAAAGCTCGTTGGACGCCGCCCAACCGTCGCAGTATTCTTGCTTTTCTTGTAAATATATTGCCACAGGTGTCTACATTCCATCTTGAGACTTCTTCAACAAAAGAATTCATAGTGGTGAAAAAACCTCCAAGTACTGACCAAACATTGTTGAGAAGGCTCCTGAAACTCTAGTCCACCAACCATGGCGCTAGAAATTGGAACCTCCTCGTAGGCTTGAGTTTTGTCATGGTGTCCCCCGTGCATGTGAGAATGGGACAATGGTCAGAGCCCACTCTTGGTAAATGTATCACCTCAGTGTTTGGAAACCGCTCCGCAAAAGATAAATTGCTTACTGCTCTATCCAGTCTCTCATGCACCATACCCCGTGTCCAGGTAAACTTTTGACCTTGAAAACCAAAATCGACCATTGATGCATTAAAAAACCATTCCTAAAAGTACCGGCAAGCTCCCCTCCTCAATGAGCCCCATGTTTTCTCCGATGCGTACAACATGCAATTAAAATGTCCACTGATAAACCACGGATTATTAATTTGAAGTCCTATTCTTAGAAGATTTGGCCAAATACTTCTACGAACTTGAGGATTCGGACGAGCATAAACTACTGTGATATGGAAACTTTGCTGCGCCTTCTCCACCAGCAGATGAATATACTAGAAATTGCTTTCTAGTATTTGAATGTTCAAATGGTCTTGCCAGAGGATCCATATACCACCGGTGAAACCAACAGCTTTGATGCGGTGTGAATTTGTAAATCCACTACGACGAATGACTTCATTCACTTTTGCTCCTGAGACCCGAGGTTCCAATAAGGCAACAAGTTTCAGGTAATACATTTAGCAAATTTGTCGAAGAATCCTATAAAACTTTGGGGATGCCGTCCCTTGGCAATTCCTCGTAATACATTTAAACTCCATAATATAACAATAAGATTTAAGACTCCATATCCAGAGTCTCCTTATTGCCGCGTTCAGCCTCCATAGGTGGAAATTCACTATCCTCTATATTACCGATAAATTCCCTTTCTTCCGCCATGTTCTCATTCTCAAAGTCCCCACGATCCGTAACTTACTGTTCCAAGCATTGTCTTTGAGGAGGTGGATAACGATCTGGGGGAACAATATCCATGTCAACACCATTCCGTATAGCAATGTCTGAGTGGTTATCAGGTCCCTTACTAGAACTTGGGTGATCACGACAAAGTTGGGTTAGGGTCTCAGGTGGTCGTGTTAATGGTGGTAAGGTGATCACTGAATGTTTATGGGAGTCTGAACGTATTAATAGAATAAAGTGAATCAGATGGATCAAAACAATCTCATCAATTCAGTATAGTATATTGATATTCTGTGAGTAATATGCTATTACAACTTAAATAAGGATCAGCTTATATGAGGGGTTGTTACCTCCCAAATAATATTCTCAGTACAGAATTCACGCATACCCCCCTTACATGTCATTCCCCTCCTTTTATATCTCATCTTATCCCAATTATTAGGTGACACCTATCTCTTATTTGTAACAAACTCACGTGCTAGGATTGTCCAACTTCTTCTTACGCCTACTGTAAACTAATGGCCTTCTAGCTCTATCAGAGTTTAAAAAGGACTTGGATTTGTTTTTTGTGTTCAGGTTTGTTTGGGCAACTGTGGGCTTTTTGCCTAGAAAAATATGCGCTGTGTCGAAATTTGTGTAGGACCAAGGTGACTATTTCCTGAGGGATATTCCTGCAAACTAGGTGCTTGAGGAGTTTGTGGGTGACATTTCCGAGGAATATTTCCCTGAGCATAAGTAACCTTTTTTTGATTGTGTGATATTTGCAGTTCCTTGGTAGAGGAGTCTAATATTTGATTTTCGTCAAGTATTGCCTCCCAATTCTCATTGTCAAGATTTGCTATCACTTCAAAATGGGACCCATGTTTTCTTCCATCATTGGCACTCTTGGACAACGTCCCTTGACTGCCCGAGTCTGGCCTTGCCCAACTACAGCCTGTCTTCGAAGCAATCATCCACAGGCCATAGCCTGGTTTTACCGGTTCAATCATCTCCTTTTGTTGTGCTTCCCTATCATTTGCTCTAGGATCCGTAGAAACCGTCTGTAAATGGCTCGGCATCTCGTCCTGTTGTGTGGTCTTTGTGCAAACATTGGATACATGTCCATATTTCCCACACATAAAACATATGGTAGGTAAACCTTCATACTCCACTTGAATACAAATGTCATCCACCATTACTTGTGGCACTAAAGGTTTACTAAGGTCAATTTCAATGGCCATTCTCACACATTTTCCCCTGGATGCATTTTCAATAGAGTAATCGATCTTTATAACATGCCCAAGCAGCCTACCAATCTTTCGAAGAATGACTTTATGATAACACTTCAGGGGGATTCCTAGAAGCCTTACCCAGGCAATAACATTTTGTATAATGTGCTCCTCACCCCTGAACTCCAGCGTCCAAG
>JAOQMP010000005.1:45967578-45983071 GCA_027563575.1 Erythroxylum pedicellare
ATTAAAACATATAAAAAGTCAAATAATATTATATAAATCTCAAAATAAATGTGAAAGATGTGTTTGTAGGTATTGTGAGAATTATGTATAAAACATAAAGGTAAATATGACTAAAAAATATGCTCATTAATTGATCTGAAAAAGTACTTTTTTTAAAAGTTCCAAATTTGAGCTTTTCAAAAAGCTGTATTTTAGCTTTCAAAAAAGCTATTTCTATAAAAAAAGTACTTTTAGATTTTACAGCCAAACATTTAATTTTCTTAAAAACAACTTTTGCGGTAGAAAAAAGTGCTTATTCATCGTTCAAAAGTTGAACTAAACAGGCTCTTAATTTCGTATATTTAGACTTAACATTAATTTTGTCTTATTAAATTAATAAAGACTAAATGCCATTTTTATTAATTTAATAAAACAAAATGAAACATCAATAAATCATAGAGAAAATAGATTTGGCCCAATTTGTAAAATCCAAGTTATGCTTGATAATCAAGTTCGGTTCGACTTAACTTAAAGTCACACTATACTAAGTTTTAAGTCGGGTTTGATTTTTTTTAATTTTTAATTTTGAATTATCTTTAATTTGAGAGTAGAAACGATTTTAAAAAATGAAATTATTTTTAAAATTTTATATTAAAAATTATTAAATTCGGCTGAGAGTTGGGTCACGGTTCATTGCAATCTCCAAACAAAATGTCATGACTCGGAGTTTTTGACACCACAACATAACTTTAAGAAAAGTTATGTAGACCAGCCAATTTTTGCTAATGGAGATCAGGCAGCCTATCTGTCCACATGAGTACGCTGTCCTAAAGTTCCATTCCCATACAGAACAAACCAATTAATCAATAACAGCACCAATCGCTAAGCAACACGTGTCAACCCTGTTATTTTAAACACAGCTATGCAGCAAGTGGGCGACGCCCAAACAGTGTCTCGCCGGCTAGTTTGATCAGCCGACAGCCAGCCTACTAACCCTCTTGCTTAGGCGCGTCAACCAAAGCCCGTGGGCCAACAAGGCTCGGTGTACGCAAATGTCTCCCCATTTTTGACTTCAAACCATCGAGACCAAAACATGTATTCATTTTGTCTTTAATTTTTATTTTCTCTTACAAAACGGAATCTCTCTCTCTCTCTCTATATAAACATACCAACCTCTGACTTTCTGTTTCTTTGTACCATTTGGGGTCTGCTGCTCTAGAGAAAAGAAGAGTCTGTGTTTGGATAGGGTTTGCTTCGTAGAGATATGGCTTCTGACGATCCCAAACAGCAAACCGGCGGTGGTTTCTTCGCCTCCATCGCTTCCAGTTTGTCCAATTTCGGCAGCGCCATGAGCAGATCGGTTAACGGGTATGGAGTTGTTGAGATCTGTTTATCGTTTTTGATCCTTTAGCTGTTTCGATTTTGTGTGAAATGGGTCCGTGTACATTGCTTATAATTTCGTTTCGTTTTGACGTTATCGATTTGGTTTTTGGTTGAAGTAACTCACGATTGATTGATCCGTCATTAATTGTTACTCTGTTTTGCTTTAATTCACAATTACCGCCCCTGTTAAGAGGTCCTTCTAATATAAGATTGTTTTCTGCAATAGTGAACGCTCTTTATGTGATGTACTTTTACGAATGGATTTATTGATCCTTTTTCGCTAGCGAAGAAGAAATGACACGTTATGGAAATCTTGTCTGGGTGGTTTTGTTTCGCAGTTTAGTTGGGTACGAAGGATTAGAAGTTATCAATCCAGAAGGAGGAACAGAAGATGCTGAAGAGGAAGCAAAGAGAGGAAGATGGAAGCAGGAGGTAAGCTACATACTTGGTTTTCTATGGTTTCAAATTGAACAAGAATAGAAACAGTAATAACAAACAGTTGGCGGTTTGTAATGTTTGCTCAATCTGATCGTTGTTGTCAGTTGAATTTTCAGACAAAAATTGCAGGTTTTCCCGAAGTTCAAAAATGTTTACATGCTTGGTATTTTAGTTCCAGATAGATGCTTGTTGTTTGCTTGAGTTTAGGATGTGAGAAATGTCTTTCTGTATTTAGGTGGAGTTCAAGGATTAACTATTCTTATAATTGGAGAAAAATGTTTGAAGACGTGCTTCTTAGCATATGCATCTGAATTTGCGTGTTCATTGTCTAAGTCTCGTGCTTTCTCCAGGATCGGGACAGTTACTGGAAGATGATGCAGAAGTATATAGGATCTGATGTCACATCGATGGTGACACTTCCTGTTCTCATTTTTGAGCCAATGTCAATGCTGCAGAAAATGGCAGAGGTTATTCCATTGTACCAAGTTTTTGTGTTCAAGTTCTTGGTTCTGCTGTTCAACAAAAATCTAAAATTTGTATTCAGTGGTGTAAATGTTACATATACTTTGTTTGTCACAGTTGATGGAATACTCCTACCTGCTAGATCTTGCTGATGAATGTGAGGATCCCTACTTGCGCTTGGTGTATGCTGGTGAGAGCTCTCTTGCCTCTCTCTCTCTCTCTCTCTCTGAAGTGGCCTAACTGTTTATCTCATTACAGCATCATTTTTTATATCTGTTTACTATGCCTATCAACGCACTTGGAAGCCATTTAATCCTATTCTCGGTGAGACTTATGAACTGAGCAATCATGGAAACCTTACATTTATATCAGAGCAGGTGAGTGTTGCGGGCAAACATTCCCAATTATCAGTTATCTTTAGCTTTTTTTACTCATTCTTAGATTCAAATTATATAGGTGAAGTCTTCTGATATCTTAAATATTGATTGATGTGGTAATTTTTCTCTTTTCTGAATCTTCTCTTCTTACAGGTAAGTCATCATCCTCCAATAAGTGCTGGACATGCTGAAAATGAGCATTTCACTTATGATATAACTTCAAAGGTCAAAACTAAGTTTTTGGGGAACTCAATTGAGATTTATCCTCTTGGAAGGTAAAAGGCTCTCTGTTAATGTTTTGCTTTAGATTTTGGAAGTTTTGGATATAATGTCATACAATTCCTGCTTTGTATAGCACTGCTTCTGCTGTCTATATTTCCTTTTTTCTTTTATGGGTATAAGAATAAGAAAATATTTCTGCTATGTAATTTATTGGAGATTATAGCCATTATTATCAACTCTTAGCGACCAGGATAGTTTTAAAAGGTTTGGGACTTGAAATAAACTGTCCATTGAGTCTATTTCATGGCTTGAAGAAATTTGGAACTCCATGGCTCATTTTTTTTTCCATGTTTGAATTTATTCTGCAATCTTGCTGGAAGAAAAGATAAACTGTATATTGTGCTGTTTGGTGCCATTGTAGACTGCATGTAATTCCTGTGACTAATCATCAGTACTTAAAATTGTCATAAGTTGTTTGATTTGTTGAAGAACTTTGGTCTTGCATATACCATATTGACTGCTATAATATTTTGATACTGATTAATGATATTCTAATTTCGTTGATTCGGCAATTGTCATTGCTGATATAAGTTTTCCAACTTTCTCATGACCATAAAAGTTTGAGATTTTCCATGTCTTTGAAGATTCCTCTACACACATATATAAAATATTGGACATATCTTTCATATGAATAACCCATTTGTGCCTGTTTGCAACGAATGATCAAAAGCACGATTTTTCATTTCATTGAAGGCAACTTAATTTTGGCTTTTACTTTTGAACTAATTAAAATTTTGTGTGTAGGTCACGCGTGACCCTCAAAAGAGATGGTGTAGTACTTGATTTGGTGCCTCCTCTAACAAAAGTTAGCAACTTAATATTTGGACGAACTTGGATTGACTCTCCTGGAGAGATGGTCCTGACAAACATGACCACAGGGGACAAAGTTGTGTTATACTTTCAACCTTGCGGTTGGTTTGGGTATGAACTTTCCTTTCTGATAGTTCCTGCATATTTTTTTGTGGCCTGTGTTTATAATTGTTGCTGATTTTCATGCTGTTCTCATGCAAAGTTGTCCTGTTAGTCCTTTTGATTTGCTTCTTGTACTTCACTAAAAGAATATTTCTGACTGATTATTTTGTCTCTACCCTTATATTCATATACTTCGGTTAATCTATTGAATCTTGACTAGATTATGTCGGTAATGCAACTCAAAGGGAGGGTTTATTTGAAAGCTCACTAACACACTTGCATTCTTTCTGATTGGCTCATCACTGCTTTCTTGTTCATTTTCCTTAACCTGTCCATATTTGTCTTCAACATATTTCAGAGCTGGTCGCTATGAGGTGGATGGCTATGTTTATAATGCTGCTGAGGAGCCTAAGATTTTGATGACTGGAAAGTGGAACGAGGCAATGAGTTACCAACCCTGTGATTTGGAAGGGGAACCAAGCCCAGGAACTGAGCTAAAAGAGGTTAGTTTTTAGTTTCTGCAAACCTGGTCCATGCTATTAATCTTCTTTCTTCCTTAAGTGATTTTAAGTATTTCCATTGAGTTACCTCTCACATGAGGGTGAAAACCATACACATCTTCCAAGCTTTGTTTATGGACTGGATCCTTGTGTTCTGTACTTATGTAGCCTGTTCTACATATTTGTATCTCTAAATAGCCTGTCTGTTATTTTAGAGTGTATTATTGGGTGCTGAAATTGCTACTGGTATCTCTTTGTTGGTTAATGGACAAGGTAATCTTTTGCTGAGTAACTGTTTATATTCGGTATTTAAGGCTTTTTTTTCATAACGTTAGGGACAGTTAGTTTATATTCGCTGTAAGTGGGCATATCAAATATCTGACCCTCTGTTTCCATGGTGATTGATATGTAGCTGTCTTAATGTTGTTTGATATAAATTTGGCCATTTCTAACATTAGCATCTTGCAGGTTTGGAGAGTTGCAGATGCTCCCAAAAATGATAAGTACCAATATACTTATTTTGCACACAAGATGAACAGCTTTGACACTGCTCCTAAGAAGTTATTGGCATCAGATTCTCGGTTACGTCCAGATAGATATGCTCTTGAAATGGGTGATATGTCCAAAGCTGGTCATGAGAAAAGCAGGTCTATCTCTCTCTACCTACTTCTATTGATTCATGGTTCCCTGTATGATTATTCTGTCTATAGCATTTCATTAAATTGGGGCCAGTAGGACCATAGAGCACCGTATGTTGATTATATGCTAATTACGCTGGAAAAAACGAGACAAATGATATCGGTTTCAAAAGTTAGCCGGGTTAAACCTAAGGTTGGAGCATGAATGTCTCAAGCTTGACTAAAGATCTTATTTACCTTTGTTTCAGTTTGGAGGAAAGACAGAGAGCCGAAAAAAGAAACCGGGAGGCTAAAGGGCAACAGTTTACACCTAGGTGGTTCGACCAAACCAGTGATATTCATCCAACACCTTGGGGCGACTTGGAAGTGTACCAGTTCAATGGAAAGTATAATCAACATCGTGCTGCCATAGATACTTCAGACAACGTAGAACAGACTGACATTCAATCAATAGAATTCAACCCTTGGCAGTACGAGATTGGCTGCTAAATGAGAATGATCTCATTTATATACGCCTGTATCATATTGGTTAATTGTTTTTAAATCATTGTCTAATAGTGTTTACTTGTGATGATCATGGTGACAGTATTTTGAATCCATTTTGCAGTTTTGTTTGGTTTTGATTTCATTTGGTTCCCAAGTATGATCTTTGAAATTGAGAACTTTGTTAATTGTTGTAGGGTTCCTGAAATCTTGGAATGATTTTCCAAATAGCTGAAACATATGTACAAATCAAAAGATGAATAGGTTATAGAAAGAATATTTCTTTGATGCTTGCACTGCACTTAAAAAGGCATAAGTTCTTGGAGGAATTGCTTTTCTGGACAGGGTACAAGTTCCTGTCACTGTTCTCCATGCTTTGTGGAGCCGATGAAGCATAAGTTCCAAACATGTAAGAGAGATAAAGAATAAGTGTTGAATTGAAAGGCGCACTTTTTATACCTCTAAAATCCTAAGCAGAACTCCAAAGTTGGCATCTTCACTAGATTGGTGGGTCTAAACCTTGCAGTTACGTTCGTTGTACCTGTTGTCCAAGGAACTTGGAACATGTACAGAACAAGTAATTATCGTGCTCTTGGATGTTAGAAAACTGAAAGTTCAAACCTCTTAAATCACGGATTAGGCTCCTATACAGGAATATAATTATGATTTATTTTAAATCAACAACGACCACAATAATTTTTAGTAAAAATTTTGCTAACAAGCAAGATCCAAAGATTTACAATTTTATCCCTACCTAATAGAAAAATTACCTACATGAAGAATAATTTTAACGGAAATACAAAAAAAGACTCGAATTCAAGATTTCTCATCTAGCTAATAATCTTGATTAGATTAAGATTTTTAAGTATAAAATTTAAGAAAAATTATAAATAAATGATACAAAAGATCATAAATATTATTTTTAATTTAAAAATTAATTGTTTATTTAAAATAATAAAAAACTGATTCATAATGCAATTCTTCAGTTATGAAATTTACTTAATTCTATTTGTTTTGAATTACGAATTTATAAGTAATAATAATAAATTTATTTAATACTAATCGTTAAAAACTAAACAATGTTATAAAAATAAGAACACGAAAATTAGCGAAACAGTATCAATGTCAACTTTTACATTCACAAAACAAGCCAGGTCAGCTGTCCACGTAGGCTCAAAAGTCAACCTTTGTAAAACAATCTTAAACTTGAAAATATCATCACTTTCGCGTCTCTTTGCTCTTTACGATTAAGGCCAAGCATAACGGCCACGTGTGTTCTGCTTCCAGGAGCAATTTAGTAATTTCATTGAAACGCAAACTAAGGCTGAGGGTAGTTGGAGAGAATGAAGTGTTTTTCGCTGACATTTGTCAGAAGCTGATTCGCTGACTCTTAAGGTTAAGGTCAAATGGCGATGAAGTGGAGAAGGTTTCGGGCTAGAGCCGCTAACGTTGGCACCAGAAAGATGGACGGGTCTGATCTATCAGTTAATGTGAGTTAAAGACTTCTCGTCTCTCTTTGTTTTTGCTCTTTTTGTCTAAAAATTATTCCCACAAGTTAGTCTTTACTTCTCTCTGTCTCTTCTCGTTATTGTTCGTCTGTTCATGTAGTAGTTAAGGTTTAAGGTTTTGGTTCTCTATTTAGTTTGCTATCGGTTGATTCATTTTCGAAGTTTTCAATGGTTTTTAGTTGACTTTGAGTAGAATCGACGAGTTGGGTCTTGCGAAGTTCTGAACTTTACTTGCAAAGATGGGATTTTTGTTTGAGAAAGATGGGATTTCTTTGTTTTTTCTATTTAGTTAACGAAAAGCTTGAAGCTTTGTGTTTATTGGTTCTTGGGTTCTTCTTGTCTTTGATTTCTATTCTTTTTTTATAAAGCAGAGTTGGCACTTAAATCATAGGCTGTGCTTGTCTTCTTCTTTTTGGGGCGAAGCTATTCATTCACTGGAAGTTGGGTTCTTTGAAGCATTTGCAATTCTTGTCTCAGAAGCTGGGGAATTATGGATCCACGCTTCAGAGGTTATTCGAGTTCGATGGACGGAATCCAATTCAGGAGCCAACCTTTGCCTGTTCTACCAAATAAGAATCTTGTCCCTGGACACAGATTCGAGAATAGTTTTGTAGATCACAGTTTCAGAGAGTTTCAATGCTCTCCACCTGATGCGGGACCGAGTAATGCAACACCTTACTCGAATGTAACCCAAGAAGAAGATTCTCCTGAAGATTGTGATTTTTCTGATGCTGTTTTGAAGTACATAAGCCAGATGCTTATGGAAGAAGAGATGGAGGATAAGACTTGCATGCTTCAAGACTCTTTGGGTCTTCAAGCTGCAGAGAAATCCTTCTATGAGGTTTTAGGCAAGAAGTACCCTCCTTCTCCAGAGCCTAACCAAGCTTTTTCCAATCAAACTGGTGAGACTGTCTCTGATAGTTTCAGTTCTAACTGCAGTCCTAGTGTTAGTAGTAAGATCACTGATGGCTATTTAGATGATAGTTTATGGATTGTGAACCCAAAACATAAGGATTTGTTACAATCACGAACTTTTCGTGCTCCTAGTGTAGTATCACAATCATCTTACAGCTCTTCAAATAGTTTAGCTACCTGTGGGGATGGTTTGGTGGATTCTCCAAGCAGTACGTTTCAAATCTCTGATTGGAGTGGCGAGAGCCAATCCATATTGCAATTCAGGAAGGGTGTTGAGGAGGCTAGCAAGTTCCTTCCAAGTGTAGATGGATTGTTTCTTAATGCAGGGTCCAGTGGGGTTTTCTCTGAGAAGTCAAAGGAAAGGCTTAGTGAGGTTGCAATCAAGTTAGAGAAAAGGGATGATAGGGATATGCAACCTCGTGAGTCGAGAGGAAGGAAGAATCCGCACAGAGGTGATGAAGGTACAAAAGAAGAGAGGAGTAGTAAACAACAGGCCACTTATGCAGAATCTGATCTGCGATCAGATGCATATGATAGAATGCTGCTTTATTCTGCTGGAGAAGGTAAGTCAGACTTGACAGCTCTTTGTGAAAGATTCAAGAACGCTGGATTAAAAAATGACCAGAATGGACAGTCAAAGGGTTCTAATGGTGGAAAGGGTTCTGGTAAGAAACGTGGTGTGAAGAAGAAAGTGGTGGATCTAAGAACACTAATGATTAGTTGTGCACAAGCTGTTGCTGCTGATGATTCCAGGAGTGCAAGTGAATTGTTAAAGGAGATTAGGCAACATTCCTTTCCTTTTGGGGATGGAAATCAGAGATTAGCTCATTGCTTTGCTAATGGTCTTGAAGCACGTTTAGCAGGAACTGGTAGTCAGATTTATAAAGGCCTTGTAAGTAAGAGAACAACTGCTGCAGATATCTTGAAAGCATATCATCTTGTTCTTGCTGCATGCCCTTTCAGAAAGCTCACCAATTTTGTCAGCAACAGGACAATAATGAATATTTCAGAAAATTCAGCCAAGGTTCATGTTATAGATTTTGGAGTTTATTACGGTTTTCAGTGGCCTACTCTTATTCAACGACTGTCATGGAGATCAGGCGGGCCACCGAAGCTTAGAATTACAGGTATAGATTTTCCCCAGCCAGGCTTCCGACCGGCGGAGCGAGTCGAAGAAACAGGCCGGCGGTTAGCAGATTATGCCAAGAAGTTCAATGTCCCATTTCAGTACAATGCTATAGCCAAAAAATGGGAAACAATACAACTTGAGGAACTAAAGATTGATAAGGATGAGATTGTTGTTGTTACTTGCTTGTATCGGGCTAAGAACTTACTCGATGAGACAGTTTCAGTTGACAGCCCAAGAAATATGGTTCTTAATTTCATAAGGAAGATTAATCCTACTATTTTCATCCATGGAATTGTAAATGGGGCCTATAATGCTCCCTTCTTCGTTACTCGATTCCGAGAGGCTTTGTTTCATTTTTCTGCATTATTTGATATGCTGGAAACTATTGTCCCTCGTGAGAATCTTCAGAGGATGTTGATTGAGAAGGAGATCTTTGGTAGGGAGGCCATGAATGTTATAGCTTGTGAGGGCTGGGAGAGAGTGGAGAGGCCAGAAACATATAAGCAATGGCAGGTTCGTTGCCTGAGGGCAGGGTTTGTGCAGGAACCTTTTAACCGGGAGGTATTGAAGGTTGCATATGATAAACTTAGGCATCTTTACCACAGAGACTTTCTAATTGATGAAGATGGCCAGTGGCTGTTGCAAGGATGGAAGGGTCGAATTATTTACACTCTTTCTGCTTGGAGACCTACACAGAAAGCTTGAGTGCAGGTCTCGCCAATGTTTCTGAGAGAGAAATGTAAGAAAATGGTGATCAGGTTCTTCTATAATCCATCTGCACCATCTGCTCTTCACAACTGTATATTGTTTTCCTGGCGATTGCAAGGGGCTTGCTTACTTTCTCACCGCACATGACACTGATTTTCAGAAGCCGACTTCTGACAGAAAGCTTTAACCATGTGTACTTAACACCTCTAGTTGTAGTTTCTCTGCAGTTCAGATAATGTTGAAATGTTTGGTCGATCATGTATTACTTCAGGTAAAGCCAAGAAGAAGGCATTTTTCTGATCACAATCATGTTTTTAGTCCGATATGCAGATTTAGCAATCTGAAGTATTGTAACAGTGCGATAATTACACATTCCTATTGTAGATGGAAAAGAGAAGCTTCACTAATTTCTTCTCAACTTTTCCTTCTTTCAAGCACAAGCACAAGCCTGCATAACTTGAAAGTAGTGTCCAATATGGTCTTTTATCAGCTGAGCATATGCTATTGAACAACTATCCAGTTCTCTTTTCCCTGTGCAAACTTGGAAAGGGAACATCAACATGTTAGGAAAAGCAGAACCAATAGTCTTTTTCGAAACTATCCCATGTCTCTAGAGCTCTTCCTGTCTCTTGTCTACTTGCTTCTTAACCACCTACAAGGGGACTTGAACAATGGTCCATCCACCTGCTAACTCCTCTGTTATCCAATCTCGTGTCTTGAAAAATCCAATTTACTACGTAAACCTCTCTCTCTTTCTCTGTCCATTAAGTGGGGACCTTTGAACTCCATTTCTTTATTTTAGTTCCTTTCTGTTTTCCAAGTCAAAGACTAGCTGATAGGCAATTTCTGTATTATGTTTGATAACGATACAGGAACCTGAAATATACAATAACCCCGAATCGTGCTCGCTTTTCAAGGAAATCTCTTTCTGATCAAAAGATTCCATAGTTGCTCAACTTACTACATAGTTGGCGTTTTCCCTTTGGTGCTCAGGGTATCCATTAGCGTTGCCACCGAACATTGCTATTCTATGTTTTATCACGTTCTTTTGGGTCAACTGTCGGAACTGAAGCCAAAAGATGAAATATAAAAAAGTATCCATCTCTTATTGGCCCGATGATCTCTAAAATAGTGCTCTTTCTACCGAATTCCAAAGCCATTAGGAGCTGAGATTCGATAATGGTGGTCCTATCTCTACAATCGTGATGTATTATTGAGATGTAGACAAGGAAGTCCCAGAAATTCCATTTAAATGATTCGTAGAACAAAGTAAGCCACTCACTCAAAGGCACCGCCATTGTTGAAGGAAGGTGCTTTTCGAATAGGGACCAATATCATGGTCAGATTCACTATGTTGTACATTTGTTTATTGCTATTCCTGCTCTTCCCAAAGCATCTTGTCCCGCTGATTCATCACTCCATTTTCTCCAAGTCGACAACACTGCCACGTGGGGTTTCATCCCCATGTTTAGATGAAACTCTTTCTCTTCAATGGTAGGGAAAAAGATGAACTCTTTCCTGCTTGTGTGAACCTACAAGAAAAACCTATGAACTGGGTAGGTAATTTCAAGGTGAATTCCGCTAGTGTTTAGAAGATGACAATGCAAAGAGACAATCTTTAATCAATCCCAACGATCTCTTTCTTCACTAGGCATTTCCTCATCAAACCATCTTGGAGGATCAAAACCAGACCCACCTGTAACAAGCAAAACAGAACACAAATTTTCATGCTGCAAACGTTAATCAAATGTTAACATAAGATTGAAAACGAGAATAACTGTCAACCAAGTGGATTGCAACGACAGAGTCGCCAAGCAGTCAAGACTGTCCCTTTTACGAATCCGTACTTCTTGTAAGCTATCATCGAGTACTCACTACACGTCGGAACGTATCTGCAACTTCTGGGTAAAATCGGCGAGATTTCGTCTGTTTTTCACACCAATTTCATATAATTCAGACATTTACATAGAATTTCCAGTTTATGTAACACAAGGCTCAGAAGTGATGATGAACTACAGTAACAGGGAAACAGAGGACACAACATACTCTTGTAAAATATGAGAAAGGACAATGCAGCTTTAACTCCTAAACTGCTTCCTTCATCATCTGGGCAACGATAAAGCATCATTTTTTAGTTGAATTTGATTGAAAAAGAAAATAGATTTATAATTGTTGTTACCTTCTGGATTGTTTTTGAGAGAGCAATTGGCGATGATTAGGCAGCGACGTGATGGGTTTCCTGTTAGGTTGGTGGAACTGAACGAGTTCCAATTAGGGTATTGGATTTCCAAGTGTAATTTGGAGGAATTCAAACTCCCCACAGACAAGGGTCCGGCGAGCAACATCGAAACTTTCAGCCGTCAGTTTTTTGAGTTGCGCTTGTGGATGGGTTTGAGCTTGGACAGGATAACCACACGTGACCATGGATGATGAATCTTGCGAAAGTGCACGTGCTACCGCAAATATGGAACATGTGTAAGAATCTCAGACACAGATCTCAGATTGGTAACTTGGTGTCCCTCTGTTCTTATTTGTTACTTAGTGAAACAGAATACGTCATGTACTTAATTTTCATATCATGTTATAAAGAAGTTTTACTTAGAGATAATAATGGGCAAGACCCGACTCAAGATCAAATAAACTTAATCAAGATTAATATATTAAAACGAATAATTACTTAAAGCTGAACAACTCGAGTTTAACTCAATAATTATAAACATTCATTAAAACTTAATTTATATGTGTTTGAACTATAATAAGATGCCATATATTACCATTAGAACATCAGAATCCATTTGTCAAACTAAATAGTTAGAGATTACTTGTATGCCTTTATTGTGAGATTACCATGTGTTATTAGCTTCTTGATGAAAGATAATTTTTAATTGCAGGCATTGGCTAATGTTACACCAGGTTTAGATTCAATGGATCCTGAAGATGGAAGATATTGCAAATGATAAGCTCCAAACATGAACATATGGGTTCCAAGGTTCCATGTTATACAGTTAATTTCATGATTCACTGGAATTTCAAAGGAAAGTAGTGTGACTTATTCATCTAAAATTGAACAACATGAACTTATCTATAGTTTTAAGTGTCTCCTGACAGGGTTTAAGGACATGTCTGTCTTTTTCTTTTTGCAGTTTTTGCTTATCGAGATGGGTTTATACTCTTCACTGTGACGACATGTTAAAGCTACAATGATCCCAGAGCAATAGTAGAAGCAACTGGGAATCAAAAACGAGCAGTGATTTGTGAGAAGAGGGCTTTAAAATCTTTGGTTGGTGTTCCTGTTCCCTCTGGCTTTGAGGCGAGATCAAATGCCTTAAACTTAGCTTCCTCGTACTGCAGTGCCTGTTTCAGAGATCATGTACATTAATGCTCGGTTCGACTGATGACTTATCAGAATGTAAACGTCCAGCGAAAAGCATTGAGGTATCAAGCAAAACAGCACTGTAATTTCTGGTTCTCTATAACTATACCTGAATGCAAACTTCAGCAACATCAGCCCTCGGAATGGTTTTCGTGTCTGTCTGCAGAAGTTCATCATCCTTTCCCACGAGCAGTTCTCGTATACCTCCATCTTTGTCTAGCAGGCCTCCAGCCCTGATTCAGCCAGAAAGGTCGGAGTCAGTTTGCAAGCTTCATATAAGATAAAAAGAAAAACACAGACAAGATGTTGTGGACACCTTTATAGGACAGACTTATAAAAGGAAGCAGAAGGGTTAAGCATTGGCTTCTAATTCTGCTAATATTCTGATTTATCTAGGGTTGTTTGATATTAACAGTTTATTGTTCTTTCCTTTTATTTTCTTAGTTGCCCTACAGAATAGGAATTCTATTTTAATGTAATAAGTTAGCTTATTTATAAGGCTATGGGAGAAATAAAACGGCGGCCAAAAAGTTATTAAAAAAAATTATAAGATCGGATTCTCTCTTTAACGAGGTCCAAGATTTCAGTGTCCTTTTGACGAGTTGATTCATCAAAAATAGGTTGTTCAAGAAATACGAATTCAAGGAAGGGAAAAGGAAAGTCCCAATTGATTGAGTTTGATTTTACAGTTAATCGCTCGGTGACTCGATCTTGCACTAAGAAACATAACAATTTGGTATAATAGGCGATCACTATGGGCGATGAAATCAATGCAAGATTGCAAGAACGTGGGATGCAATCAGCCGCAATGGGACAGCCAGGTTCTTCAACGGGAACAATAGCAGCAAGCAATATTGTTCCTAGATACACCAAGTTGGACTTCCCAACATATGATCTGACCGAAGATCCATTAATTTGGACCTACCGCTGTGAAGAGTTCTTCGAGAATCAGAATATTAATGAGGCTAACAAGGTAGGCTTAGCTGGATTCCACATGCCAGGGGAAGCGCAACTTTGGTATCATCAGTTAAAGCGGACTAAAGGGCTGATGAATTGGGTTGATTTTACACAATACTGTTTTCGACGTTTTGGCCCACCAGTAGGCAACAATCCAATTGAAAATCTCGTCACTCTTCGCCAAATAGGAACAGTAGAGATTTATCAACGCCAATCTCAAGAAAAGTTGGCCAGGACAATTGATCTTATTCTTGAACATTTACATGTGAGATTATTTATGGCAGGTTTAGACGACTCAATCAGGATGGATGTCCAATTATTGAAACCTCCTGACTTATCTGAAGCAATGAGTTTAGCTCGAGCTTATGAACAGAAAAATCAGCTCCAAAAATTCAATCCAAATCGCAGAGGAGGATGACAGCCATCACGGATAGCTCCAATTTCTGCAGCAAGCACATTACCAAGTTCCATGGGGCTTTACAATAACCCTCCTACAGCAGCTGGTACTCAAACTGGTGCTAATACTCCTTTTGTTAAGAGGTTATTGATAAGCCTCCTATTAGATGGCAGTACAAGCATAGAGGGAAGAAGCATGGCCCAAAGAGCAAAGATTTGGGGGGCCCGGTTCAGAATTAGAAGATTCGAAATATACCTGCTGACGTGGGTAATTTGTTACAACAAAATGATGTGGACAGCAAGCATCACGCAGAGAATGTGTTGAGGTAGTGGAGGAGGATGAATATAAGGTGACAAGGAAAAGGGCGGGGGGATAATTTTGTTATTCAATGGATTTTCTGGAGAGAATCAACTTCTCAAAAATGTTGATAGGAGTGATGCAGCCACTCGAATAGTTGTGGGGGATAATTTTGTTAATCAATGGATTTTCTGGAGAGAATCAACCTCTCAAAAATGTTGATAGGAGTGATGCAACCACTCGAATAGCTGGTTATCCTTTTACATTCAATAAAATCAATCTACAAAGAGTCATCTATTACACTGATTTATTGTTCTTGTTCTTGAGTACTGTTTCTTTTGTGCTTGTTGTTGTGCTTGTTCTTTATTTCTGCAACCCAGTTTAGTAGGAGCTCTCGGTTCCTATCAATTTGGAATCAGAGCAATCTCCGATTCTGGATATTGCGGATGCCCAATACAAGGATGTTGGAAAGGGTCGATATGATGGAGAAGCGGATCCCATTACTTGAAGAAAGCATAGCTAGTTTGGCCATATCGTTGGTAGCTTTTGTGGCAAACACAGAGCAAAATTTTGAAGAAACCACCAAACGGTTTGAAGAGATTACAAGCCTATTAAATACCACAAAACACTTCAAACCCACCAAAGAACCCAGTAAAATCAACTCATTCCACCCTTCAACAGATAACCAAAACGAACCACCCAACTCGTCAAGCCCACAACACCCACACCAAACCAACCAAACAGATAATACAACC
>JAOQMP010000005.1:45983171-45996502 GCA_027563575.1 Erythroxylum pedicellare
AAAAGTTGTGGTCTTGATTGATAGCGGAGCTTCACATAATTTCATTTCAGCAGCATTGGTTGACAAGATGGGATTGCTACAGACAGAAACGGAGTAGTATGGGGTTGTTTTGGGAACGAGAATGTCCGTAGGAGGACCAGGGATTTGCAAGGGGGTGGCAGTGAGGTTACAGGAGTTGGTTGTAGTTGAGGATTTTTTGCCTTTAAAACTGGGAAGCTCTGATATAATTTTGGGAATGAAATGGCTTACTACTTTGGGGGGAGACTTGTAATAATTGGCAACAGTTGACGAAGAGAGTGAAAATGGGGGAAACTAAGGTGGTCTTGAGAGGTGACCCAGGGTTGTGTAAATCCGCGGTCTCTTTGAAATCGCTATGCAAGGTTTGTCAATCAGAGGGTCAGATGTTGATGATTGATTTTGGGCAGATGCAAGCTCAGTTGATCATGGAGGATGTACATCGGGAACCAGCTGTGCAACCAATTTTGGTTGAACTTGCACGCGTCTTTAATATGCCAAGTGGATTACCACCTATACGAGATTAAGGAACATTCGATTGTCTTGAAGGAGGGAGTGGAACCAATCAATGTGCGTCCTTATCGGCATCCACATGCCCAAAAGTTGGAAATTGAGAAGTTGGTGGGAGAGATGATGGCGGCTGGGATCATTAGAGAAAGCGAAAGTCCTTTCTCAAGTCCGGTGTTGTTAGTGAAGAAAAAAGATGGCAGTTGGCGTTTTTGCGTAGATTATCGGGCTTTGAACAAGGCTACGATTCCGCACCGTTTCCCTATACCTGCCATTGGTGAGCTTCTTGACGAGTTGTATGGAGCGCAATATTTCTCAAAGTTAGACTTGAAGTCCGGGTACCACCAAATTCGTGTGAAAGCTGAAGATGCTCCCAAAACTGCATTTAGGACTCATGAGGGACACCATGAATTCCTAATAATGCCTTTCGGTTTGACCAACCCACCAGCTACTTTTTAATCCTTAATGAACTCTATTTTTCGAAAATTGTTGCGGGAATGCATGCTGGTGTTTTTTGACGACATCTTAGTATATAGCCCGACCTTGGAATAAGGGTGGTATTTTCTCTGCTTAGTAAACAAAGGTTTTATGTTAACAAAAAGAAACGCCAATTTTGTCAAAAACAGGTGGAATACTTGGGTCACATAATTTCCGGCCTAAGGGTTGCAGCGGATCCAGAGAAAATCACAGCCATGAAGTGTTGGCCACTGCCGCAAAACTTGAAGAATTTGTGTGGATTCCTCGGGTTAACGGGGTATTATCGTTGCTTTGTTAAAGACTATGGGAAAATAGTTTTTCCTTTGACACAACTCAAAAAAAAAAGCATTTGTGTGGCATGAAGAGGCGACGATAGCATTTGAACAACTGAAGGAAGTGATGCCTAAGGTCCTTGTTTTGGCGCTGCCCAACTTCACCGAGCCATTCATCCTGGAAACCGACGCTTCGAGGATTGATTTGGGAGCTGTTTTGACACAATAAGCATCCTATCGCTTATTTTAGTCAAACTTTGTCGGGAAGAGCTCGTTTCAAATCTTTATATGAGCGGGAACTCATGGACATTGTGCTAGCGATCCAAAAGTGGCGTCATTACTTGCTTGGGAGGAGGTTTATAGTCCGAACCGATCAAAGCAACTTAAAGTTCTTATTGGAGCAGCGCTTACTCTCCATGGAGCACCAGAAATGGTTGTCCAAGTTGCTGGATTTTGACTTTGAAATTCAGTACAATCCGGGTGCGCAAAATATGAGTGGCGGATGCTTTGTCTAGAATTCATGAAAGGGAAAATGCAGAGGTTATTCTGCAGCCAATTACAGTGACAAATGTGTTGGATACGGCTATAATTTCGGAAAAAGTTCAACAAGACCCAAAGCTTTCAGCTGTCATTGAGGAGTTAAAAGAAGATCCCAATGGGAAGGTTGGTTGGACCTTGGTACAGGGACAATTGCGGTACCATGGCAGATTAGTTATACCTCGTTGTTCTGAATTGATTGAGAAGCTTTTGCAAGAGTACCACAGCAGTGTTTTGGGTGGTCATTCTGGGTTTTTTAAAACCTATAAGCGGATTGCATCAGAGTTGCGTTGGGAGGGCATGAAGAAAGATATTCAAGAGTTTGTCGCCAAGTGTGTGGTGTGCCACCAAAAACAAGTATTTGACGCCTTCTCCGGAGGGGTTACTATAGCCCTTGCCAATTCCAGAGGCTATTTGGGAGGATGTGTCTATAGACTTCATTGAAGGACTTCCAACATCACATGAGTATGATTCTATTTTTGTTGTAGTTGATCGTATGACAAAATATACTCACTTTATAGCTATTAAACATCCCTATATGGTTGCAAAAGTGGTAGAAATTTTTGATAATAATGTGGTGAAGTTGCATGGTTTTCCACGCTCTATTGTGTCAGATTGGGATAAGATCTTTTTGAGTCAGTTTTGGAGTGAGTTGTTCAGGTTGCAGCAGAAAACTTTGCGGCGTAGTACTGCATATCATCCTCAAACGGATGGGCAAACAGAGGTGGTGAACCGCTGTGTTGAGACATACCTTCGTTGTTTTGCAAATGGGAATCCTCATTCGTGGGCAAAATGGCTGGCATGGGCAGAGTTATGGTACAGTAACTCTTACCACAACTGTCCACTATTCCCCGTTCAAAGCTATATGGAAGAGATCCACCACCTGTGATCCGCTACTGATTAAATGAAACTGCAAATTTAGAGTTGGAAACACAGTTACTGACTCGTAACATGATGTTGGATGAATTGAAGGGGCACCTAGAGATAGCTCAAAATCGTATGAAAAAACAGGCTGATGCCAAACGACGTGAAGTGGTTTTTGCTGTTGGGGATTGGGATTTTGTGAAGGTCCGTCCTTATCGTTCCAAATCCTTGGCTTGAAAGTTTAATGAGAAGTTGGCTCCGAGATATTATGGATCGTATGAGGTTGTTCAACGCATAGGGGAAGTGGCATATAAGCTGAAGTTACCTCCCACTTCATCCGTGCACCCAGTTTTCCATGTGTCCCATCTTCGGGCAACAGTGGGATCCTCTTTTTCACCGCAAGATATACCTCCAGTTTTGTCTAGCAACATGGAGTGGGATGTTGAGCTGGATAAAGTACTCAATGTTTGTCCAGCTAATGGTGAATCTACCATGGAAGTTCTAATTGCTTGGAAGGGTCTTCCGAAATTTGAAGCCATTTAGGAGCCTTTTGACATGATTGACCAGCAGATTCCTTATTTCAACCTTGAGGACAAGGTTCGTCTTGTTGAGAGGAGTAATGATAAGCCTCCTATTAGATGGCAGTACAAGCGTAGAGGGAAGAAGCATGGCCCAAAGGGCAAAGATTTGGGGGGCCCAGTTCAGAATTAGAAGATTCGAAATATACCTGCTGACGTGGATAATTTGTTATAACAGAATGATGTGGACAGCAAGCATCACGCAGAGAATGTGCTGAGGTAGTGGAGGATGAATATAAGGTGACAGAGGAAAAAAAGGACAGGGGGAATTTTGTTAATCAATGGATTTTCTTGAGAGAATCAACCTCTAAAAAATGTTGATAGGAGTGATGCAGCCACTCGAATAGCTGTTTATCCTTTTACGTTCAATAAAATCAATCTACAAAGAGTCATCTATTACACTGATCTATTGTTCTTGATCTTGAGTACTTTTTCTTTTATGATTGTTGTTGTGCTTGTTCTTCATTTTTGCAGCCCAGTCTGGTAGGATCTCTCGGTTCCTATCAGTTATCTCGGGCAGAAATGGCAGAAAGAAGGTCAAAGGGGCTTTGTTACAATTGTGATGAGTTGTACTCGGCCACACACCAGTGTAAAAGACTTTTTTGGGTTGAATTAGATCCCAATGAGGAAGTAGTGGAGGATGGAATCGAAGGTGAACCAGAAATTTCATTGCATGCTATTAAGGGTCAGCCAAACGCCTAAACTATGCAGCTCCAAGCTATAATTAAAGGGCAACAGGTACTTAATTTAATTGATTCTGGCAGTACCTATAATTTTATTAGCTCATTTGCAGCACATCAATTGGCTCTTAAGGTTCAGCCCTTACCAAATACAACCGTGTCCATTGCCAATGGGGAGAAAGTTTCAAGTTCGGGGGTTTGTACTAAACTTATGTTGTCCTTAGCTTGATATGATTTTTCTGCTGATTTTTATGTAATGGGGATTTGATATTGTTTTGGATATCAAATGGCTGGAACCGTTAGGGGCCATATTGTGTGATTTTGCTACACTAACGATGTCTTTTTTGATGGAAGGCAAAACTGTTTTACTACAGGGCCATCAACGGAACTATGGGAGAGGGTTGCATTTGTTACGGGAGGCTGCGACAGAGGAACAACAGATGGATTGCCTTTTGGCGGAGTTTGAGGATATGTTTCAAGAACCTATGGGATTGCCACCTATGAGGGAATGTGACCATCGTATATGTTTGCTGCCAGGGATAGCACCAGTGGTGGTTCGTCCTCATCGGTACCCCCACCGACAAAAGGATGAAATTGAGAAGCAGTGTAATCAATTGTTACAGCAGGGGTTTATACGACCCATAGATCCCCATTTTCCTCACCCGTCTTACTGGTCCCTAAACAGGATGGCTCTTGGCAACTTTGTATTGATTATCGTAAATTGAAGACCAAGACGGTAAAAAGACAAGTTCCCAATCCCAGTAGTAGATGAGCTCTTGGATGAACTACATGGTGCCCGATTTCTTACTAAATTGGACTTCAAATCAGGTTACTACCAAGTCCACATGAATCTTGATGATGTGGAGAAGACTGCCTTTCGCACTCACCATGGTCATTTTGAGTTCCTTATGATGTCGTTTGGCCTCACTAATGCACCATCCACTTTCCACGCATTAATGATTGAGGTATTTCATGATTATTTGCGTCAATTTGTGCTGCAGGTATTTCATGACTATTTGTGTCAATTTGTGCTGGTTTTCTTCGACGATATTCTGATTTACAACCACTTATGGGATGAGCATTTAAGCCACATGCAGAAGGTTTTTGAGCCATTGCGTGCCAACCGACTATATTTGAAACGATCTAAATGCACCTTCGGTTCCAGTCAAGTGGCCTATTTGGGTCATATTACTTCAGGGTCAGGTGTGGGGGTGGATATGCACAAGGTGCAAACTATTGTAGAGTGGCTGTAACCACAGTCTATTACAGCTCTCCGTGGGTTTTTGGGTTTGGCAGGCTACTACTGCAAATTCGTCTGTGATTATGGGTTACTAGTTGCCCCTCTTAACAGCATGCTTAAAAGAAACTCATTTCAGTGGAATGCAGCGGCCTTAAATGCATTTGAACAACTTAAAACAGCCTTGTTGAGTGCCCCGGTGTTGAGGCTTCCTAATTTTGAACTAGATTTTATTGTGGAATGTGATGCTTCGGATGGAGGTATTGGGGTTGTTTTACAACAAGAGGGCCAATCAATTGCTTTTTTTAGCCTCCAATTAGCCCTTGGACACCAGAAACTTGCTGCTTATGATCGAGAATTGATTGGCTTAGCGAAGGCGGTACAACAATGGAGGCCATATCTGTAGGGACGTTCTTTTATTATCAAAACGGACCACTATAGCTTAAAATAGCTCTTAGAACAGCGGTTGACTACTCCTCCCCAACAGCATTGGCTTAGCAAGCTCATAGGTTATAACTTTACAGTTGAATACAAGGCTGGCCTTCTAAATAAGGCAGCTGATGCTTTATCTCGTAGAACAGTTGAGGACCTCTCCTTGTTTGCTATTAGCTGTCCTCGAAGTTCTATATTGGACTCAGTTCGTGAATACTTTTTGGGTTCGGAGGAGTTGTTAGCTTTGGGCAACCAAATACAAAACGGCAAGGTGAATGGGGATTGGCAGTACCATGATGGATTCATTTTATTTAAGGATCAGATTTATCTTCTCCATGCTTTGCCCTCGATTGCTACCATCCTTTCAGCTTACCATGATAGTGCTCATGAGGGGATACAGAAAGCCTTGCATCGGCTACGGGGTGATTTTTATTAGAAGGGTATGAAGACTAACATTGGTACTTATGTGGCGGCTTCTCCAGTTTGTCAATGGACCAAAATTGACCATTTAAGTCCTGCTGGGTTACTGTAGCCTTTGCAACTTCCCACTCAGATTTGGGCTGATATCTCCATGGATTTCGTTGACGGTCTACCCAAATCTTGGGGTAAATTGGTATTATTAGTGGTAGTTGATCGGTTTTCGAAGTATGCCCATTTCATTCCTTTTGCCCATCCTTATACTGCTACTCGTGTGGCTCAGGTTTTCTTTGAGCAGATTGTCAAGTTACATGGGATGCCAGAAACAATTACTTGTGATCGAGATGTAGTTTTTACGAGTACTTTTTGGAAGGAGCTATTTCGCCTCCATGGTGCTAAGTTACAATTCTCATTGGCTTACCATCCACAGACAGATAGTCAAACCGAGGTTGTCAACTATACTGTGGAAATGTATCTCCGTTGCTTTGTTGGAGATTACCCCACCGAATGGGTGGCTTGGGTTCCTTGGGCAAAATTTTGCTATAACACCTCCTTTCATTCCGCTTAACTCCTTTCCGAGTTGTATACGGTCGTGATCCACCATGTTTGTTGTCCTATACTTCGGGTTCAACTCGTGTGGCTGCTGTTGAAACAACTTTATTGGAGCATGACAAGGTTTTGGAAGATGTCCACCATCGCCTCTTATTAACTCAACAACAAATGAAGGATTACTATGATAAGGGTCATCGTGAGGTTGAGTTCACTCCTGGCACATGGGTATGGCTGTGTTTGCATCTGTATAGGCAGCATTCTATGCGGCTCAAGGTCTATTCTAAACTGTCTCCATGTTTTTATGGTCCCTATTTGATTGTGAAGCGGGTGGGTTCAGTTGCATATGAGTTGCAATTACCTCCTATAAGTCGTATCCATAATGTTTTCCATGTCTCCCTTTTGAAAGTCTATAAGGGCGATCATATTCCTACTATCTCCGAGCTGTCTCCCTTTGAAGACGGTCAAATCCTTGCCCAACCTACTTCTATTCTTCGAGCTTGTCTTAATCGGGGTACTTGAGAGGTTCTGGTTCAGTGGATTGGGCTGGCTGAAGAGGACGCAAACTGGGAAGAGTTGACCCATTTTTAGCAGACCTATCCTTCTTTTGAGCTTGGGGACAAGCTCTTTCAACAGGAAGGGGGTAATGTTGTGGACACCTTTATAGGATAGACTTATAAAAGGAAGCAAAATAGTTAAGCGTTGGTTTCTAATTCTGCTAAGATTATGATTTATCTAGGGTTGTCTGATATTAACGTTTTATTGTTCTTTCCTTTTATTTTCTTAGTTGCCCTACAGAATAGGAATTCTATTTTAATGTAATAAGTTAGCCTATTTATAAGGCTATGGGAGAAATAAAACAGCAGCCAAAAAGTTATAAAAAAAAATTATAAGATCGGATTCTCTCTTTAACGAGGTCCAAGGTTTCAGTCTCCCTTTGACGAGCTGATTCATCAAAAATAGGTCGTTCAAGGAATACGGATTCAAGGAAGAGAAAGGAAAGTCCCAATTGATTGAGTTTGATTTTACAATTAATCGCCCGATGACTCAATCTTGCACTAGGAAACATAATACAAGAAAGGAGTAAACTTTCAAGGTTAGCCACATTAGGCAAGTACTTGAAACATGTAACCTTATTTTTCATATCAATTGTTTCCAGATAAGTTTTAGAGCTGACTCTTTATGGTTATCTTGGCGCCCCAATCAGACATGTAAACTTGCTTAATCACATTTTGGAAGAAGCTGAATAAAATGAATTATGTAGCAAAAGAGGACCTGTATTGGTCCATATCTTACCTTATGATGGTGTATGGAACACCAGAATCAGCCAAATATTGCTCAGCCTTTCTCTTCCAAATCTGATGGAACACAGGAAGAATTACGGTAAGCTAAAAAGCACCTAAGAAGAGATACTAGAGTAGAAGACACAAAAATATAAGATGATCAAGTATCATCTTTTTCCACGAAGAGGTCTAAAAGAAAACCAGAAACACAAACTTTTTCTCGAGATACAAGGAAGGATCACAAACCAGTATATCCCCATTGCCCAAGCGGTTCAAAGGGTGATTAGGATTTGTTCCACCCATAGATCCAACCAGGACAATTTGCTTTACTCCAGAAGCTGTGGCTGTTCATGTAGTGACCAATTTTAGTTCAAACACGTTAACTTGAAGAAATGAAAGTATAAATCAATAAGGAGAAGGGAAGGAACTCTCACCAACATCTATTTGATTTTTCTGTCCAATCCAGTCAACCTAAATCCGCAATGGCATCAAATCGATGTCAGCAAAACGAAAACCTATGATGTTTAATGATTCAATAACCAGGAATACACGAATTACTTGTTCAGGAAAAGCACCATCCTCATAATAAAACTCAGGTCTTCCTCCTTGGGATGGATCAAAACCAGGCTTCATCTTTGGCACTGCACTTGTGAGTATAATCAGAGTATCAATTCCTTGGACGGCTGGGATGATGCTTTCGGCATCTCTTATATCCCCAACGAAGACATCTTCTGCTCCACCAATTTTCTCCTTACTCTCTTGAGTTCTCACTAAACCTCTTGCAACATATTGGTCAGATCTCTCCTTCAATTTCTTATAAACAATTGAACCTGCAGAAATTTCAATTAACAAAAAGATTATCAATACCAAGCTTTGATGAAGGCAGAACAGATTAAACAAAACTTCCACTGCCTTTACATATCTGCAGTAAAAGAAAAGGCTATAAACTTGCAACCATAAAAGTATATCATCCCTACCCTACATATCGTAAGGCAATCAAAACTTCTTAGAAACTAATGATTAACTGAAGCAAACCTCGAAACTGTCATTGAAGCTTGTAAAAGGAAAGGATCAATCACAACTCACAAATTGCATTAGAACAAGACAAACATCAAGAACTTTCCATAATTGTTCATGGTAGACAGAAAAACAAACATGATGAGTCAGTTAATCTTTTCAACTGCCAAAGGCCAGTTGTTGTTTTAAACTTACATATATATGTCTTTAAATTCAAAACTAACTTTATCAGAAAAATTCGAACTTGGAAAGGAAGAAAATTTTCTCTGCAAAGTTCCTTTAACCGTGGAAACAAAGATTAACTACTGGATAGTGATTTAATCAATGATGCATACAAGTTGATCCTATAATCTTAAACTAATTTTAACGTTCAAGCCTTCCGTGAGTCCAACTACATATGATTGAAGTCATCTACAGAAACAGAGCTTAATCCCCAGAAGACTACCACACCAATCAGGATTTTAATCACCCATTTCATGGTAAATTGGTAACAAGTTTATTTGCATTAATCGTTGGTTATTTGAGGAAAAAAAATACAATTACTGATCATCCCTTATCGTATAACTTATAAAGATTCAATCTTTGAGGCACAAAAACATAAAAAGCCCATAAAAAACAACATGAAGAAGCTGTCTCAGAACAAAACAAAGAATTAAAGAACATCTATAACAAACTAAAAGGTGAGTGTCTGTGCGTGTGTATGAGAGAAAGAGAGAGAGAGAGAGGGAGAGAGAGAGAGGGAGAGAGCACCAGTTCTGCCACCTGCTCCGGTGACAAGGACAGTAGGTAAGCTCGCCATTGAGGCTGATACACTCAACCAACCCTACTAAAGTACCAATGATGACAGAGGAGAAGAAAAGAAGCGAAGAGAAAGTTCCGAAGATTCTGGAAGTGTACACTTGTGTGTTAAACGCAACCGATGGTAGAGAACGGAAACGGGACACGTCTCAACGCTCCAATTGGTTAAGTAGCAGTAATTTCCAGCGAACCGCCGGTCAATCGAGCTCTCTCTCTCTCTCGTAGCCGTCAGTCGCAGCTTGTTGTTCTGTCAACCTTATCCGGACTGTTTGTTTCAACTGTCAACCCACCTTTATAATGGGCCGGGTCGGGTTGCAGTTGGTGGTAAAATTGGGGTTAGCTATATGGATTGGGCCGAAGAATCTTTTTGGTGGTGATTAGTAGTTATTTTATTTCTATTATAAAAGAAAGTTTGTATTTTTATTAAAATATTATTTTTATTATTTATGATAGAAATAATTATTTTATTATTACTATAAAACTTTTTCTATATTGATAGAAAAGGTCAAATTAATTCTCAATATTTACTTTTATAATTAAGTTTATAATATTACAAAAGTTCACAATTTAATTTTTATTTGGAAAAAATGTATACACCACATGATTAATTATTAATCATGTCAAAGACTTAATCAAATAATTAAAAATTTTGAGTTACATATATTTTATAATAAAAATATTAATTTATATAAATAAAATTTTAAAATCAATAATAAATCATATCAAATTTGAATATTCTAAATTAGAATTTGATATTAAAAAGAATTTTCAAATTCAAACTTAAAAATATCTTAATTTAAATTTGATAATCATTAATTAATTTAAATTTTTATTATTGATTAAACTTAAAGAAAATTACTAAATGCCACTCAAATTAAAATGGAAGCCATTAATAACTCTAAGCTGAGTGCGGTGTCTACAAAGCATTTCGTTAATCAGCAGGATGGAGTTATTCGGTAGGTGAAGATCCACGTCAAAGTTTTGCATTATCGTTCACCAATCTGTGCTTCCAATGTACTATCTCCAACCTACTCTTTGGCAATGACACACAGTGATGTAAACTTCCATGGTTCTTTGCATCAGAAGTGGGACATTCCTGTCCATTTATAGGGCTTCCATGATTTGAAAACTTACTTAAGTGTTAAGATATATAGTATGTGATGAAAATCACGTCATTCTCCAGTAATCTATACACAGAACCAACACATGAAGAAGAGACATGAAGATTCAAGGCAAGAATAAGAGAATGTTTGAAGCAGAAAAGAGGGAAAGTGAGAGAAGCTCTCGAAGTTTCATACTGTGTTAGAAACAAAAGAAATGTTTTAAGACATACACGTGACTTACAAATCTCAATACATTGTCGTTTGCTGAATAGAAGGTGTAAATGATTTATGCACTGTCGTATTGTATTTAAGCCAGAACCAAAATGCAGCTATTATCAGTGAAAAACGCACAAAGCAGCAACAATTACAGAAGCTAGTTAAAAGACAGACTCAAAACGCACAACATAGGAAGAATTACTAAAGGCTCACGTGGAAGGCACATGAAGGTTGTCAGAAACATGCAAATATATCTGAAAGACATCTTCATCTTCTTCAACTATAAAAGGAGAACAGTTCAAGCATTAGGGCAACTTTTGCATTTTTCATTACATTGTATTCACAATCTGTAAATGAGAAAATCAGAGTGAAAACTATCAGAGAGTGCTAGAATACCAACCTTTTTTGGGTACTGGTGAATTTGAGAGACTCTTTCTGCAGGTGTTTACAGAACACTCAATCTCTGTATATTGTTCACTTCTTCTTGATATAGTGGAACCACTGCATGTGACATCCTTGGATGTAAATAGTTTTTACACTATCGAACCAAGTAAATCAGTCTTCTTTACTTTTCTGCAATAGTTTTATATCTACAAAATAACAATCTTTATCAAGTTCATTGTTTGAAAGAATAGCAGTAAAGCAATAACATCCCAACAGTAAGTGGTATTAGAGCATTCAAGACCTCTTGGGGCATTTCTTGGACACTTCAAGCATCAAAGATTCATCAAGAAAGTCAGTAAGTGAAAATCTTTAGATTCTTTATATTACAGCAATCATAGTAGGCAAGGAAATGGATGTATTTTTTGGTAAAGAAGACTTTACCATCTAGAAACTCTAGATGCAAGCTCTTCTTAAATCTTATGATTGTTATGGTGCCATAGATGATCAGTATGACTTAGAGACTAATCCTATAAAGAAGCTAAAGATGCAAAGACTTGGACATTGCAAATTAATGCTTCATTTATCACCAACAGTGATACGAAAAGTGCAGAATTGTAACATTGCACAGAAGCTTTGGGTGAAACTTGATGAATTGTATGCCAAGAAGTGTCTTTCTAACAAGATGACACTTCTTCACAATCTTGCTAACTACAAGATGAACACTTCAGTCTCCTTAGATGATAAACTAAACTACTTCTTTAAGCTAGTTCAGGATCTAGAAGCTACAGATGATAAAATTTCTGAGGAACATCAAGTTGTAGTGATATTAAAGGCATTACCTTCTGAATTTAATGCATTTAAGAAGATAATTAAGCATGCTATTGGAGAATCACTTACTATAAAGAGGGTTTTAGATTATCTAATGGAAGAAATAGTTGAGGTCAATCCTTTTAAGAAAGAGCCTAAAGTAATGTTTGTAGAGGATAACTATGAGAAGAAAGCTCATAAGAAAAATAGCAAGAAAGGAAAATGGCAGAAAGGAAGTGAGAAAGAAAAACACTCTAAGGAAGGTGAAAATGAAAAGAAGAAAAAAGGCAAAGGGAAGAAATGCTTTTCCTATGATAAAGAGGGACATTTTGCCAGAGATTGTAGGAAAAAGAAGAGGGATAAGGCAGCTAAAAGTGGAATTTCAGGTAATGTTGAAAAACCTGAAGATTTTAGTGGAGATGAAATTCTGACGGTGACTGAGGATTGTGAGGACCTTAGTAGAGAATGGATATTTCAGGGTGCACTATGCATATCACTCCTCATAGGGACTGGTTCACAACATTTGAACCAGTCACTGTCAAGGTTAAAATGACAGATTCTGGGCAGCAAAAGATAGAGGGCATAGGAAGTGTTTCCATTAACATATTTGATGGAAAAAAGAAAGATCCTAAGCAATGTTAGATTTGTGCCTGGAATAAGAAGAAATCTAATTTCTGAAAGCTTGTTTGACAAGCAAGGCTTTCAGATCAAATCTAAAAATGGATTTAGAGAAATCTTAAGGGATGAGAAAGTCATCATCAGAGGAGTGGAGGGGGGTGGTCTATACTATATTATAGGCTCAATTAAAATTAATCAGATTTTAGAAATTGCAAACCTTGAATCAACCAAGTAATGACATGCTAGGTTGGGTCATGCAGGTAACAAAAGCCTGCTCTATCTCTCTAGGCAAGGTCTCATAAGTAAAGAAAACCTTCAGAAGTTAGAATTTTGTGAATCCTGTGTGCTAGGAAAGCACTACAGGTCAAAATTTCAAAAGGGAGTTAAGAGAGCCACAGTGTAACACCCCATGTTAGGGGTTAGAAAATTTAGGAATTTACTGCTTTGCATAATTGAGTATTCACTAACATATGCATATGAATTTTTAACTTATACAAATAAGTGTACATGCATTCATTGACATTTCCGGGTAAATTTGAT
>JAOQMP010000005.1:45996602-46007475 GCA_027563575.1 Erythroxylum pedicellare
GAAATTAATATGATTGTTCTGCAAAAGGAAGAAGAGCCAAGGAATGTAAATGAGGCTCTTACTGGCCCTACTAAAGAGGAATGGATGAAAGAAAAGAAAGAAGAAATTACTTCTTTAAGCTCCAATCAAGTACGGGACTTGGTTGACCTCCCTGAAGGGTGTAAAGCAATTGGGAATAAGTGGTTGGGTTCTCAAAATAAAGTGAAAAGCTGATGACAGTATTGAAAGATATAAGGCATGCCTTGTAGCAAAAGGATATACACAATATGAGAGAATTGATTACGAGGAAACTTTTTCACTTATTATGAAGTTTGCTTCAATCCGTCTTATTTTGGCTATAGTAGCTAGTATAGATCTTGAATTACATCAAATGGATATAAAAATTGCTTTTCTCAATGGAGAATTAGATGAAAAAAATCTATATTGAACAACTTGAAGGTTTCATCCACGTAGGTCAAGAAAATAAAGTATGTCGGTTATTAAAATCAATTTATCGCCTGAAGTAGTCTTCAAGACAATGGTGTATTTGTTTTCATAACGTAATCATTTCGTATGATTTTCAAATGATCGATGAAGACCATTGTGTGTACGTGAAGAGAGCCAAAGATAAATTCGCGATTTTATCTTTATACGTGGATGATATATTGATTGCTTGTAATGACTGTGTGTTTCTTATGAAAATCAATGATTGGTTATCATATGAATTTGAAATGAAAGATATGGGTGAAGTGGCATACATTCTTGGAGTCAAGATTTCAAGAGATCATTCGAAGAGATTGTTATCGCTTTCATAAGCAATGTACATTCAAAGAATTCTTGAACAATTTCATATGCAAGATTCCAAACTAATTGATAATCCTATTGCTAAAAATGAAGGCCTTAGTAAGAGAAATTGCCCTTCAATGCCACAAGAACGGGAACAAATGAAGAATGTTCCCTACTCTAGTACAGTTGGAATTCTTATGTATGTAATGATGTGTACAAGACCAGATATTTTTTACGCTATTGGGATGATGAGTAGATATCAATCAAATCTAGGCCAAGCAGATTGGAAAGCAGTAAAGAGAATATTGAGGTATCTTAAGGGAATTGTGGACTATGCATTATGTTATCAAGGCAATGATTTATATATAGAAGGGTATACAGATGTAGAATGGAGAAGAGATTTAGATGAAAGGAAATCTAGCTCAAGGTATGTATTCGTACTAAACTATGGAGAAATATTATGGAAAAGTAAGAAACAATCTTGCGTTGCATTATCCACAATAAAAGCTGCATTTATAGCATTCTCAACTATAGTATAAGAGGTGGTGTGACTTCATCGATTCTTAGTGCATTTGGCAGTCATTAAAAGCGAAATTAATCCAGTGACTATCGACTGTGATAGTCAAGCTGCAATCGCTTATACTAAAGACCCTAAATTTCATTGTAAGACAAAGCATATAAATACCAAGTATAATTATGTGAAAGATATAGTACCACGACGAGAAGTGAACATGAAATATACATCTACGTGAGATATGATAGCAAACCTAATGACAAAGCCAATTTCTAGATATGTATACATTAGGCATGTAAAGTCACTAGGACTACGTAGATGTTGAAATGTACTGATAAACATTTCTTTTTGTATGTTCACTTATTATAATATCATATTCTGGATATAATATATGATGAAGATTATACATTGTGTATCATTTGATTCATCAATATATGTGTTTTTGCATATGTATCTTTCGGGATGAATCACAAGTATATGAGACAGATTATAGATTGGCCCTCTCACACGGGAAATCACATCTGATGTTTATGCTCGCTAGAGATGAAGCATGTTTAAAGTTTATTATCTAAGTGATAAATGAGAGCGAGAAACTTAAACCATAAATGCCGTAAGGAAATTGGTTCAACGTGATTTGTTAATCACTATATCTGTCTTACATTGCCAGATATGAGTTCTAAATAGGTTTTGAGTAGAAAAGTGAACTCAAGTTAAACATTGAGCATGTTTAAACTATCATCTATACAGTATTTCTTGAATGACAAATGATCAAGTTAAATGAAGTGGGTAAATATCGTAGCACATGACTCGTACCATATGTGCACAATTGACCAAATAAAGGGATTAATGTAAGTCACCAGATCTCATCTTATGTTGTGTGAGACCCTTGAGGTTGAGAAGAACCTCATCATATACCCTTATGACTCTTGTTTCATCCTTGAGAATTGAATTTAAAGTTTGCTACTTTAGGTTATTGCCAAAAGATCATGCAAAATGCGATCCTATGGAATAATTCTAGGAAAGCAAATTTAATTTAATTCAAAAGAGAATTGAGAACAGAGGAAGGTCATTTATTTTAGATCATTGACTCGCATGAAAAGTATTCATAGATAACCATCGTCTCTTTAGTAGAGACTTAGAATACAGTCATGACTCTAGAAACAAAATGAGATCAAAGTGCAAATGTGAGATATGACCTAGAGTATAGCATACAATGTCTACTCCATGACACTTAAATCCAAGGATCAATTTGTTAATCGAGATGTCATATACTCCTAACAGATATATGACCATGTGCTCTTGTCGTATGCTAGTCACACCGGTTATTAAACTAGTATGAGTACTGCAATGTTTTTTTAAAATTAGAATAAAACCCATCATGGGTGATTAGGAGATAATGACTTATTATACACCATGAGGGTTTTTAAGTCAATGTTCTTCACATAACTACCAAAGGGAGTTACGATTTTGTTTAACTGTAAAAGAATCGAAGAATGAAACATATAAGAAAGATCAGTGTGTGTTTCTTCTGGGGGTGATTGTTTTTTACACGAAGAACAACACAAGAAGAAAAAGATTCTTTACAGTAAAATGTTTAAGCAAAGTTATTTAATCGGTGGAACTACAACAAAAATTCAAGTATGTAGTTTTTGTTTTATATGCATATGAAACAATCCTGTTTTTAATATGATCATTGTAATTATGTTTTATCATGTTTATAATCTAACACTTTTGCTGTATTTGTTGGTCGCCCTTCATCATTCATGGTTGAAAATAAGGCAGAAAAATCTCAGCAGCTAACTACAACAATTTAATTGGTGAACAACTTTTAGATCGGTCTTGGAAAGAGTTGAATTTATCAGAAAGTTGTTTCTCTCTATCTCAAGTATTTTGATTTTTATTTATAGTTATTTTAATCATATGATATGTTCACTTAATTGTCTTTATTATTAAACATTGTATGTAAATCCTCTGTTGAGGTTAGTACGAGGTGATCGTACTATTGGGGGTGAAATTCTTTTACAGGAAGTGGGGTTGAGAGATAGTGTCAAAGGTTGAGTGATGTTGGCTCAGTAAAGCCTTGGGTAAATCTATTGTACTTCGGTGAAAGTATTAAGCTGGTGAGGGCCCTGCAGACGTAGGCAAGATGTGCTGAACTGCGTTATCAAATTTATAGTACTTTTTTATTATTTCACTTTTGATTGGCTTTGTTTTTGTTTGTGCTAGAGATGTCCATGATAAAATTGGAAAGTTTTCGAAACTACTACCCACTACAGTTTTTCAATTAGTATCAGAACAAGGTCACTGATTCAAAATTTGATATACCAAGTTGGTGCATATCTGGGTTTCACAATTATGGCCATAAGAGAAGAAGCATCAATTATCAGGCCACCGCTGTTGGATGGTTCCAATTATCCTGTATGGAAATCACGGATAAGAGTCTTTATTTAGGCACAGGAAACAAGATCATAGAACTCGGTGTTACATAGCTAGACACATCCGATGATTACTAACGATAAGGGAGAGACAGTTCTAAAAGATCTATCTGAATGGACAAGAAACGAAGAAGAAAGAGCATTTAGAAACTCACAAAAATTGCACACAATTTTCAGTGTTGTTGATGAAGGACGCTTCTCGATGATATCAACCTGTGAATTGGCTAAAGAAGCGTAAGATACTTTGCGCACTATTCATGAAGGGTCCAAATATGTGATAACGTCAAAACTTCAAATGTTAGTTGTAAGGTTTAAAGAGCTAAAGATGAATGGAAATGAGACTATTGGAGATTTTCATAAAAGATTGCGCGATATAGCAAATCAGTTACATCAACTCGGAAAGAAATATTCCAATCTGAAACTAGTCAAGAAGACGTTGAGATCACTACGTTTAAGATTTATTCCAAAAATTACAGCAATCAAGGAGACTCATGACATCAATGACTTGTCGTTGCAGAAGGTAATTGGAATTCTTACTAATTTCGAAATGAATTTGTTAAGGGGCAAATAAGAAAAGAGCAAAGAATTGGCACTACAAGCTAGAACTGGAAAAGGCATAAATGATGTAGAAGACGAATCTGATGAGAATGAGGATATGAAATTATTGACAAGAAATTTCAGCAAGTAGTTAAAGAAAGTGAAGAAGGATAGATCCGATTTTAGGCAAAATGGTGGGAGCTCATTAAGTAGTAATTTCATACAACAAGCCAAAACTCAAAAGGGAGAAAGAAAGGTAAAGAGAATTCAATGCCATGAGTGTCAAGGTTTCGGACATGTTCAAGCGGAGTGTGCTAACATTTTGAAGAAGAAAAAAGGAAAATCCTATACGAGCACTTGGAGTGATAACGAATCCAGCAGTAAATATGGAAGTGAAGAAGAAGTTATGAATAGTAATGTGTTAGTTACTTTGTACAGCAAAAGCCCAATTACTTGTTTAACATCCACTGAGAAGGAAGTAACTGAAGACGAAAAAGGGAGTAAATCAAAAAATTTCGAGATAAACGCAAACCAATCAGCTCAAGGCTCGATCTTAGATTGTGACAGTGATAAAAGTGATTAAGGTGATAAAAAGGAGAACATTTATGAGGCTTACGAATTAATGTACAAAAAATAGGTGAAAATATGTAGGAAGAATGAAAGGTTGAAGGAAGAAAACTTCTCAATGAAGAATACTATTCAAGATTTGGAGAAGAAATTGATGTCAACTTTAGATGAGCTTAGTGAAGCTAGACTGAAACTAGTAAGTACCAAAAAGGGATTGAGGATGTTGAATATACAGAAAAGTTTAAAAAGTTAATGAAAATCAGTAAGGTTAAAGGAGATCTTCAAGGCATTGGCTACAAAGGTGAATGTTCCAAGGTGAATTATGAGAAAGATGACATATCCAAATCTGTCCAAGAAGAAACTTTAAGGAAGAATCGAAGATTTGTACCCACATGTCATTTTTGTGGAGTTATCAGGCACATAAGGCCGAGATGCTACAAGATGTTACAAATGATGTTTCAAAGGGGTCAAAACTAAAAATCTAGACATTTTCTATTAAATTTCTAGCAGTAACCCATGGTATCGAAGCACACTTGGATTAGAAAGCGTCAATTACAAGCACAAAGACATTATGAAAGAAAAACAAGAAATTGTCTAAATTCACAGTTAGTTATTGCTTGTGAAGAAATTGTTCAGACAGAGGATAAATCAATTACTTCAAAAGAAGAAACCGATGATAAAGATAATATGACGAGGAATAAGGCCAGGTTTGAATTTCTTCAAGGGGAACAGGGACTGTGTACTTTACATTATTGAAGTATTTTTTGTGTTGTTTTAAAAAAACAAAACGTAAAAAAAAAGATTTGTCTTCTTTAGTTCTTTAGTTTTTATGTTGCCATTGTCCTCCCATCTTTTTAGTAGTTTGCATTGCGACTTCTATTTGGCTCCACCGAAGACTCTTCAGCTCTCTCATTAATGTGGGTCTCTCTCTCCGGTATCTCTCCCTCTCACTACACGAGCAACATTCATCTTTATTTGCTTGGGTTTATGAATTTGATCAGTCTTATGAAGATGAAATTGAAGTAAATAATGATATGTTGGCATGTGCATTGACTGGTGGTAAATTGTCATCTTAGCGTGCTTATAATTCTTCCACTAAACCTACTAATGATTTTTATATTTCTTTATTCACTGAGATTGATTGTGGTGAAGACATTCTTCGTTTTGACAATGTTTTGTCCTAAAGGAGAGAAATCAGATTGTTTATGTTGAATGTTCCATTTAGGGGGAGATTTCAAGGTATATATGTGACTATTCGTCGCATTTTTTTGACATCTTTTTGTCCCAAGGGCGAGAATGAATATGTGCATTTGATAATTATATGTCCAATTATCTCCTTTAAAGGGAGTTTTGACTATGTGACAAACAATGTCAAAAAGGAAGAGATTGTTAAGATATATAGTATATATATTTTTATTTAGTTTTGGCATCTTATTTATTAATTAGAAATATAAGATATTAATTGGATAATGACTTGGATTCAAAAAGTTATTGGTGATAATCTTCTAGTTATAATATAGTCATATCCTTAATTAATGTGTATCTTGACAAGAAGTATGATGAATTACGTGGGTGATATAGAGTGGAGCACTGCTGGATTTTTGGCATAATGGTTTAAGTGTGATAGAACTCTATCTTAAGTTGGAGTGATAGAACTCTATCTTAAGTTGGAGTGTGTATACATCTCGATTGTGGTGTATTACATGTGTGAGAGTTAAGGTTTTACGCTGGAATTTTCAAACGTGTGGCTAAGGGTTTTTATATGGTTTTTGGGTCTTTGCCTTAGGGTCTTTGTTGAATTAATTGACGGCAATCTTTAGTGCTTTTGGTGGTGGTGCAGCACCGTTTGTGTGAGCTGGGTTTCTATTGAGTTTCTTGTATACCCTAAGATTGTCTGTAAGAGTGCTGCACTTTATTGTGAGTTACTGTTGTTGGTTGCAAAAAAAAAAGATCATCTTGAGTAGATGTTATGTTTTTGTCTCGGGACTGTTGTCGTTGATGTTTTTCTGGTTGCTCTGAATATTGCTCTTCAATTCTTCAACGCCAATCTTCTGTTGTATCTGTTGGTCGTCCTTGATAATTCATGGTTGAAAGTAAGACAGAAAAATTTCAGCAGCTAACTACAACAATTTAATTGGTAAATAACTTTCAAATCGGTGTTGGAAATAGTTGAATTTATCGAAAAGTTGTTTCTCTCTATCTTAAAGTATTTTCATTTTTGTTTCTAGTTATTTTAATGGGTTGTTCGCTTAATTGTCTTTATTATTAAACAGTGCGTGTAAATCTTCTGTTAAGGTTAGTACGAGGTGATCGTATTATTGGGTGTGAAATTCTTTCACGGAAAGTGAGATTAAGAGATATTGTCAAAGGTTGAGTAGTGTTGACTTAATAAAGCTTTGGATAAATCTATTGTATTTCAGTAAAAGTATTAAGCTAGGTGAGGGCCCACAGATATAGAAAAGGCGTATTGAACTGCGTAACTAAATTTTTGGTGCTTTTTATTATTTCGTTTTTTATTACTTTTGTTTTTATTTGTGCTAGAGACGTCTATAGTAAAATTGAAAAGTTTGATTTTTCACTTAGGTTTCCACTTTACAGCTTCAAAGAACATATCTGCATCTGAGCTAAGGTTCTTTTGTTGCCAGGTTGAATTTGTTTGATAGTAACTTCAGGTAATCATTAAACTACAGGACCATCATACAACTCACACGTAGTAATACAAACCTGTTGCCTTGTTTAAGATTGTTACTTGCTGGAAAGCTTGAAAATGAACGTATATATTATCCGCAGTACCTCTTCTGCCCTAGATTTGACTCGTATTCTATATCATATATATGTTATTTTGATGATAAGCATGACTTTTAGTAATTGGAATCAAATGATTGCTAATTGATTTGACATCAGTTAGAGTGTATCAGAGAGATTTCAGGAAAGAAAGGACTTTTTTTTAATCATTTTTTTGGATTAATGATTGCAGGAAGGCATCTACATCAATGGAACGTAAGATAGGGAAGTGGGGTTATTAAACATCCTAACGCAACTGATTTGTCTGCTAGAGGCTAATGATAGCCCGTATATCTAAACTGTGACAGGTGTCTGTGCTGTAACCTTGTAAAGAACAACCAATAAGATCCTGACACAGATGATTTTCAGGCTAATCATAGCACATATATCTAAGCTCTGACAGGTGTCTGAGCTGTAACCTTCTCTGAATAACCAACTTCTGACTTAATCTCAGCTTCCCATAGCTCTGGAATTGCTTCCCTCAGGTTGTGGATGCTTTCTAGCGCATAGTCTGCTCCTTTGACTCTCTGTGAAGTGCCAACCTGAAATTTATTTGAGAAATATTAGGAAAATAACATTCTTAAATTCTTCAAAAGTTGCAGTGTTTTAAGACTTATGTTGCAGTTTTGATTGGCTTACCAACACAGTATCAAGACCTACACGCTTTCCAGCCTGGATATTGCGTACGCTATCCTCGAAGAACAACTGTAAGGGGAAATTAATTCTGGGTACGTTAGGCAAGTTGCAACTAACAAATCCAACATCTAAAAGGTCTTCTCTTTTAACCGTTTATGACCCTTTCCTTGCATCTTGAAAATGAGTAACTTACAGTTCTCTGAGGATCAATATTAGCTATCTTGAGAGCTCGATCTATGGCAACCTCTGATGGTTTGCAGACAATGGGGGTCTTAGGCAATACTGAATTGGGACTTGGTTGAGAAAAATGACCAACAATGTCAAATATCTCAGGGGCACTACTTGTAGTTGAAGTAGAGCCATTAAGGGCAGAAGATCCAAGAAAGTCGAGGTCATCATCAGAAGCAGTAATTTTGTGGGTAGGATTGAGAGTCTCAAAACAAATAATCCCTTCAAAACAGTCTTCCAACCCAAGTTTGTTAAGAACTTTAAGTGCATGTACCTTGTCTGCATTGGTGAAGATCTGTAATGTAAAAAAAAAACAGATCAAGAAATCTCAATTTGGTTTGAAAAATTGTGAGGATGTTGATCTTAAAAAGTTACTTACAACTTTGCAAACAGGCAAGCTGAGCAGAAGACTCCTCAGGACAGGGTCTGGTTTAAGGTTTTCATAAGGTAATCTGCCATGAACAAAGCTGCAGAGAGGAAAGAAAATATGTAAATTCACATCAGACGAAAGTCAAATGCTAAGCACTGAAACAAAGTTGAGAGAAGAAGACAAATATACCCACCTATGGTACTCGTCATAGTCGAAGTCATAGCCAATTGCCTGCAAAAGAGCAATCAAATACAATCACTTCTCATCTAAGAAGCGAAGTAGATGATAGTTTTGGCATTAAAACAGTTCAAATGCCTTACCCTGAGACCAGCCATTGTTGTGCCATAGTTCTGGTACAGTAGCTTACCCAGTTCAGTTATTTTGTTTTCATCTATGCCAAGTCTTTCAACCATGTAATCTGCAAACGAATATTCATTTCTTATTCAATAAACTCAAGCTTCATCCAGAAAATTGGAACACTAAAAGCAAAAACGAACCTTTAATATTTTTGCCACATGCTGCTGCAATACCAGAACTTAGGGGATAAAGGGTATCATCTAGATCTGCGGAGTTAGATAAAGAAAAAATAAGAATTTGTTCCAATCGTAATGCAGTTTACTAACAAAATCTTCTGAAATGGAATTTTTACCAAAGAGAAGGCAATCATATTTTGGTCTCTGTGCCTGAAGATAGCAGTCCTCGAACTCCATTCTGGATAGGAAATCTACAGAACACGACGAAAAGGTATCAATGCTAAGCTCCATAAAAACTTAAACCCTCCAAAGCTAAGATGAAAATTCAATCTAAACGTTAAAAGGGTAATTTTCATGGTTTGTATGAAATGATGTTTCCCACTAGGAGAAGAAGAGTCTAGACAAGTGATACAAATGACAAATCCACAATAACCACAGAAGATCTTATGCAGAATAAGTGGACCAATGCCGTTATGGAAACTGAAGCTCCTGATGACTATGCATTTGGAAAGTCAATAAAGATGCTTCATTTTATGAAAACTGGCTATCAATAGAGCCAATAACATTATAACAAACGGAAAAAGTTCAGAGAAAAGGAGAATTGATGATCTCAAACAAACTGAAAAAGGCCATCTTTTTTCTCTTACAAATAAAAGGAACGAAAAACTGCAAAAAGGGTTCCATGCTTCCAAGTTTTTAGCATCAGAGACTTCTCAAGGATTGTTTCAGTTTCTCAATCAAATTAAAAATTCCAACAAGATAACCAAAATAGGCATCTTATTATGCCTTGAGATAATTATAGACAAGTTGCATCTTAAAAATAGGGTTCGTTTTCATGGCGTCTGGCTGAGCAATGTCAAATGAAGATCATGTCAATGAAGGAACTGTCATCCAAGCTTAATAACCCAGATGAAGAAAACCTTCAAAAGGGTCATAAGAAAAAAAGAAAATGCCAAAGCTTCAAAGCAGAAAGACATATTCGTGTATCGTACCGATCTCAAGCTTCTTGTTAATGGAACAAGAACAAAAGATGAGATCTTTATGAGAAATTGAAGAGACCAACTGATGCAAAAGAGAGATTGAACAAAGAGAAGAGCAGAGGAGGAGAGGGAGGGGGGAAGAACATGATAGGCAGACACGGCTTTATATAGGCAAAAGCCTCAATGTCACCTCCATCTTCAATTCAAAATTATTTTAGAAACTTTGAAAAGGACCAGATAAAATTTTCATTTTCGTAATTTTGTTTATATAAAATTTTTGTTTTTCTGTTTTAGGACACGAAATTTAAAAGTTAGTTGAAAACAAGATCAGAGAAACAACAAAAGCTGGTTCAAGCTCACGGTTTCCTCCAAACGTTAATTTTTTTTAAAAAAAGGATTGTAATAAAGAACGTAAAATTCCTGAATTGCCCCTGCATATTTAATTAATTTATCATGTGACAATTTTGTCCAATGACTCTAATTTTCAATATTTTAATAACCGCATCGGAAGTTAAACTGATAAAATAAAATATTTAAAATTTAAAAGATTTAATTAATATTAGATCGTTATAAATTTGACAAAA
>JAOQMP010000005.1:46106307-46117946 GCA_027563575.1 Erythroxylum pedicellare
GAATCAATGCATTCCAATGCTCTTGACTAGGATTATGAGTATACCTACTAAGTCTCCTCAAATCGTATTCAATAGTAGGATAAGAATAGTTCATCAAGAACATTACACTACTAAGAATTTTATCATACAAAGTTTGGTTTACATTATTACCAAGATTTTTTTAAAGCAACATTAGCACCATAGGGAGTCTTGACTAGTTCAACATCATAGTAAATAAACTTCTTCAAAATTTTCTCAACATAATAAGTTTGATTCAACCTAAAACTAGAGTTAGACCTATCAACTTTAACTCCTAAAATAAAGTCCACAGTCTAAGATTATTCATATCAAAGGAAGACTTTAGCAAACTTTTAGTAGTTCATTGACAAATAAATTAGTATAAAAAATAAGCATATCATCCACATAAAGAGTTATGATCACACAACCATTGGCATCAAATTTCACATAAATGCAAGAATTAGTATCACAAAAGGTGAAACCATGTTTGAAAATCTCACTTTCTAATTTCTCATGCCACTGTTTAAGGGCTTGTTTAAGTCCATACAAAGACTTAACCAACTTACACCCCTTTTGCTCCTGACCAGGCACTTTAAACCCTTCGATGTAAGTTGACTCCAACTTACTAGGTATGACTTCCTTCCAAAAGGTAACATCCACGGATCTCATTTCTTCCTAATAAGTTTTGGGATCTTCCTCAATAATATAAGTCATCACAAAATTGTCATATATCTCCTCAGTTTTTTTCACCACAAAGGACGTAATAAAGTCAAAATAGAAATTGGTAGGTACTCTAGCTCTTTTACTTCTCCTTAGTGCAACAATTTCCTCTTCCTTTATGTCGTTATTGGCAGAAGAACTAGGGATTCTTTAGGAGCTTGCATACTCACCTTCATAGGAAATACATTCTTAAAGAAAATCACATCTCTTAATTCCATAATTGGTCCATAAGTGCTAGATCCCTCTTCATTAACCATAAATCTATAGGCAACACTATTAGAGGCAAATCCCACAAAAAATGAATTAATGATCTTAGGCCCAATTTTCTTCCTCTTATGTTCAGGTAGAATAACCTTAGCAAAACATCCCCACACTTTCAAAAAATGCAAGTTAGGTGGATAACCTTTCCAAATTTCATAAGCGATCTGATCTAGTTTTTTATGAGGGACTCTATTTAGAACATAACAAGCTGAAATAATAGCTTCCTCCTATGTAAAATCAGGTAATCCTGAGGAAATTAACATTGCATTCATTATGTCCTTAAGTGTTCAATTTTTCCTCTCAGCTATTTCATTTTGTTCAGGTGTATAAGGGGCTGAAAGCTTATGAATTATACTAACTTTTTCCACAATAATCAATAAGAAAATCAATACTATACTCACCATCTCGATCATACCTTAATCTCTTAATTTTCTTTTCCAATTGTTTTCAACCTCAGCTTCGTATTTCGTTAGTGATCTTAGGTAACTATGTAGCAATTCAAGAATTTTATGCAATTATTTTTTAGCAACACGTGACAAGTTTAACGGATGGATACATCATCACGAAAATCATCCATTACTAGGAATGGATCAAAAGATGTGAAGTGCAAAGAGCAAAGGACTTGCAGAATGTCAAGTTAATCTTGTAGCACCAGTCTAGTGAATTGTAGCAGAATTTACCATTCATTAATGACATGGATAATGCAATTAATCTGCTACATCTTCTGTAAGCATATTAAAAAACTTCGCATAAGTGGACGATTCTGATATGAAAACATAATTACATTAAAGTTCCCATGAATTGACGGCATTATTCAAAAGCTTTGTTAAACTAAAGTTTCTTAATGGGTTAAATTAGATTGATAATATTTTTGCATGACTTAACCATTAAACAACTAAATTAAATTTTACAGATCATGTTGGATGTATAAAAGCAATTACGGGCTAAACTTAATATGGAATTCATAAAATTCATATATCGTGTATAGCAAATCCTTTTGTAATGTCAAATATTGAATTATCCATACTATCAAGTTTCATCAGTAGATTTAGTGAACTAGTACCAGCTAAAAATGATGACTAGTTTGAGGAACAATTTGCATACCCATCAATGGATATGCGTCATACTTCTACCATTAAGCTGAGTAAATTCAACTTAATAACCTATATCCTATATGAGAACATGTCAAATATGACTAAGGTATATGCCTAAAAACATATTAAGCAATCTAACTATAGTTTTTATGAGATGTAAATCAGCATAAAGAAATCTTTAGCATCAACTTACGATAACACCACCATATCCAATATCAACAATTAGTAATAGTAGCATCAATGGCATCAGTATCTTGAAAGGTATCCAATGAAATACCCTCTGACTGCAGCCAGTTAAAGGACTCAAACTAATCAGATTCAAGAAATGAAGTGCACAATGAAATAATAAAAAAATACGAAGAGAACAACAGCAAGAGCAACCGGTATTTCGACTAATGCAGTAGCAAGAGCACAGAAATTTCCAACCAATCGTAGCAATTCCAAAAAAAAAAAGCAAGAATAGAAAATATCTTGACAAAGAGTAAGTAGAACAACACAATTTTCGACAACAGTAGTAATGCAACGAATGTTTTCGACTTAGATTGTTAATGAAAATAGCATAAATAATTAAATTGGAACGACTTATTTGAATGCAAGGCGTCGTGAAAAATTACTATCCTAAGTTAGAAATTTTCCCTCTACGATGTAGCAGGACAACGAGATCCACCCTAGAGTTAACGTCTCCTCCATCAATTTCACTGCACTCCAAATGGGAGAGTAAGAACTGTGTCCGAGACTGAAGAAAAAATAAAACATAAGAGGAAGAATGCAGCAAAAAGATGTACGTCGTATGGAGCAATATGTGAGAAGCAAGAAAAATAGAAGAAATGTGTAAGATGTTGTATATGGAGAAAATGAAAAGCACGACAGCTAGAGAAGAGAAGAAAAACCAGAAGAACAAATGAGTGTATCGTATATATAGAAGGAGAGGAGAGCTTCGTACGTTAACTGGTAATAAAGACATTAAAATACATTAACGTAATATAATGAACGTTGCATAATAATGGAGGTAATAATGTCATGAACGTTATTTATAATGAAAGGTAAAGCGTTAGGAACAAAGGGATGAACGTTATTGTAACTGATAAGCAAATGTTTCAAATTTTGGAATAATCACCAACACAAGGTTGCACACTCGAGCTTAAAAGGCATACGTCAAATTCTTATGTTTAAAAAATTGTTACTTATCTCCTATGATGTTATTTAACTATCACACTATTATTTTTATCATATTTCGTTAGTTTCTTTTTCTTTTTAACTTTAAAACAAGGTTCTACCAAAATTTAAGAATTTCAATACTTCCATCATTTTGAAAAAATAGATGGAAAAATAAAATACGATGGAGTGAATTGTGTAATAGCTAAATAAGATCTTAAGGATAAGTGTTAGTGTCTAAAATATGATAATTAAAACAAAAAATGTCAAACTCTAAGGCCTCCCATCATATTTAACCCCTCTTTTATTCTTTTCGGGGTGCTCTTTTATTTACCTTTTTACGATTGCTCTAAGCATATTTATAGCCTGTCAATCCAATTAAAACGATTCTAATATCTATTTTTGAATTTTTGCATCCTAATATGTTTGTGTACAAGCAAAAAAAGTTAAGAGTTTAGATGGACCATCTTCATAAATCATGTAATGGGCAATATGGGGCCATACCATTTAATGCCTTTTGACACAAAAGGTTCGTGTCAACTTATAAAATGATATTTGCATTAGAGATCAAGGACTCATTAGATTCTCATTCTATGTAAGATCTTTATGCATGCATGTATAAAGTTTAGAAAAGTCCTATAACACATATAGATTATATATATATAGATTAATCATATTTTAAATATCATACTAATGAAAAATAATTATTCAGTTAAGTTTCAAAAAATATTATTTTGAGAATTAAAATTGAAGCAAAAAACAATTACAGAGAGGAATTAAGTAGTAAATAAAATACAAAGTGGAAGGAAAATCATCTCCCATAATATATATTTACTTCATCCTTGATAATTACTATTCATAGATATCATAGCTATCTAAGAGATTCCGTACCCCCTTGACCAGGGGTTTTAGTGTGGACCGCAACGTTCAACTTTCCACCTATTTAAAGGACCACCTAATAGAAGTACATGATTATTGCTACCCTACCGACCAAACTATCAGTGCACAAATCACACGTGCTGTGTCTTTGAAAGATCTCATGGAGTAGGAACCATACTAGACGCTCACACCAAGTCTCTGCCCCTCCAAATCACACCGTACCTCAGCCAATCCAATCCTGGATCTCTTCAGATCAAATTCCATCCACACGTTCTGTTGATGGTGATGTCCAATCACGTAAGCCTCTACGCCTAACAAGTCAGAGTTCCCAAATGATAGGCAATGCACCGAATCACTACCCCTGACTTCACGCGGAGCCCTGTACAACACCCTCTCACCCGACACCGTCATCTCCGCCCCTTGAAACACCAAACTCACCGTCGGTACCCTAGTCACGACGGGTTGACTCAGCGGGACTAGGAAACACAGGTCCATAGCTCCTTGAAACACAAAATTCTCATCCTCTAAAACCCTCAAAACTCCGCTGGTTTGGTTCAAAAACTCGGCTCTTAGAATCGAATAAGCCGGACCGAGAAGGAACGTGAATTGGGTTCCCGAGTCGACCATGGTCTGACCAGCCCCAGTATGGTCCGGTTCAAAAACGGACTTGGGTATTGGCAACAACTTACCGGACACTTTAATTCCTTCAAGTTGAACCGTGTATGCTACCCGGTCAAAGTAAGGTAACGGAGTTGAGATTTGGACTAACGGAGTGTAATTTAACGGCAATATTCCGGTAAAATTGGATTCACCGAGAAGTAATAGACCCGAAAAGTTTGAACCCGAAATGCAGTAGGAGAATTTCGGAAAACCCATCTGTGAAACGAAAGACAAAGATCCGCGGTTCATACCCATTAACCCGGTGGTTCTCGAGTCCTCGTCGGAGTTTGAACTGAATAAAGAGTCCATGCAGCCGAAAACCGTTGTTGAGACATCGGAGTTTCCAAACCGGAACGTGTCGGACGCTAAGTTTCCTTCAGAGGACGAAGCGTCGGCGTAGGAGAGAGTCGCATGGCAGAGGTTGTTAGAGTCGCACGAAGTGGGTATGGTGAAGTCCCGGGTTCTGGTCGTGCAGGTGGGCGAAGAACAGGGCACGGGTCGATAAGTGGTAGAGCGGTTTGGGTTGAATGCGGATGGATAATTCTGGGTTTGGTTGCAACGAAGCCACGAGAGCTCGCTTCCGGTGTCGAGAACCATGGAGACGTTTTGCGGCGGTGTACCAACGGTGAGAAAGACGGTGAGTGTCACGTTGTGACGGAACGGAAGCTTGCTTGCTGATCGTGGCACCGACCCGGATCCAACAACTTGAGTTTTCATTGGCAAAATGAGAGCTTCTGGTAAAGAGAAGCAGAACTTTGAGTCTGAAACCAGAATTATTACTATAGTGTATAAAATAGCAAAAGATTGAAACTTTAGAAATGGGTATGTGCGGAAATTGCAGAGTATGTCAGTAGAAACACTAGTCATGCTGTTCATTGGTGGAGTGGAAGAGACAGTTAGTTAGTTGTGTGTAAACCAGCGGAAGAGATCTTTACTCTTTGGTGAAGGGAATGCGGGAATATAGTTCAGATTGTTTTAAGCAGAAATGGGATAGTGTTATGTTGTGGGTTTTGGAGACAGATTTAGGAATCTGAGAAATAAGTAAACCTGAGTCTGTTTAAAAAAACTTTCGGTGGAATGTATCTGCAGGTGTGGAGTGGATTTTAGCTGAAGAGAGATGAAGAGAAAAGAGTAAAAGAAGTACCTGCAGAGTGGATTTTGCTGAAGAGAGATGAAGAGGAAAGAGTGAAGAAGTTGTAATATGTCATGTCTTTGACGATTGGAAACGAACAAACTTGCTTGTTTTTGTTGATTACCTGTCGGGTAGATCAGATATTACGGTTGAGTTGGTTATATAGGAGAGTAAATGGCAACTACGTCAGGTAATATGGTAAGGAATATAGCTGTTTTTCTAAAGCAAATCTTAGGATTCGTTTCAGAATGGTTGCTAAATACCACGAAACAAGTAAACCAAAAGTATCTGTCCAGTTGTTTGATAAAAGATCGAATCTTTGGCAGTTAATGATGAATCTAATCGGTCGCAGAGTGACATTGTTTGCTTTGCTGGTACCTGTTAATCTGTAATGAATTTAAGGAGACCTTTCACTGCATTTACTGCATTAAATGCTTATATGTGGTGAAGCAACCATCTCCCAGAAGAAGGAAGATAAAAAAGGTCACCATGCACGTGCTTTGGTACTAGACTATTGCCAATTTTCTGGACGATATAATGGAAACCGATGTCAGTGTAAAAGCAAGGAATAGCCAAGTGATGGCACATGCAATGCTGAATTGTTTAAAGACACGGGATCGTGGCTGGGTCCATTTAAGTACATAGGCTAAGATTAATGCTTCCCATACTTTGTTATATGACAAAAAAAGGCTAAATCTTCGTTCCCTAGAAGTTGCCTTCAGATTGTTTGATAGATTCTGTTACCAAATATTAACCACCAGCAGTTCACTTGGCTGTTACTTTCAAGGATCATTTCTGTGCAGCATGAGAAAGAATATGAAACGTTGCTCTGCCTGATACTGGAAAGAGAGGTTGCTTGTTTGGTGGTGCGGGAAAAAAAAAAAAGGGGTATGGAATAAAAAGTAATATTTTGTATGAACCTATCATTAAGAGTTAATATTTACATTACTGGACAATACTCCATTCTCCTGGTAATGCAAATGAATGGGAGTCATTGCACCGTAAATAGCCTTTTTTTTATGAATGGTAAATTAGTATTAAATCAAAAAAATTATATATAAGATCATTGGGGCATACTCCAACTAACCGAAATAAATCAAAACATCAAAATAGTCCAACAACAACAATAACATCAAAAAGTGATCAATGTTAGCAACCAATTGGAAATGTACGATCGTGTTTATACACAATCGTGATATTAACAGTGCAGAAATTTTTGACAATTTTAAATATTCTTCACTCTTTTGATCATAATTTGATCTGTACATATCCAAATGGGATGATTTTAAGTTTAGATTAAATTAGAGACATATGATTACAAATTTCACGAGGGAATCGAATTCTAATTCTGCTTCTAAGAGTTTCAAAATTTAGCTTGAAGTTAAGTACTGAGTATTGTTGCAGTTTGAGAGTATAAAATATAATTAATTAAAATTTGATATAAAATAAAATTTTAACAAACTAACCACCATCAAAGGTAATGGTAATCATTCATTCATTTTAACTAACCATTATAATTATAATGATTATATCTATTCTCATTCCTCGTTATATTCATTCTTATTCTCATTCTTATTACCATTGCCTATGCTTGTTTGGGGGTAATGGAAAAAAATGTATGAGTATGGAATAAAAACTCATGTTTAGTATCAACCTATTATTGAAAAGGTAACACTTTCATTCCCCCATTTTTAGCAATACTCCATTCCTTTAGATTACTAGAGGAATAAGATTCATTGTTGACAATACTTCATTCCTACTGCTCACTATATTTATTCATATTTTCATTCTCGTTACCCTTTGTGAACTAAGCACCCTACCTTCAAAGCAGTAGTTTAAGTGCATAGCTTCTTGATTTATGTAACCAACTTCCAATATTTTATGCTCCTATGTGTCGGGATCAGCACAATTTCTCAAGCATTGCAATGATTTCTGGTTGAGGGGCAAGTTGTAGTCTGTATATGCACGTGAATACATTATGGGATGAAGGATGGGTAAGGAGTCTCAAGCAGCCATATGGATGTTCTTGTCTTGTCTTCTATCTTTATGAGTAGATAAAGACCATAATGAAACTAGTTTCAGAGCATTGTTTTGGTAGGCATTCATAGATATGTCTGTATGTAACCTTTGTTTTGAACAACTGCTAAAATTGGTTCATTTTAGCCCCACATCTGAGTTATCATAGTCAATCGTTTTTGTGCATTTAGGTGGATCTTCAACATATTTGAAACTATACCTTTGTCTTTATATTCCCAGTCCACTGGTCCACTAATTTTTGAGTGCGTTAAAAGCGATTCAAAGTTAGACGACAAGCTCGGCTCAAGTAATCATTGAGACTTTTACGTAATGCAAATCAAACTTCTAACACTTGAAAATATTTGAGAAGTCGTTGTGATGATTTAAACTCAATGACCTTTAGTATTTGAAGGTACTTAAAAGAGTTCTTAACCACTTGGACCAACACTAAGTTGGCTGGTCCCCAAATTATTATTCTGATTCAATGGGTAGATGGCCATCTTCAATGAAAAGGAAATGGGTATTAAGAAGTGACAGTTGTTGACATTTACATGATAATAATGTGAGGCTGTATCTCAACCAGTATCTTTATGTCATTTTCTCTTTTTCTGTCAAAAACTTCATGTTCTTTCTGCAGGTTGAAATGTGAAAATATGTTGTAACAACATTCTTCCTCTTGCACTATAGTCAACACATGGAGAGCCCAATGAATGAGGTAATAAATTACTGATGTCATTTGGTCCACTGTGTGTGATGACCATTGGTACTGAAATTCAATTGAATTCAGGTAAGATCGTAATCCAAAACTAGTATGAATTCTGTTTCTTTTGCGGGTGATAAGAGTTTTGAAGGTTATTTCAACCTTAAAGTTGCATGAAAATCTTTTATGGCTTGTATATTTTCCCATTTGTTTCCTGGCAACCTTTGACTTGTTTCTGTCACCTGCTTCAAGGGTAAATTTCTTTTGTGCTGAGATTCCCTCTTTTTCAATCCAGTAAAGAAAGAGACAGAAATAATCAATCTGCAGAACTTATCACGTGAATATGGTGAACATGGTTACTCCGACTTATTTGTATTGTCGACAAAAAGAATTACATAGACATTATCATTCCGAGTATCTGCAAGTTCTTAGAATCAATATTGAATCTGTTCGGCATAAGAATTTACAATGATCGCTTCAAGTAAAGATCCCGCTTTAGCCAACAGGTAATCTGCACCAATTAAGTCATAAAGAGTAAAGCTGAAATAACTTCTCTTTCTGTTCACATTTTCTGTTGGGGGTTCTACACCTTACTGGCCTCTATGGCACCATAGAAACACATGAAATCAACCCGGAATGACCGGGAAAGTTCCTTATCTAAGAAGGGCACACTTAGCCGACAGCTAAAGTATCAGCTGTTGGCTAAGTGTGCCCTTCCAAACTCAGCGCAACATGTGAGGTGTACCGAATGGATACTTTTGCCAATGGGGTCACAATCTCTCAATGAAACTGCAGTATCAGAAACAAAATAAAATCCTATACTCGTGTTGTGTCAGAGTATAGTTGCTGTTGTAAGCAGCAAAGATAATTTGATAGATAGTTATCTCTGTAGTATCAAACCAATGTCCAACATCAACAAACAATTAAGAATATATTCAGATAAGTTAATACAGATTCAATTTGCCTGGTTTGTATAATTGATGAGATTCTTGACAAGTCTTTCATGGAAGAGTAAAAATTTGAAGAACTGCATGACCTGAAAAACTGAAACCAAAGTTTCAACTTCTACAGGAAAGTTTGTGAGGTCTAGGACTGTTCCACGTGGATTGAATCAGACCACAATCCCAACCATAACAAGACAATATACAGATCATGTTTCCTGGTTCCTTAATCTTGGGAATATTTCTGGGGTGATAGAATGTGCAGAAAGACTTGTTTTCTTATACCATATAAACATAGGAACATAGCTCCTTGAATGTGCACACATTCACAATCAAGAAGCAGAAATTTGAAACATGAGCATAGGAAACAAAAGAATTCAGATCACTTCTTCTAGACCAGAAACTAGCATTTACTAATACCTTCTTTGTTAGCACTTCACCTATTTTATCTAAGACCCCATCCTTTGCTCAAGATAACCAGCCCACATAACCTAAGCCCCTTAAAATCTACACTCACAAGAACAAATTGGGATAAGGAGGAGAGCCCCAAGGAGGCAAGTTTGTTCTAAGGTGGCTATGGACAGAGTATGAGTGGAGAGGGGATATAGAGTAGTTTTGTTATTGTGAAACTATTGGTTTAGGCCTGGTTATACTAGTAGGGGGAGCTCGCTCGGTTACTCCAGCTTGTTTTCACATTCAGAATGGGAAGAGTAGTTTTGTCATTGTCAAACAATTGGTTTAGGCCTGGTTATACCAAGAGGGGGAGCTCACTCGGTTGCTCCAGCTTGTTTTCATCTTTCATACGTATCAATAATAAAATCTCCACAGAGTTCTCTATTAATTGGTGCTTCATTGAGAGACTAAAAGGGTAGAGATTGTATGCAAACGCAAATAGAAGTTAGAGTCTCTGTAGTGGAAGCGTCTCTTAGGTGACAAGAATTATCTCTCTTAGCCTCGGAAGGGTTGGTTAAGTCACACGATTCTACTCTGAAGGACCTAAGGACACAGTTAAGTATATTGATGGCCAGCGTCGAGTCACTGGCAAAGTCCCAAAGCCTTCTACAGTCAGAATTGAGAGAAGAATTTCAAACTCTTACGATTGGAAACCCAGAGAAGCAGAGTGTGGGTGAAGGAGGAGAAGGTTCACCGGTGCTAACCCACCTTGCATCTTCTTCTTCTGACGGGGAAAAACCAATAAATGGTTCACATGGGTCAGAACCACGTCGACAGGAGGATTGCATCATTTTTGTGGCTACAAAGTGCGTATGGGAGGAGTACAGAAGGGCAACAAGACGAGTTGACCTTCCTTCGTTCAATGGTGAAGACCTATTCGCATGGGTCACGTAAGCTGAATCCTATTTCATGATCCACGAGATTCCTTCAGAGCTTCAATTGCCTATGGTTCAGATATGCATGGAGGGTACCACGTTGTACTGATTCATGACCACACGCGAGTTTGATCCTTGCATGACATGGGAACGCTTCAAATACTCCTTGTTTCAATGATACAAGGGGAAGGATGAAGGGAACCCAATTGACAACTCAAATCGATAGTCTAACATGGGTCAGTGGATGGGTACATCGATGAGTTTGAACGGGTGGTGCTAAGGCCCTTATTGGAGGATCTAGTTATGGGTCTCTCTTCAACGAAATCAAACGAGGACTGTGAGTGTTTTTCAATTTTTTTTCTCTTCTTATCAAGTACAGATCTAGAAATTTTGTTGAGTAGGACCAAAATATTTAAAGTACTCTTATATTGTTGAAAAAGATACAAATATTTGTACATTTGATAAACAAAAAATTACATCATTGTCTTAAACTTCTTACATATAAGTATATAACCTAATACAATCATTCCCTACGAGTCCTCATATTTTGATATCGTTGTAAAATTTTCTCATTGTCAATATTATTAAAGATATCTTCCTCAATATATGTGATCAAACAGTCATTCATCCAAGAATCTCCCATCCGATTGCGCAAGCGATTTTTCACTATCTTCATTGTAGAAAATACTCTTTCTACTGATGCAGCAGCAATAGGCAAAATCAAAGCTAATCTCACAAGTAAAAATACCAAAGGGT
>JAOQMP010000006.1:6843-22964 GCA_027563575.1 Erythroxylum pedicellare
CCATATCGGTCTTGTGATGGGGAAGCCCGATATGGAAGCTATATAAAGGTTAAGGTCTCCTGCAGTTACTCAAGAGAACGTTCACGAGCAGAAGGATTCCTGACCCGTTAGGGAAGCTCGAAACTTGAGGAAACTGTAGAAAGGCCTAGCCCGTGATTCGGTGATCACTTTCTGCTAAAGGCTCGGGGAGATTCGGAGTCATTTGGAGCTCGAAATCCGCATCGAAATCAGAGATGGAACCAAAATTCAGGTATTCCGCATTACCTTCATTTTTAATCCTTTTACGTAGATCCGGGGTACGTAATAAAGCTCCCACTATATACTAACAGGTGACATAATCTATATGACGGGGGAAGCTGGTATAGGTGTTATGCTATCCCAAACTTTCAAAGACAAGCTCGATAAGCAATGGGACAAATCCATTGTTATCAAACTATTTGGACGTCGTATTGGATATCGGATTCTCTGCTCTCAGTTGGCAAATTTGTGGCGTCCGAAAGGCCCCATGAAGGTTATAGATTTGGACTATGACTATTTTATGGTGAAATTCCTTGACAATAGTGACTTCATCAACGCCCTCACTAATGGACCTTGAGTAATTTTCGGGCATGCTTTATCTGTCCAATAATGGAAACCAGATTTTTGTTCCTCCCAAGGTAAGGTCACAAGAGCTGTTGTCTGGATAAGGTTCCTTGAACTTTCTATTCCTCGATATCACCCAATGATACTCTCCGCTTTGGGGAATCAAGTGGGCCAAACCGTGAAGATAGATGAAACGACCATGTAGACGCAGAGAGGACGGTTCACGCGAGTTACTGTTGACATAGACCTTACCGTCCCTTTATGCAACACGGTGGAGCTCGATGGTGAGACAGTGTTGGTGGCATACGAAGGACTCCCGTAAATATGCTTCAACCGTGGTATGGTTGGACATGATTTTATTAAATGCCCGTCGATCCCACAAGACTAGAACGCTCCCTCATCGTTGGCTACAAAGCAGAATGGTGATTCCACAATGCAACGAGGGTCGGAGGCTACTGGGATAGGTGTCCAGACGACGTCGGGTTCTAACAGGTATGGTCCTTGGATGATGGTGCAATGACGACCTACTCCCGTCCCTGTACAACGTCAAAATCACCGTGATATTAATAAGCAAAAGACAGTTTCTAAGGGGGGAGGCTCAAGGTTCCTAGCTTTGACTGAGATAAAGACAATGGACAATGATGCTATTACAAAGAGGGAGCCCACTGCTCAGAGAGACTTGATAGGAATAGGGAACCGTTTTAATCTAGCTGATTTAGTTAACATGGGACATAAAAAAGGCCAGGATGGGGCATCCACTTTGTCCAACAGTAAACGTCTTACACGGGATGCTTCCAAAGGCAAATCCAAGGTTACTTCCCAACTAGTTAATAGCACACTTACAAAGTTAGAAGGTCGTCCAAAGGTAGGTGCGACCAGCAGCACCGAGGTGCCCCTTATTCCCACAGCTTAAGATAAGCATATTGTAATTACTATAAATTCACATTCAGAGATGATTTGTGATAACAATTTTATAATGATTAATGAATATAGTAGTTGCCAAAAATTGCACCATGCAAGAAGGGCAAGACAATACAGAAATGGAAGGTGGTGGTCGGGAGCAAGAATTATTACCTCCCTCTGAGCCTCTCGACACCTCAACGGCGGAATTAAATCTGGATCTGAATGAAGCGCAAGAGATGGATATCTTAGAGAGTGACAAAACGGGCAATCTCCCGGATAACGTTAACATGCACTTTGATGTATGGACGCCCAAACAATGCCCTAGTCTTTGATGTCAATTGTCATTTGGAATTTTCAGGGTGTGGGGGGGACAAATATACAGGCAATATTATGTAATTATATACGCATATATAAACCTGGCATTCTGGTTTTGTTAGAACCTCGCATTAGCAGAATCAAGGCTAGCACTGTGATTAAGAAGTTAGGTTTCGATTTCTCATTCAGGGTCGAAGCTATAGGCTTTTCGGGAGGAATTTGGTTACTCTGAAAAAATGAAATTGAGATCTCTGTGGCCATCACTCATCGTCAATTCATCCATACCAAAGTCAAGTATGGTGATCTTTCGTTTGATTTTACGCCAGTCTATGCCAGTCCCCAAAATCACTCTCAAAATGTCCTTTAGCGTCTTTTAAGTTAGATAGTTCCTCTTACTTCTGAACCCTGGTTAGTGGGAGGAGATTTTAATGCTAAACTGGAGGCTTCTGTAAACAAGGGTTGTAACGGCCACTCATATAGTGATTAATCATTTTAGGGATTGGGTTAACCAGTGTAGTCTTCATGATTTGGGATTTATGGGATCGAAATTCACTTGGCAAAGAGGAACGACACAAGCACGCTTAGACCGGGTGTTTGGATCGACTTTTTGGCTGAGGGCTTTTCCCCATATGGTCAATCAACATCTACCCTTTTTGGGATCCGATTATCGTCCTTTGTTGATCCACCTAATATCTCCCCACATCAAGAACCGAGATCAACTAGGTTTCAATTTCAAAACGCTTCGTTAACTCGTCCAGGCTTCAACGAGATGGTGACAAAGCATTGGCTTCCGGAGGAAGAAACTTTCAGTAAATCCCTCACCAATTTCGCTCTCCATCTCACGAGATGGAATACAGATGTGTTTGGTAATATCTTCCATCACAAAAAACATTTGCTTACTAGGATGGAGGGAATTCAGAGAGTGATGCAGAATGACACGTCAGACGAGCTTCTTGACTTAGAAGAACGCTTGAGTACTGAATTTTTACAAGTGTTGTGTGAGGAAGAAATATATTGGCATCAACGAGCCAAATGTGAATGGATTTCGAAGGGGGATCGTAACACCAGATTTTATCATACCGCCACAATTACAAAAAGGACGAAATTGAAAATAGATCAGTTATTTGATGCCACAGGTTCTCTAGTGTCAGGCTCCGAGCATCTTAGAGTACTAGCGAGGAATTTTTTTATCCAATTATATATTCCTGACACTGGGGTGTTTCCTCGATTGCGACATTCTGGTGGCTTTCCACAGCTTTCAATGAACTAGATTCACGAACTTGGAAGTCCCATCCATGAAACTGAAGTCTAAAAGATAGTTTTTTCCATAAACCCAAACAAAGCCATGGGCATTGATGGGTTCAATGCACTTTTCTTTCAAAACCAATGGGAAAAGGTAGGAACTACAGTGGTAGCTTTGATTCAAGCCATTTTTAGACTGGAGCACTGGGAATAGGAATTGAATCAAACAATCTTGGTTTTAATTCCTAAAATTCCTGCTCTTACTAGTCTTACCCAGTTTAGGCCCATAATCCTCTGTACGACGCTTTATAAAGTTATCGCCAAAGTTATTATGCATCAGTTGAAAGCTCACATGGATTACATTGTAAAGGAGAATCAATGTAGTTTCATTACTGGTAGACAGATCACGGACAACATAATCATTGCGCAGTAAATTATCCATTCGATGAGGAAAAAACAAGGCAAACAGGGATACCTTGCCCTGAAGGTCGACCTTGAGAAAGCCTATGACAGGCTTCGTTGGGATTTCATTCATAATACCTTAACTGATATTGGGATACCTTTTAACCTCATCAGTGTCGTTATAAAGTGAGTGACAACGGTGTCTTTCTAGGTAGCTTGGCAAGGAACTCTTTCTGAACCTTTTACACCTTCCCAAGGCATTAGACAAAGGGACCCGCTTTCACCCTATCTTTTTGTGCTTTGCATGGAACGATTAAGACACCTTATTACTCAGGCAGTGCATCAAGATCATTGGAAACCAATTCATTTAAGCTCATCGGGTCCTCCTTTATCCTATTATTTTTCGCTAATGACCTAGTCCTCTTTGGTGAAGCAACAGAGGCACAGATGCAAGTAATTACAAGGACCTTGGAAACTTTTTGTAGGGCTTTAGGACAACGCATTAACTTTACTAAAACTTGGATATTTTTCTCCAAGAATGTTACTAGTAATACTGCGCGTCGTCTTAGCCATGCGATGCAGGTTACCAGAACAAACAATCTTGGAAAATATTTAAGAGTCCCTTTGATCCATGAGTATACCACATGAAATACCTATCAATACATTTTGGATAAGGCCTAAAAAAAGCTGACTGGTTAGAGATCTAGGATGTTATCTTTAGCAGGTCGAGTTACACTAACACAGTCAGTAATTTCATCCCTGCCTAGTTTCATGATGCAAATGATACGCCTTCCTCGTCACCTGTGTGACGATATGGAAAAATTAATGCGAGACTTCATTTGGGGGTCACTGGAAGGACAAAAGAAAATTCACCTTGTCAATTGGGATGAAGTGTGTCAACCTAAGAAAGTGGGGGACCTGGGACTTAAGCGCATTCGATCGACTAACAACGCACTCCTTATGAAACTCGGATGGGACTTACTTACTAGACCCCAGGCACTATGGGTCCAGATTCTGAGGGCAAAGCACTGGTTAGATATGGATCATATTCCGCATACTTTATCAAGGAATGGAGCTTCGGGTATTTGGCGAGGGATTTCAGCGACGTGGAATTTTGTGCGACAAGGCGCTAAATGGAACATAGGAAATAAACGATACATCCTTTTTTGACTTGACAACTGGATAGACAATTGGGGTCCTCTCTATTTAGAGGCTCACACCGACATCCCTAAGAGCATTCTCAATGTTACAATTTCTGATTTTAAGGACGAGAGTGGAAATTGGCATTGGCAGTTATTCCAACATTATCTCCCTACCACAGTTTGTATGAGTATTGCATCCACCCGTACTCACATAAATGACCAAGAGGGAGATAAGTTGATCTGGGGACACATTACACACCAGAGATTCACCGTAGCATCTTCTTATGATCTTATTGAGAATATCAACACGGATGTCTTCAATAGGTCTTGGGAGGAAATATGGAAGTGGGTGGGACCACCGCGCATCAGGTCTTTTCTCTAGCTGGTGGTTAAGCAGATATTGTTAACTAATAAGCAACTTGTGACCCTTCATCTAACTATGAAAAATGACTGTATTTTCTGTGGACAGGAGGAATCAACCCTACACGCTTTACGGGACTGTACTCGGTTAAAATCTTTCTGGAAAAAATTTCCTCATGATATGGTTAGTGGGGATTTCTTCAGTCAGGAGGAAGGAACCTGGCTCAGGTCCAATCTTAGTCATCAAGTGCAACTGAATCAATCAGCATGGACTACTATCTTTGGCGTCGCCTGCTGGTTTCTTTGGAAATGGCGTAATAACAACAGTTTTTAGCCGAGTTTTGTTTGTCCAATCGACGATACTAAAATTGTCATGGATTATACTAATTGGATCACACGTTCTAGTGAGATGGAAAATTGGCTCTTTCAGTTTCAAGGACTACCTTTGGGTACCTTAGTAGGCTGGAATAAACCCATAAAAGGATGGGTCAAGTTTAATACGGATGGTGCGGTGAAAAGGGGATGCCAGATTGCATCAGCAGGAGGCGTTATTAGGAACTACCAAGGGCACTGGTGTGTAGGCTTCTTACAAAATATAGGAGTTGGTGATCCTCTAATTGCCGAACTCTGGGGTGTGTATTCAGGTCTCATACTGGCATGGGATTAGGGCTATAGGCGTGTGATAGTTGAAGTGGACTCATTAGAGGTCATTAATATTCTATCATATCCTTGAGTGATCTGACTGCGAATTCTTTTTTAGTGATGGGTATTCATGACTTGATGCTTCGAGCATGGGAGGTGCAGCTTAAGCATACACATCGAGAAGGGAATCAGTGTGCTGATCAATTGGCTCATTTAGCCTGTTCAGCAGAGCCGAGCTTGCATACCCTTCAGGAGCCTCCAACAAGCATTTTGGATGCCCTATACAGAGACATGACTGGACCTCTGTACAGTAGAACCCTCTGTTAGTAGGGGCATAGCCTTTGCAAGATAGTCGCTTGGTTTTCTTTCCCTTGTATAAAAAAATAGATGATTTATGGACCTTACTTTATCATGATCACTGATTGTTGCCTCCGGCGGTTTCTTTATCCCTACCCGGAGAGAGTCGTCTAAGATTCCACAACAAATAAAATCAACAGCTTAACACAATTTAAAATATTCAAGAAGAAAATTGACCCATGCAATGAAACTTTTGTGGATCATATATTACATGGCCAAATGATTTTGTTGCAGTGTGTTACGAGATGAACCATACTGGCATTATTGATATGTAAGATTCTAAAATTTTAAGGTTATAATATTTATGAATTGTTAAATTTTAACATTTTAAGATCTAATTTTTAATATTTGTTAAATGATTTAGAGATTAATAATGAATGCTTAAAAAGTGTAGGCTTGATTGATTGTAGTGATAGCACTTAAGGAAGAACAAAAATCTCAATGAAAAAAATTGATTTAGTTAGTTTTACTACAGACTATTATTCAATATTCTAAGCATAATTTTAAGAAGATAATCAGTTAACTAAAGTACTTTACTAGTCGACCAATTTAGATTAAATAAATTTTAAGTATGTAGCGAGAGTTTAGTTCGACATACTAGCTGAACAAAAACCTTAAATTATGAATTTTATCAATATTCCCATCTCTCAATTCTCAAAGCGAAGATTAAAATAATAGTTAGAAACGATAATATATATTACCTAATGTTATATGATTTACTTGAGTTATGAAATATTTTAAGACAAACTTAACATTAGACTCCAAAATTTTAAGGTTATGATGTTTATGAATTGATAAAATTTAACATTTTAATGATGTATTTTTAGATATTTATTAATTGAGTTAGAGATTGATATTAAATATTTAGAAAGCATAGACTTAACTGATTGTAGTGATACTATTTAAAAGAGAAAAAAATTTAGTGAAAGATTTATTGGTTTAGATATTGTCACTAATGAGTAATGTTTAGATTTCACTAAAAAAAAACACAATCCGCGATGTTTTATTGATAATACTTCACTGAATGTAAACATTTTCATGACATTTAAAAAATGTCACGAAAAATTCAAAATTTCTATGACGTTTTATAAAAACATTTCAGATTTGTAACACTTTTTGTGACATTTTTTAATTAAAATGTCACAAAATAGAAACCACAATGTTTTGTTGAATAAAACGTCGTTGTTGGCTATTTAAAATTAACATTTTCTTCTCGCGCCTTCATTTCCCACCAGTTGGTTTCTTCTTCTCTAGTTTCTTCTCTGGTTTCTTCTCTCTGCCTTCTTTCCACCCAAATTTGGTTTCTTCTCTCTGCCTTCTTCTCTCTACAGCAAGCAAAAAGCAACGCAAGGTTTATGCCACCCGTGCTCTATATTTCGCTTTGTTGGTGGTCACCATATTTCACTGTCATCATTAGAGCCCTTGATTCTCAGGTTTTCGTTTGCAAGGTATTCATTACTTGAGTAGATAAATTTCAAATTTTTATTAAAAAAGAAAACAAACGAAATGAATAAAGAGTAGCAAGAGCAACCAAATACTCCCCTTTTCTCGCTCTTTATGGTCTCCTAAATGCCTCCCAGTCTTCCACCACCGAAATTTAGAAAATACTAGTTAACTCCAATTTTGGTAGTTCTCGTAGATGTTCATATGAAATTTCGAGATAGGTCATCCTTATCTTATAAAATTGCTTAATCAATTCAAACAAGTTGAATTAGAGGAGCTAGGGTTTTCTAATTTGCGTTAAAATTATCTCTCGTTTTGTTTTACAATTGCAGATGGGGGCTCTGTACACCAAGCTCTACGATAAGTACAATGCTCTTAAGGTCTCTTGTTCATTCGATAATGTCTAAGAAGTAAATAAGTTTTAGGATACACACATCTTTGTTACACAATGTTGTCTTAGTTGATAGTTGCTATCTTGACTTTTCAAAAAAATAAGTTCTCTAAGTTGGATGAGATTAATGAAGATCAAGAAGTCAATTTTTTGAATTATGTCTTTGGTAAGCTCATTTCTTCATCCCAACCAAAAATCTTGTTGTAGCAATATGAGAAATTAAGTTTAAAAGCCCTTTTCTGGTACAGATTATATGGATATAACCCAAGTTAGTTGTCTCTTTGTAAGTGTGTGTATATATATATATATATCATTCAATGGCAGCTACAGAAGAGCTAATACAACACTTAAGAGACGAAAATGATAGGTTGTGCACAAAACTGAATGATCTGAGAAGTGAAGTTGCTTTAGTCAGGTATGCATTCTAGATTTCTGTTATGGATTTACCTTATCATTAACACAAATTTTAACTCACCTAATTAGCAGGAGCCCACAACTTAATGTGATTCACTTTGCTTGTAGATGCAACAATGATAAATGATGTACAGAGTACCAAAACTTGTTAAATGATTCCTCAAGTAGCCGTTAAATGATAATTTAGAGTGATTTATAGAGTTTCTCTAGCAAAAAAGACTTCTTCCAAGGTACTTCAAGTGTTTGAAACAAGGTTTTACTGATTCTAAGTTCTTGCTTCCACTTTTTTCTATTTGTTTCCTGTTTTTTGTTGGTTCACAACATGTAATTTTATTTCAATTGGTTTCAGTTATTTTGGTTGATTCTGATATCGATTGTGCATTTATGTCTTGGATATCTTTTGATTCATTGTGAGACCTATAATTGTTGGATATGAATAGAGGAGTGAGTCAGAAGCACTTACTCCTCTATTCATGAAATCTTATGTTGCAACAGCAAATGGGAAACTAAATAATGGCAATTCACTTTTTTCCTTGTTCCTTTTTGTTACTTTCATTTAATAATAAGTGAATGTGAGATATGAATGACTGAGAAAGATTAGTAAACAAATGTGGGTTGCTAATTTATACTTTTTACTTAATGCTAGAGGGAAGGTGACTTAGTTTTGAAAAAGGCCACTGAATATGGAGCTGTGGAAATTTGGATGAATGAACGTGTTTGAAGAGCTTGTCCGAGCAGTTGTGCCGAATTTCTGTATGGATTTATTGAGGTGTTACTCTGTTATGACTAGTGTTATCATATAAACTAAGGGTATCGTTATCTCAAGATATTTAGCTAGTTATATTATAGATCACGAGTTTTAGTTTCTCTTTTTTTACTTAAATACTAAAACTCTCATCTTTAATCTACTCGCAGAGTTCTTCAAAGAAAGGTGCTGAATATTGGCTGTTATGGTGGTTTGAAGGCGGAGCCATATTGTGTGATTTGATGCAGAGCAGAGCGTTCCCCTATAATGTTAGTTCATTCAATAAATTAAGTAAAAATAAGGTTTAAGTAATATATGGACAGTGATTTCTTATTGATAATACTATCTATGTAAAGTCTCTTACTTTCAAGATTATTGATCTCGGAGCTATAGAAGATCTATAAGTAGGAATAAACTATATCCCAAAGGAGTTTCTTTTGGATCCAAGGTACTTCCCTTCAAACTATGGAAAATTGGTACCTTTATGTAGTTTGAACAACTAAAATTGACATGATAAACCTAAAATTTAGGCTTAAGAAGCCCTATATGGTTCAAGAATTAAATTGATATTAAGTTGATTGCATACAAAGTTTTACTTGATGTAAATGATTATCAATCAAGTGGTAATTCAGACACAGATTCCTTAAGTACTTGCAGATGTTTTACATTTTCCTCTTTAGTAAAGAGTTAGTTACTTTTCTAATTCTTAATATCAGATTGATTGATGCTTTCAACTATTTGAAATATGCATTTTTTTTCTCAATTTCATTCATGCACTGTGTGTGGAACTCAGCATCTTTTACTATCATGAGTTTATGTATATCAATACTAAGGACACGTAAGTTCATTATACCTTCTATTTACTAGTTTCTAATTAAGGTTGAATTCAGCATAAGCTATACCTTTTATCCGTTAGTCAATTTTTAGCCAACTACTGAAGTTTAAATTCAAATTTCCTAAAATATTTTATAGGTTTAGTTTTAGCAATTGTGTTGTGCTTTCTAATTTTGATGCCACTCATCTTTTGGACTGTTAACATGTTATGCATCTTTTTCAAGTGATTTTGTTAAAAAATTTCATTCTTGCTTATAATGATGCAACCATTGCTATGCAGTCATAAGAAGAAACGTCCAAAGCAAATAAAAAAAACTAATGCAAAGTGGAGACTCTTAGATCCTGAGAAGGTTGAACCTTTCCAACTCTTTGTCAAAACTAGAGAATTGATATGCTGCTTGTACAAAGATAGAGTTAAACTCAGCAACAAAGCTTAAGTGTACTTTATGACATCCAAGATAGTAAGGTAGAATTTGGAAATGGTGGTTGTGGCAATTGACAACGTTTTCTTAGTTGTAATCACAGCATTCTTATGCAATTATTATTATGGAATAAGGAATCAAAATGGACATTGTGTTTGGATCTTTATTCCTAGTTTGTGTAATTGTTTCAAAGCTAACTATTTGGATGCTGTAACCTTCTTATTTCAACATTTTGATTGGTCTTGCTGCAATTACCATAACTTTCTGTCTCTGTGATCCAACAAAATTTAAGTTGTAGTTTAGTTATAAAAAAGCAAAGGCTCATTGTACTTTATGAAGTTGGAATTAAATTTTGGTATAAGATTTTGATATGCTAAAAAAATTGAAGAACTATTAAATAAATAAAATTCATAAATAATATTGAATAGTTATTAAACAAATAAGATATTAAAAATTTTGTATTTTAAAAAATTATTATTAAAATTAAAAAATTATTAATTTAAAATGATTTTCAAAAAAATGGAAAAAATAATAATTAAAAAAATACTATCTGCGAAGTTTTTGTATAAACTTTACATAAAGCATTCAGCAACTTCTTAAAAACGTTGCAGAATGTGACTTTTCGTGACATTTCTAAAAACGTTACGGAATGTGATTATATTTTGTGACATTTTTTTTAGATTTTGTGACATTTTTTAAACGTCGCAAATTATGTTGTTTTCTTATGGTGTTTTATGTTTAACTTTTATACAAATAACATGTTAAGTTAATTCAAAAGGTTAGGAAAAAAAGCCAGAGAATTCTCTATATTTTGCAAGAAGACATTTAGGTTGACTACATTACTAACCCCTTTTTATTTAAAGCGAATATTTTCTATTCATAAATTACTGCATAAATATTAGTTCAAATATACTTAATATTAAACTCAGTATACTAATCTACTTTAGAGTTCATTTTTTCAGATTTTACATTTGGCAATTTAAGACAAAATATAGTGACGACTTAATCATTTTAAGTACATTTTCTTTTATTTTTATTTTTTAAGGCTACAATTATAGTTCAAGCTTCTTACTCTTAATTATTACCTAAATAATAAGCATTAAACATGCATAATCTTTGTTTATTAAAAACATAATAGATTATTGTTTGCTTGAGAGGGCTAATCTCTTATCTGCTTGACATACTCTTTAATTCACATTTAAATATTTCATACAAATGAAATATACTTTAGAATCAAATGTCACATAATTTGTCTCATTATCCTCCTTGTAAACATTTATAGCTATATTTAGTATTTATAGAGCCTCTTGCATATGGGTTTTTGTTTAAGAAAGACAAATTATGTATGTCTATATATTCTTTTGGATTTACCTATAACTGTGTTTTGTGGTTATAGAGCCTCTTACATATGAGTGCTTGCCTAAGGTTCATATTATTTGGTATTAAAGATTTGGTTCTTAAAGTCATGTTTTATCTATATTTTAAGTATTTTTGCTATTTATTTGTGCTTGTATCATTCTTCATCAACCTTAACAATTCTTTTTATGTGTAACTTTTCAATTCAAAATTCACTTTGTGCATTCTTCTTCAATCAAAGTTGTCTCTATTTCCTTTTCTCTTATGACTTTAAGTGTAATGTCAGACTCTCTGAGCTCTTTTGTATTATTCTATAATTGAAGATACTACTGTATATTGATATATATTTATATATATAGTTGTATATGAGTTCAAAGATGTATTTAAATCCTTTGGATATATATGTTAATGATTTATAATGTTTTTGCCCTTACATGAACTTAGAGTTCTTCAGTATGCGAAATCTTGGAGATTTCTGATATATAAGCTTCTAAGTGTGTAAAACTGAGTCCATTAGATGAATATGACCATGATGGTTGAATTAAATGTGTCTTAATTCCTTAGAAGTGATTAGACATGATTTATAGACTTATGGGACACTTAAAAAGCTTAATTGGAAACTTTGATGTATATAGGGGCTTATTTGCAAATTGTTAAAAGTTAAAGGACATAAATGTAATTTTTCAATTCTTGGTGGACCAATTTGCAATTTTATAAAGTTAAGGGACTTAATTATTATTCTTAAAAGTTCGAGGACTAAAATAAAAATAAAAGTTTTGGTGATTCCCAAATTTTGGGCTTAATTACAAATTTAGGAAAAGTTTGGAGGGTAAAATGGTAATTTCACATAACCTAAGGGCAAAAAGGTAATTTCACCATATTTTGGTCAAAGTAAGACTCAATGTTCTACACCTTCTTTAGGTACGACCATGCACCCCATTACTAAAGACTTAAAACATTTTGTTTTAATTGAAAGAAAGGAGAAGAGAGAAGCAGAAGACCATTTTCAGCTATCGCCAAATCCTTCCCTTCGTTTTGATAAAACAGTAGATTTCATAACCATTTTTGCAAAACCCTATTGGATCGAAAACATAGCCATGCTATATTTGGTTAAAATGGTAGATTTCAAAACTTTGTAGAAATGAAAAAAATTATAGCAGAAGCAAGATAACCAAATTAACATGTCAAACCATACATGATACGAAATAAGGAAAATAATTTACATAAAAACAAGATGGAAATTATACTAACTCCTTCGCTACAGCTTTAACTTCTCGCTGTGCTATTTTATCCTTGACCAATCCAATCTTGCACTTGTTCTCCATGGGCAACCTAGTTAGCAAGATCCTTTGGTGGGAAAGGAGAAGAAAACTTGAAGAGATTTTGCCTTAGAAGAAAGTAGCCAAAGATGAGACACCTCTTATGCAATTTTCGGTTAACTAATGCAAGATAGGAGAAAGAGATAAAAATTCAACAACCCTTTGTATTCCTCTCTCAATTTTGGTTAAGTATCAAAGAAAAAAGTGAATTGCATCCTATGCATCACATCATTCCTTAATCAATCATAAAGAACCCAATAAATGAGACTCTTCTCATTTGTTTTAAGATGGCTATATGAAAAGACCAATAACCTAAATGATACGTCTCATTTTCGATTTTGTGATAAAAGAAGGAAGATGGTCCATCAAATGTACCCCTTTCTTCTTTAATTCAATGAATGTTAAAAGGATACATGTTATCATTAAAAGATAACTATTAAACCATTTAATGATAATATTATTACACCATTTAATGATGATAAAACACGTTAAAAATCATATTAAAAATAGCAAACCAATGCTAAATGTGTAGCTGCACATTTAGCCCATTAAAACCAAAAATCCACCTCCTTTTATCTTTAATAACATTGATTTAATTTAATTAATCTAAATAATCAAAATTAAACCAAAGTCTAGCCCATTTCTGAATGTTCATATGGGCTTCTAATTAACAATTAATTAAAGTAAGCCCAACATTCAATCATAGGCTTTGAAACCTTTATTTGTATTTTTAACTTTGCTTGATAACCTTCCTAGAAACAAAATGGGGAATCTAATTGGACTTATATAATTCAATCTCCAATAAGCCCGGAATTAATTTAATCTCATTATAATTAATTCCAGCTCACTAACTAAATGTCATTCCACTAAAGAAAATTAGTTGAACTCTTGAATTACTAAATATTATGAGAACACATGTATCAAAAAAGATGGCCAATTGCAAACTCTAATATGAACCATGTTATAGCCATCCACACAAGAAAGGGTAAAATTACTGTTTTACCCTTATGTTAGTTTTTCCTTCTAAATCTCCCGTTTTGCTCTCTATGGTGATTAATACAAAAGATCTCATCTTGCTGTTAAGACTTGATAGGTAGCTAGTCCGTCAAACTACTAGCGCCAGTTTAATCACCAGTTTTCGTAAAACATCTAAAAGTGATGATATCACTATAAGTAAATGTTTCCTGATACATATTTCAATTAATAATTCCAACATGTAGACACTGGATTGATACTTTGTAAAAATCTATTATAATGAAACACATATGAGTTCACCGCTAATTAAGATTATAGTCCAAAATAAACGAACGCTGAAATGTATGTTTTAAGAATAAAGTAACGACCTACTTTATTCTTTAAAACATACATGATTCTAGATTTATTTAATAGTGTCATTATCGATAGTCAACTACTATCGTGACATGAAACTCATCATTCATTTGAAGTAAACTCCTTTACTTACATAGAGATAAATTGCAACACTACAGTCGAAACCATAATCAAGTGACCAACTTGATTATTCAACTGTAAATCAATTATTTTAAATTCTAATAATATACATGTTTCCATGCATCTCTACGTATATGTCTATTACTTACAAAAGAATCTCGGTACCTTATGACTAGATATATAATGCTCATACAAATAAAACCAAACTCTTTTGTTTTATTAATAATAACTATTTTTATTACAAAAGTAACTTGAAGAAAATTAAGTTATAAGTAAATACACTTGCTTTTCAGGGCACTATATTTACATAACTCCAATAATCTCCCACTTGCCCTAATGCAAATTTGACATATCCCTCATTCTCATCCCTACTATCTGACCCTCAAAACTCTTTTGAGACAGCGTCTTCGTAAATGGATCAGCAAGGTTGTGCTCTGTGGGAATCTTTACCACATTCACCTCACCATGTTGTATTATCTCCTTTATGAGATGATAGTTTCTCTCAATATGTTTGGCAGCTTTATGGTTCCAAGGTTCTTTAGAATTAGCCACTACCCCACTATTATCATAATAAAGTGTAATGGTCTTGTCTGCTTCCGGCACCGCCTCCAAATCATTTAGGAACTTGCAGAGCTAGACTACTTCTTCTACTGCTTCACAAGTAGCAACTTACTCATCCCCCATAGTCGAATCAACGATATAAGATTGCTTGACACTCCTCTAGACTATGACTCCACCTCCTAAAAAAAGATAGAACAAGAGGTTGATTTCCTTAAATCAACATATGATTAGAAATCAAAATCTGTATATCTTATTCAAATAAGGTTACTTACAAAGTAAATAAGCATTAAGTTCTTTGTCTTACAAAGATACTTCGGTATGCACTTCACTATATTCCAATGCTCTATTCCTAGATTGGACTGAAATCTACTTACTAATCCCACTGTGTAATAGATGGCCGGTCTAATGCAAAGCATAGCATACATTAAACTTCTTACTACTGAAGCATATGGAATGTTATGCATGCGTTCAACCTCCACATAGGTTTTAGGTGCTTGCTCCTTTGAAAGTTTGATTCTATGTCTAGTAGGTGTGAAACGCCTCTTGGAATCTTGTATGGCAAACTTATTGAGCATGTTCTCAATGTAGGTTATTTAAGACAAGGCTATCAGTTTGTTCTTATGATCCCCTATAAGTTTGATCCCTAGAACATAGCTAACCTCTCCTAAATCCTTCATTAAGAACTGTTCATTCAGTCATCCCTTAACTGTATATAACATTCCTACATCATTTCCAATGAGTAAAATGTCATCAACATCCAGGATTAGGAAAGTAACCTTGCCTTCTTGTATCCTTATATAAACACAAGGCTCATTTTGGTATTGTATGAACCCATAAGTTTTGATAGATTTATTAAACCTAATGTTCTAAGACCTAGATGCTTATTTAAGCCCATAAATGGACCTTTGCAATTTGCATACCTTATTCAATGAATCTTTTTAGTTGGGGCATATAAACTGTCTCCTTAAGATCCCCATTAAGAAATGCTATCTTTACATCCATTTGTCATATTTCATAATCAAAACAGGCTGCTATGGCCAAAAGAATTTTTCTGATGGACTTAAGCATAGCAACGGGAGAAAATGTCTCCTCATAGTCTATACCCTCCTTTTGAGTATAGCTTTTAGCTACCAATCTAACTTTAAACGTCTCAACCTTTCCATCTGATCCTCTTTTCCTTTTATAGATCCATTTACACCCTATGGCTTTTACATTTGGTGGTAGATCTACAAGGATCCAGAC
>JAOQMP010000006.1:23064-35183 GCA_027563575.1 Erythroxylum pedicellare
ATGGCACGGCTTGTAACTTTTATTACAACTGAAGTAAGCATTTTGATTCAGATGGATCTCCCTTTCTTGCAAGTTATTTCTCTTTCACGTTTCACAGATGATCAAGCAGAAACGAGCAGAAAGCAATACGATAATATAACTTTTTTAGGTTTTCCAAAAGTCATGTCATGTTATATTTTCTGAGGAAATTTGGCTATATCTCATGAAAATGACCAAATATAGTGAACGATTTGCCTTATGACCATCTTGTTTGCTGTGTATGATATCAAATTAATGCAGACATTTTCAGGTTTGTTGCACTAGGGCACTTCAAAGTTCCTACCAGAAAAAGCTAGCTTCAGCTGCTAAAAGTAACTTAAATGAAGAGCCTGTAACATTTAACTGCTTTAGCTTAAGTGCTTTAGCTTAAGTTTCATGCAACTTCCGGGGTATAATCAACCCGTAGTTTAGTGATACACAGCCTTTGATTACTTCATGGAGCCGTGTCCACCATCAACGTAACTTATGTCTGCTTCAATTATGTTGTTGGTGCTCAATGAAATATTTCCAGATTTGGAAACGAATAAATGGAACGAATCTGGATTCTTGACAGGAATGACCTATTTTCCTGCTAAATGTCACTTGATCCGTATAATAAAAAAAGAAATGTGATTTGATAAGACTTAATATTCCACTGATATGTACTTGGAGCAACAGCTCTACTTACAAATGTTGAATTATAAAGTGCAATGGCTTCGTAACTTGGAATTGATTCCACTAGTTACATGAAGTCAGTAGCTTTAATCTGTTCCCACTTTGATGATACTTTGGTGCTAACTCATTGGTCACAAATAATCACAAAGTCCTTGACAGTAATTTATGATGTGTTTCATCTTTTATCATACCTCACGCTTAAACAACTTTAACCATTTTAAAGAAAATCTAAACCGTTTGCTAAATGTATGTGATGATCGCAAGTAATGTGGTATCTCAACCTGGGTAGGTACTTGTAAAGGCAAAAAGAGTACTTTATTATTAAGTGTGAGTTCATCCTTTTAATTAAGTCTTAAACCTAACTTAACTAGACAATTAATTTACCATGTAAACAAAATTGTCCCACCTTCTGCCTTTTGTTTACCCGTTCTCTGAAATCCATCCAACCCTCCCTCGTCGTATTCCAAACGGCTTTCCAGTTAAAAGCAAGAAACACTACCCTTTCCTAAAGCTGGAATCAAAGAACAGATTTGTTAGTGAATGACAAGATAATTAGCAAATGCCTACAAACCTCGACTTTCCTTTGCCTTCCGCTGCTTGTTATTAGCTTTTTCAGTTTCACCTATTAATTGCGGCATCGGTTTTACTGATAAGTTGTTAATGGATTTTCGGGGGTGAATCAACATGATCTGGGCCAAAAAGGGTTCTTTAGTTCTTAGAATTTAGCTAGTCCATGGTACACGTGGTTGCTTTTTCGATGAAGGCTTGTATTTGTTTTTCTATAACATGCCATCTCATTCTGATTAACTCTAATTTTAAGGTGCGAGACTGGTATCTGGATTCTTTCCGTAATCTGAGATCCTTTCCTGAAATCAAAGATACAAGTGATGAGAGGGAATTTACAAAAATGATAAAAGCAACCAAGGTTAGACACAAACACTGTGGTCCCGACAATGGCTTTAGGCCTTCAACAGTTGAAGAGATGAATGGATCCAAGCATGTATGAGGATCTGGCTGAGATTCATCAGTTTCTGGATCGGTTTTACATGTCAAGAATTGCGATTAGAATGCTTATTGGTTGGTTTTAGCTTCTTATTACCTTCTGAATATGAACTGCTTGCTTTCCGTTTTCAGCATCGTGTAGTTCTGTGGACTTCTACATATAAACTCTCTGTATATGCTCTTGCATTTTGGATGGTACTCAGGGCAGCATGTTGAGTTGCACAATCCAAATCCTCCTTCCCAATGTGTGGGTTGTATTAATACAAAAATGTCTCCGGTTGAGGTTGCACAAAATGCTAGTGAGGATGCCGTGCTATTTGTCTAAGGAAGTATGGAAGTGCACCTTATTTTACTATCTACGGGGATCCTAACTTTACATTCCCGTAAGTTGATTAATTTCTGTGTGTGATTTTCCTTGTACAGTTGGCTCTTCTTATTTTGCCTTTGTTGAACATGTGATTTTAACAGTCAAATTTGTTATCACAATATTTTCTTTTTAAGTTAAAAATTAAGGTTTTTAGTTATTAGCAGATTTTATGCTCATTTATTTTAGATGTTATCCTATTTTTAAATTTTAGTTAAAGAAAGACTGTATAAATTAACAAGCTTTCTTGATTTTAAGGGACCTCTAAACCTAAAAACCTATAACTCATAACTCATTCTACGCTTTCTCATACTACAAATCAAAAACTACATATTAATGGATTCAGAATCATCGTTTACTGCCATTACTCTGCCAATATTTGATGGTAGAAGTTATTTAAGTTGGGCTATTCGAATGGAGGCCTTCCTTAAAGTGAATAACTTGTGGGCAGCTGTAGATGAAGACTACAACGTTCTGGACTTACCTACAAATCCAACGGTGGCTCAAATCAAAATCCACAAAGAAAAGAAACAAAGAAAGTCCAAAGTAAAAGCTTGCATGTTTTCAGCAATCACACCAACAATTTTTTCCAGAATCATGACAATCAAGACGAGCAAAGAAATTTGGGATTTCTTAAAGGAGGATATGCGGGGATCGAAAGAATAAAAGGAATGCAAGTACTCAACTTGATCAGAGAATTTGAGATGCAAAAAATGAAGGAGTTAAAAACAATCAAAGATTACTCTAACAAGCTCATTGCCATTGCCGATAACGTAAGATTTCTTGGTTCTAATTTTGATGATTCTAGAATAGTTCAAAAAATTCTAATAACCATCCTAGAAAGATTTGAGGCTACAATTTTATTACTCGAAAATTCAAAGGATTTGGCAAAATTCAATTTGACAGAATTGTTAAGTGCATTACAGGTACAAGAACAAAGGAGACTCATGAGACAAGAAGGAATCGTGGAAGGCGCTTTTCCAATAAAGTCATACAACAAAAAGAAGATTAATAACAACAATGATAAGAGTTTTCCACCATGTTTGTACTGCAAGAAAACAAATCATCCAGAATACAAGTGCTGATGGAGGCCAGATATAAGATACAACAATTGTAGACAACTAGAACATGTTGAAAAGATATATAAAGAGCAACAACATGTGGGAGAAGCCAAGCAAGCTATAAACGATCAACTTAAGGAGGAGGAGTTATTTGCAGTATCATGTCTAGTCAACTACAATTTAAATGAAAGCTGACTTATTGATAGTGGTTGCATAAATCACATAACCTTTGATAAAAGGATGCTCAGAGAAATTGATACAAGTTTTATCTCCAAAGTCCAAATTGAAAATAGAGACTACATTGAAACAAAAGGAAAGGGGACTATAGCAATTAAAGGACATTTAGGTTTGAAGTTAATTTCTGATGTCTTATATGTTCCTACAATAAACAAAAATCTGTGGAGTGTTTGTTAGTTGCTTGATAAAGACTTTAAGGTACTGTTTAAAAACGACTGCTGTATGATTAAGGATGCAATGGACAGAGAAGGGTTCAATATCAAAATGTAAAATAAAAGATTTACATTGGATTTTACAAAAGAGAACCACCCTGGTGATGCTGAGGAAGATATAATTAACACGAAGACCTCTGTATATGATGAAAACAAAATGAGTTCTTCAAGTTCAAGAACATCTACAAGAAAGGCCAATAAGGAGGATCACTCCTTCATTGTGAAAGAAAAAGGAAGATTTGTGAAGATTATTTATTTATTCACGATTTTTCAGTTAGAGTTAGTTAGTACAGTATTCTCTTTTATATAGCGCATGTATATAACGACGTACAGTGTATGTTTTCACTATGAGAATAACACAGAAAGTTCTCACATTCTTTCTTCTCTCTTCACAATAATAAACTTTGTTCATGGTATTAGAGCAGTGAACAATCCTTAATATTTGAGCTTGAGTCTTGAAGGAGAGATGGGGACGAGATTATCAATTACCGATGAATCTTAGGATGATTGTTTATAGTTATACGATTCCTATCATCCTTGTATGATACTTGTTACTGCTCAATTGACTAACACGAATTTCTATTCTTGGAGTATTTCCATTTGCAACTCCTTAGAAGCTAGGGATAAGCTTGGTTTTGTGGATGGTACCATACCTCCACTAACTTGTGAAATGAAGTACAAAAGATGGTGAAAAGTGGATTGTATGGTGAAATAATGGATTCTTAATTCTATTTCTAAAGAGATTTCTGAATCTTACATCACCTGTAGTTCTTCTAGGGCATTATGGAACAAGCTAGAAAAAGTTTATGGAGAAAGCAATTTACCACAAATTTTTCAAGTGCAGAGGGAGATTAGTTCTGTTGAGCAAGGTAATTCTTCAGTTACCGTTTATTACAATAGAATTAATAAATACTGGGATGAATTAGGGCAACTTATGCCTATACCAACATGTAGCTGTCAGGGATGCAATTGTGGAGTTAATAAGAAGCTAGGGGATATGGACAATGCTAATAAACTGATACAGTTTTTGATGGGACTAAATTCATCTTATGATCACATTCGGAGCCAAATCTTGGCACAGGATCCACCTCCCTCCTCTTATTATGAGGATTGAGAAACAGAGACAGGTGAATATCATCTATGAGGATGTAGGAGTTGTAGCTATGTTGGTAAAGGACGGTAAGAATAACAAGAGAGGAACGTTGACTGTAGATAATATGAACAGAAATGGTGTTAGGAAGAAAGAAAATGTAAGAAGAGAGGATAAGCATTGTGATTATTGCAATTTGGATGGTCATGAAAGAGATACTTGTTTCAAGTTGCACGGATATCCTGAACGGTATACAAAATTGAAGAATAAGACAGAGGATGTAGGAAAAGGGCAAACAAAAGGGATGTCTGTACATATGGTTGATGCAATTGAGAAAGGCATGGAGAAGGGAACCGATATACAAAGTTGTTCACAATCACTTACATCTTTGACTTAGCAGGAGCTCACAAAGTTATTGAAAGGGAAGCAATCTGGGAAATCTCATCTCTTGAACTTAATACAGACTGAATTTGTAGGTATGTCAATCTTGAATCTTACTCTTAAGTCTGTTAAGAAATGTGGGACTTAGATAGTGGATTTTGGTGCTACATCATATATCTGCATAGACAATAACTTGGTTCATTCATTGATGCTTGTTGATAAATTTACGAAGTTGTTTTTGCCTAATGGAGAGGTGAATGATGTAGAGTATAGAGGAGTGATAGTTTTGAATGATCAAGTGACATTGTAATTAGTTCTTTTTGCTCCTACCTTCAGCCATAACCTTATTTTAGTCAACAATTAGCCAAAAACTCTTCCTTCAATGCTTTGTTTTACACTGAATATTGTTTGTTACAGGACCAGAGGATTGAAAGGGTAGTGGAAAAAGGAAAAATCATTAAAAACCTGTACTTCCTTGATAAAAATTCTTTTCTGTATGATAAACCAGTTCATAATACTTCTTGTAACCCTCATGCTCATGTAGGTATAGAGAGTGAGAATGTATATAGCATTAATAAAAGTCTTTTTGACAAAAACTTGTGGCATACAAGACTGGGACACCCATTTGATATTGTAATGAAACATTTTGCTGCTTGTAACAATTTTGTTAATAATGAAGAACTCTTGTGTAAAGTTTGTTCTCTTTCTAAACAAGCTAGAAATATTTTTCGAATAATTCATACCAGAGCAGCTACAGTTTTTGAATTGTTACATGTTGATATTTAGGGACCTTATAAGGAAATATCTCTTTGTGGAACACATTATTTTTTGATTATTGTCGATGACAAAAGTAGATGCACTTGGATTTTTCTAATGAGACATAAAGCACCAACTAGTCATATTCTGGGGAAGTTTCTTGTACTTGTCAAAAGGCAGTATTGATGGTACTATGAAGGTAGTTAGAACAGATCTTGAGTAACAGTTCTCAAGAAGTACTCAGCAGTAGGGGTATTGTTCATCATAAAACATATGTATATACTCCTCAAAAGAATGGTTTTGTGGAGAGGAAGCATAGAAATTTACTTCAGGTGGCTAGGGCATTACTGATCCAATCTAGACTTTCAAACAAAATTTGGGGACACAGTGTCTTACATGCAGTTTACATAATAAATCGATTGCCAAGTTAGATACTAAATTGGAAATCTCTATGTGAATTGTTATATGGGAAGCAACCTAATTACACTGAGTTGAAAAGTTTTGGATGTTTATGTTTTGCCACGGACACTAGACGTCATAAAAATAAGTTGAATCCTAGAGCCTTCTGAAGTATTTATCTTGATCATTCTCCAGGCCAAAAGGGATACAAGCTGTATGATTTGCAAGAAAAGAACTGTTTTGTCTTTAGAGATGTATCTTTCCATGAGAATGTTTATCCTTTTAAACATTTTATGGATATTGATGATATTCCTATAAGATCTGTTGTCTTACCTTCAATTATACAGGATGATCACTCTCTATAGAATCCTTCTGGCATTTCAATTGCAACTAATGGTGACACAATGTTCCTTCATTAAATTCAGTTGCATCACCTTTACAGATGAATGATACAGGAGCTACTGTAGAATTTGGAATTGTTGAACCTACTGTTACAAAACCTGAATTGCCAATAAGAAGAAGTAACCGAGCTGGACAGAAGCCATCTTGGCTAAGGGATTTTATGTCTCAAGTGAGCAGAAGGCCTTCTTATTTGAAGCATACAGATATGCAATCTTCTTTAGTTTATACTCCTAATACTTATCCTTTTATTGTAAATCCTGACTTCAATGAAACTTATGTTGAATTTCTAGCAAATATTTCTGCCATTCAGGAACCAACATCTATTTTCATGCTAGCAAAGATCCTAATTGGATTATAGCCATGAATTCAGAGTTAGATGCTCTTAAGAAGAATGAAACATGGGAGCTTACATAGTTACCTGAAGGAAAGAAGGCTATTGACTCCAAGTGGGTTTACAGGTGAAATTGAAGCCAAATGGAAAATTTAATAGATTTAAGGCCAAATTAGTAGCAAAAGGTTATAATCAGATTGCAGGGGTTGACTACAATGATAGTTTCTCACCAGTAGCCAAGGTTGTTACAGTGAGAATCTTGTTTGCACCTGTGGCTGCGAAGAACTGGCCTTTGCACCAGCTTGACATCAATAATGCTTTCCTTCATGGGTTCCTAGAGGAGGAGATCTATATGTAACCACCAGAAGGTTATACGAAAGTGTTAGGATCTTTGTATAGCTTTCAGCAATTTTGTTTCAAGATTGATGATGGTTTATAGTTAAACTTGTTTTATACAAAAATGAAGAGTTGAAGAAATGTAAAGATCACACAAGAATTTTACTTGGTTCAATAGCATGAAGCTATCTACGTCCAAGGGTCAACCTCACACTAAGGATTTCACTAACTTCAAGAAAAGAATACAAGAGATTGGGTGTTATTAAACACCTGCAAGAGGTCCCTCACAAACTCCCTAATACCCTTAGTATGTACTCTAGCACTCTCTCTTTATCTCTATTTCTTTTGCTCTCAGATTTCAATTACAATGAATTGAGAATTATGATTTCTGTGTATCTTTGATGCTTGAGGACTGTCTTATTTATAGAACTTGATAGTAGTTGCTTTCGGTTGAGCTTGTATAAGTCAAATATATGTCATGAGTCTTCCACGTGCTTCACTAATGCTTCTTCTGCTTTGCGTTTTAGATGTATATGACTGTGTTTTGTCAAGTTTCTGATATATGCTTCTCACGTATGTCTCACGTGTATGTGACTTAGACTTAGCTTCTGACTTGTTTGAACATTCAAGAGTTCATCTCTCTTTCTTTCTTCAAAAGCTTCAGACACTGCTTCTTCTCACACACATACACCCTTGTTCCCGAAAACCCAATTGTGTTCTTGATTGATGAGTTTGTGTGATTTATGGAGAATGTTGTGATTTCCTTCACAATTATTCCCTCCTCCATGAATTTTCACACAACTCTTCAATTTGTGGCTGATTTTTGAAACTAAAACCCTAGTTTTTCCAAAGTTATGAGATTGACTAGTAAGTTTTATTCTTTCTTCAAAGAGCTTCATTTATCCATAGAAAATCTCTACAGAAAATGAATTTCTTTATCGAAACCACTTTTGTTCCAAAATCTGGCGGATTTTGTTCTCTTTTTATTTTCTTTAGGTCAACTTCTCCACTGTTGATCTTGTCCCTGATGAAATGGAGTCGTACGTCAATGTGTTTTGACCGCTCATGTAGAACCAAATGCTTGCTCAGGTAAAGTGCGCTCTGGCTGTCTGTAAGGATTGCTTTCTCTGAGATTTGAACTTTGATTTCTGATAGTAGCCCCTTTATCCATATTAGCTCCTTTAGGCGTTCTGTAATTGCATAGTACTCTGCTTTTGTTGTAGATAGGGATGCCACTAACTATTGTTGAACTTTTCAGTTTATTGTGTTGCTTGAAAGTGTGAAATAGTATGCTGATAATGATTTGCATGTATTCTTATGTGCTGCGTAATCTTCTTCTAGATAACTGTTTAAAATTATATGTTTAAGGAATTGTAGGTTAGATTTTGAAAAACATACACCATGATTTAAGGTTCCTTTTAAGTATCTAAGTACTACTTTAAATCCTTGCGAGTGTTTATACCTGAATTAGCCATGAATATGCTAAGTTGGCTGATTGCATAGGCTAAGTCAGGTCTAGTACATATCATGATATACATTATACAACCTATACCTACATCATAAGGATGTATCTGCATTTGTTTCTATTCTGCTTCTGTTGCTGGACTTTTAGTAGCTATCGGTTGTAAGTGTGTGGCAATTGGAGCAGAACTAGGTTTAGCAACTTCCATGTTGAACTTAGATAGGACCTTCTTGATGTAGTCCTTTTGAATCAACCATAGCTTCCCCTCTGCTTCATTCCTTACGTTCTACATACCTAGTAGCTTTTAAGCCTTCCCTAAGTCTTTCATATCAAAATTATATCTTAGGGCATTCTTCACTTTTTAGATCCTCTGCACTAGTTTTCCTGTGATGACTAGATCATCCACATACACTAGCATATAGACTACTTCCTCCTTCTCTAAATCCTTGTAGTATAGGGAGTAGTCAAGGGCACTCCTTTTAAACTTCATTTCTATCACCACCTCATGGAACTTCTTGTTCCATTGCCTAGGAGCTTGCTTTAAGCCATATAGTGATTTTTCAACAAGCAAGCATGATCAGGATTCTTCTTATTTATGAAGCCTATGGGCTACTTCATGTAGATGGTTTCCTTTAACCTTCCATATAGGAATGTTGCCTTTACATCTATCTGGTGTATCTCGCTTTCATTCAAAGTAGCTAGGTTCAAAACTATTCTTACTATTTTGAACTTAACCACTGGAGAGAAGATTTCCTTATAATCCACTCATTCTCTTGATTCAAAGTTACAGAAAATTCAAACTCTATGGAGCACGTCTCTCTAAATTTTTTATTTGCGAAGCACTTCTCTTCACTGTATGGTGCACATTTTCATCATCTTACCCTTCACTGTATGATGCACTTTCTCATCATCTTACCATTGTTGACCACTTCTCTCAACTAATTTAAAAAAGAGTTTCTTCTTCAGCCACTTCAACCAAATTTACATGTTCTTCTTTTTAAAATCTGCAATTCTTTTGTAGATGACCAAATCTTTTGTAGTTATAACATTGAGGCTTTTCTTTGTACGAACAATATTCCTTTTCATGACCAGGCTTCTTGCAATGGTTACATTGAGGAATTTTTTCTTTTCCCTTTGCAACTTTAGCTAAATAAGCTCCTTCAATTGTCTATTCACTTCCCTCTTTTCTCATAGCTCTTCATTGCTCCTGAGTCTGTAAAGCATTAATCAATTCTGGTAAAGTTATTGTACTAATATCTCTTGAATCTTCAAGTGATGAAATTTTAGGCTCAAATCTTTAAGGCAAACTTATAAGCATTTTCTCTACAATATTGCTATCAGATAAATCTTCTCCCAGCAGTCAAATTTTGTTCACCGCATTTATCAACCGATTAGAATATTTTTGTATAGTCTCCTTTTCTCTTATGCTCAAACTCCCAAAATCTCGTTAGAGATCTAAGATTTGCATCCTCCTTGTTCTTTCATTACCTTGATATAATTCTTTCAACACATCCCAAGCTTCCTTGGCTGTTTCACACGTCATAATTCTTGTGAAAATTACTTCTGAGACGGCAGAATGAATTATAGATAAAGCTCTTGGGGCTTTTGCTTCTTCTTCTTCATGAGTCCTTATCAGATTGAGTGTTGGATTATTTCCCAGAGGTAGTAATTCTCTTTCATTTTCTACCCACTGTCACAAGCTAAGACCTTTTAAATGCGCTTTCATCCTAACAGCCCATACTTGATAATTTTCACTGCTGAAATTTGGGGGTGAGATAATCGTTGAATTATTGGCAGCCATGGGAACTCACTTAATCTCATAGTCCCTCAAGGATCTAAAGCTCTGATACCAAAAGAGATAATACAAAAGCCATGGTCTCTATGTTTCTCTTTTGGATGGGCGAGCAAGGAAAAAAATATTCTGAAGGCTCAGACTGCATTTATCAGCAGGTGCAAAGCTAACTATGAGGCAACCCTTGGCACATCAAGGGGGACGGAACAATTGCTGAGGGCGCCTCAGAGAGCCTTCACATCAAAGACTACAAATACTAAGGAGGCGTATGGTGATTTCTGGGTTATAATAGGTTGTCATTCCTAAGCCATAGGTGTAGGACTTTCTATTTTTCTTTGTTGCTGAACAAAGTCAGTGAGGAAGTAGAATAACAATCTTGAGGAACATGAATGTGTTGAGTTTGAATGGAAGTAGAATAAGAATATTGACGAACAAGAATTTGTTGAGTTTGAATACGTTGAGGAACATGAATGTGTTGAGTTTAAGGAACACTTAATAGATAAAATTTTATCTTTTAACAAATATCTTATCTTTAAACAAAAACTTCAACTTTTAACTTTGAATCAATCTTACCAACATTCTCCTTTGATTCAAAGTTACACAAAATTCAAATTCCATGGAGCACATCTCTCTAAATTTCTTATTTTTAAAGCACTTCTCTTCACTGTATGATGCACTTTCTCATCATCATACTCTTCACCGTATGATGTACTTTCTCATCATTTTACCATTGATGATCACTTCTCTCAGCTAATTCAAAGAAGAGTTTCTTCTTCAGCCACTTCAATCAAATTAGCATGTTCTTCTTTTTTAAATCTGCAATTCTTTTACAAATGACCAAATCTTTTGCAGTTATAATATTGAGGCTTTCCTTTGTACCAACAATATTCTTCTTGATGACCAGGCTTCTTACAATGGTTGCATTGAGGAATTTTTTCTTTTCCCTTTGCAACTTTAGCTAAATAAGCTCCTTCAACTGTCTGCTCACTTTTCTCTATTCTCATAGCTCGTCTTTGCTCCCGAGCCTGAAAAGCATTAACCAATTACGGTAAAGTTATTGTACTGATATCTCCTGAATTTTCAAGAGATGAAATTTTAGACTCAAATCTTTCAGGCAAAATTATAAGCATTTTCCCTATAATATTGCTATCAAGTAAATCTTCTCCCAGTAGTTGAAGTTTGTTCACCACATTTATCAACCGATCAGAATATTCTTGTATGGTCTCCTTTTCTTTCATGCTCAAAGTCCCAAAATCTCTTTTGAGATTTAAGATTTACATCCTTCTTGTTCTTTCATTGCCTTGGTATAATTCTTTCAGCATATCCCAAACTTCCTTGGATGTTTCACACGTCATAATTCTTGTGAAAATTACTTTTGAGACGACAGAATGAATTATAGATAAGCTCTTGGGGCTTTTGCTTCTTCTTCTTCATGAGCACTTATCTGATTGAGTGTTGGATTACATCCCATAGGTGGTAATTCCCTTTCATTTTCTACCCACTGCCACAAGCTAAGACCTTTTAAATGAGCTTTCATCTTAACAACCCACAGTTGATAATTTTAACCGTTGAAACTTGGAGGTAAGATAATCGTTGAATTG
>JAOQMP010000006.1:45360-58487 GCA_027563575.1 Erythroxylum pedicellare
CTCTTCTTCGGACATCCGTTCCATGGTACTCAATCCCATCGTTCAGGGCATCTATGAACTTTTTATACGGAACTGAATTGTTACTCATCGTCATATCTACTGAGAGAGTAACAAATATGCAGACTGGCTCGCCACTCAGGCTGTTCAGTCCGACATTGGTGTTACCTTTTTTAATGCTGCACCTTTCGGGTGCCAACGTATCCTCTTTGGGGATATGTCGGGGTGTTGCACCCCCAGACTTATATTGTGATCTGTAGTGTATTTTTGCTTCCCTTTAATAAAAATAAATAAATAAATAAATAAATCCCATACGTTAGATGGGATGGGATCCCAATAATTTATAATTTTCAAATTAATAAAAACGATCAATCCCTATTCTCATTTCTCTTTCAGACTATTACTGTTACTAACGCAACTTAAAATGAACCACTGGTTTTCTTATTATTAAAATAAAGTCAAAAAAAATAAATTGCATAATCTTAATATTGCACCTGTACTTGTTGACCTCCTTGAATGAATACAATGTGCGTGGGAATTGAATTTGGACAAATACAAAATAAGCTAGGCCCTTAGGCATTTCCGCTAAGGTGCACGAAGCGTACGTTATAAATCAATTGGGTGCTTTGTACACTGGCCTTTCAAAGAAAGAGGAGAGCGATCTTATGATCTTATCTTCCATTAATAAATACCTCAACTGTAACACAGACAATTATGCTTGTCTACCATTAAACTCTTTATGACTCTCCACCTAAATGACATGTCTAACTAATTCAGTGGTCGTTGAATGGGAATTGGTGCCATAGGCATTAACATAAATGAAATATATGTGAAACTAGTCGAGCTCGAGGCATTCGCAATGATTGCGACATCCAGCCATTAACATTAGAAACCCAAAGGTCAAAGACTTTTGCTGAACTCGGGTAAGGTATGGCATGCATAAAGTAAAAGGACAGAAATAGAACGGAGACCTAAAAAGAAAGGAAGGGGAGTCGAAGAAATTAAAGGAGGAGGAAGATTATAAATTGAACTGCCTTTCCTTGTTCTAAAATATACATATTAATCACAGATCTAAAGTACGTCTCATAAACTTTGACGTGTTATCAGCGGCACACATATAAAAACTGAAATAAAGCCCTACAAGGTCGAAAATTTAATCCTCCGCCAACTTAATTTGATCCCATTCAGGATTTGGTTCTAAAAGTGGTCCGGAGGATAGGTGCAGAAAGCGTGCAAAAAGTTAAGCACAGGTGTCGGTTCGAATGCCTTATATATATATAGCTTGAGTCTTCGTTTAAATTTTCTTTTGTCACACATAGATATAAGTATTCTCCGTATTTACCTTTTTATAAAAATTTCGTGTATAAGAAAATATTAGACTTATGATGATGTTTGAGTTATGAGTTGTACAAGAAATATTGATTAACTTAGACCTTAAAAGACAGATCATTAGAGTTTACACCCGTTAGGAAAAAAATGAGCTAGCTTACTGGAGATTTTAGTTGTCAGTTTTAGTTATGTATCTTAGAGCTCTTGTTGATGTTTTGAGTATTGGAGTAGTACGTAATACATAAAAGTGCTAAAATTACAACAATCTTCTGCGGTTTAAGTTGCTTTTCAACAAATAAAACGACTGAGGTTTGAACATAGATCCAAAATTTGTGTATTTTGATAATTATTATAATATGTTACTTCACAAGAACTTACCGCTTAACTTTGTAAAATTATTTGTGTCACTCTACAATAGAATTTTAGTAGATTACAGTTAATAATATTTCTAGAAATTAATACTATAATGAACTTAAAAAATTTGTACATTGAAGTGGATAAAAAATATTTTAAACATTTGAATCTCTACTCTCTAAACTAAAATTACACAAATTTGTTTAGTAAATTGCGCGGGGGTCGATGTGATATTAATCCCTATTTGCAAAGTGAATAAAAAAGGGACATCACCAATAGACATTGAGTGATAGTAGTTGTTAAAGTTGGGGACAGGCAGGGACTGACTTGGGTCTAATCATTGCCTCGTGCATGCCATCGATCTCTACTCTCTACTTTCCTTTTGTTGGTTGAAACGTCCACTGTAACTCCATCATGCTTTACGGCATTATCTACTGAACTGTTGCCAGGATTTGCTTAATTCTTTTTTCTCCTCAATTATGTATTTCCCTGAAACTAATACTACACTTATGATCTGATGATAATAATATAATGTATGATTAGATACAAATAACATATTTTAAGACATAGCATATGATTATTTTTTAGAACAAAAGATAAGGATAATAATAAACAATTAGAAGGGTTACAGTCGGAGCAGGGACGGGTCACCTCCGCTTCACAAGTGCTTCCAAGATTGGATCCCACACTCCCTCGTGGGCAGAATTATTGTCCACCCCATCCCCATGCCTTTTTCATCTCTATTAGTCCTCATGTCTCCTTCGATACGACGCATACTTTTTTTCTCTCAGGCGCTTATTTATAGGCTTTACGACTCACTCACTCTTCACCTCATTATTCTATCTAATATCTTCTCCTTCCTTGTGTTTCTTAAAAATAACACTCGTCACTACGAAGCTGTATAAGTATGAGTCTGGAGGCATCCAGCTGCCATTTCTTCTTCTCCTTTTTACTCTGTGTTTTCTACGTCTACTGAGCAACTAAATATTCATCGCTTTCATATATACTACGTACTAATAATTCACTCATTTATATCCTCGTAACATACTAGAAGTCCAACCGAGATGAGGATGATGATTGATCTGGGCAATCAAAGAGGCCCCCTTCATATTCTCGATGCTCCAACCTCTGTGGAGTGCGGGAGAGAGGTAAGGTTCCGGCGTTCGTTGAGGTCTCTAGTGGAGTGCATGGTTCCATGTTGTGGTTTTGTGCCTTCGGATTCACTTGCGAAAGACGTCACAGTCTCATCCCCATCATTGTCAACAACTCATCATCACGGCTCTGGGTCCAGTTCCAGCGTCGTCACAGGGACCTTCTTTGGTTACAGGAAGAGTAAGGTGAGTTTTTGCCTGCAAGAGGACACGCACAGCTCTCCTATTATATTGCTAGAATTCGCGGTGCCAACCGCGTTCCTTGCAAGAGAGATGCAGTATGGGTTGCTCCGAATAGCACTGGAATGCTCCTGCAGCAACAGGGAAAACGAAGGTACGAACCGATCCTCCCTCTTCAACGTAGCGGCGTGGTCTATGTACTGCAACGGCAGGAAGGTGGGTTACGCCTTAAGGAGGCAGATGACGGTGAATGACGCAGCCGTACTCAAACAGATGCAGTCAGTGTCAGTTGGCGCCGGCGTTTTGCCTGCGGCCCCTAAATCCCAGGACGGAGATCTCATGTACCTTCGTGCCAGTTTCCAACGAGTCATCGGATCAGTTGATTCGGAGTCCTTTCACATGATTAATCCCGTGGGCAGTTCTGGTCAAGAACTCAGTATCTTCCTCTTAAGATCATGATGTCATTTTTACATTTTCTGTACTATATGTATACATACATACGATATATAAATATGTTTCGCATTTAATTATATGGAAAAAGTAGCTTTAATTTTATCCTTTTTTTCTTTCAATTATTTTATTATTGATACGGTTTATATATATAATTAGATACGTAATTAGTTACTGCCTCTAAAAGAAATTGTTCGGTCTTACCTTTCATGTTATGCTAGATTAATTGCTTTACTTGGTGGTTAAGGTTAAAAACAAATTGCAATCAGTTTCAAACACAATTAAAGGTTGTGATCACTTTTTGCAACATTGAATGATACAAGTGGGGCCCCCATGTTCGCAGATTAATGTTGATTGGCGTGTACGATTATGAATTGTTTATTACCGAAGAAAATAATTAAATTAATTAAACCAAGTGCATGCACGAGCACGACTGTCAGCCAGAGCTTTCGTGAATTGTCCTCTGACACAAAAGCAAGGAAAACGAGAAGTATAGCGAGGAAGAACGAATGTCTCTGTCTGCACCGCACCTACTTTTCATTCCTTAACCTATTGATATCTATCTATAGCTTCAGTGCAAGGTGGAGATAGAATTTAGAAGCAGCAGCTAAGTTGAAGCTGTCCCTAGGAAAGAGAAATGGCACTAATTAGGCCACTAACTTTTCGATAATTTGGCTGCTTCTGTGCATCTATACATGAAAAAAGGAATCAAATGTCACATAAAATACCATAAGATGACAAACTCTGATTGACCGTTGACTGCCTCTTTTCCATTATTAAAGCCCGTGATTAGAACAAAAGGGGGATGACAGATGTTGTTGTTGATATATGTAGCAGAGGTCTTCCGCCAAATTTATATAGGCTAATTTTCGATCGTCTTCTTCTCCGTGGACACAAAATAGACTAGATGCCTATGATTTAATATTATAATTACATCATACATTGGACATGCACACGAGTGGGAGTTTCCCACACGAACACGACAGAACGGGACCCGCCTAGACCTAGTCTTACGCTTTGTCCAAAGTCCACTCAATAGGATATGAAATCCGAAGTTCAGTCCAACTGACGAGCCCACTTTATGTTAGTTTATATTGCAGTAGTTCCCTTGTTGGGTCTGGTAATTTCAGCCTTCCTTCCTTTGCTTTTGTTCCATCTACTGGTGGCAAGTGCTAACGAACCGGTCAATTATCAACTAAACTCGTTTAAACACAGGTGTGGTGTTGAATAAGTTACACTTCGTTTACTAACGTAATACATCCAATGTTACTATCAATCACATTATCGAGGTAAACAAAGGATCTTTCCTGCGCAATGCAACGAGAAAAGTGTATACGACGGGTATTGATTGAAGAAAATGGAAAGGAAGGACGGTACAAGTATGACTGGAGGGTGTTATGGTGGTTCTGGCTGGCCAGTTTGAATTGAATAGGCTGGACCCATGGCTGGCTGCAAAGTGTACATCCATCCAATTGGACCAAAATAGAGGAGTGTTGGATGTGGGTTGGGTATAGTACTATTGTGTAATCATTTAACAGCTAAGACCAATAATTAATTTCAATACAAAAGGAAAGACAGCTAAGGCCTCACTCTCTCTCGCCTATGGTATCACTTGCAATTGAAATGATTTTCATGATCATATTAACAAAAAGGCCAACCTATTGCTCTTTAATTTATTTATAAAGTAAAAAAGAAACCCTTTTTATATTTATTACCTATTTTGATATCGATTGAAAATTAGAAAAAGAAATCCTAGCCATCATGAACAACCACAAAAGGATTTGATTCTCTCCCTTAATTAGTTAATCAACTATATTAATAATATTAAGCATGTGTAACTGCAACAGCAATGCATGCGTCTTGGTTGGTGTTGGAAGGGAGTTGGCAGAACTAATACATCTGTCCCTGTCGTCTGCTCTGTCCGACTCCGGCTGCCTTTCCTGCGTAATCACCATCACTCTTCTACTGAATCTAATCCCCAACAAATTTTAACTAATTGCATATTACATCTTACGATCTCTCTCCTGTTTTTGTTTAATGCACATACAAATGATTTCAAAGAGGATAGGCCACTAAGACATATGATTCATAATAATTGCTTCTCCTCCTTTTAGTAAGTAATGCCCCTCCTTGTCACTCCATGCCAGTCATATCATATGGTCTGGTCCCTTTCCCGTCTCTTCTTCTTCTTCTTCTTCCTCTTTGTGTTTTCTCACGACTTTAATTTTTGCAACAACTCCATGCTCGATCAGCATGGGTCCCAATCCTATTATGGTCGTTTTGGTTGAGAACTAACTCATTACACAAAGTATACAATTTACTCGACGTACAGGTTGTTTCCAGATGGTCGTAACACACGAATACAAGCACAATAGGATGTCTGCTTCAGATAACATCTCGTCTTCGTCTTCGTCTTCATCTCATTCTCTTCCCTTCCAAACTTCCCCAAGGTAAAACTTCTCTCTTCTTTTTCTTTTTCTTGCTTTTTATTGCCAAATCCTAGAAACTCCATTTTCTGACTTCATTTGTCATGCTCTTACCTGCAGTTTTCCGGTCGCTGACATGATCAATCGTTTCACTCTTCTTGGTAATGTAACCTCCAAGACATCTTCCCAGTCAATTTCTGTAAGTAGTATCCTTCTCTATTCTCCACTCCTAAGCAACTAGTTCTTATTAGAGTACTTCTTCAGTTCACTTTAAATCGCTCCTTTTGCTATAATTTACCAACCATAACATATATACTGTACATTCCAAGGCTTAAAGCTATATGCGTCACGATATGAATAGTGTGCGACTTTCCAGCTCTTTTTGTGGAGTGTGTGCACCGTTGTACCCTTTCTGAATAAATTTATGCATCTTGTTCCTTTTTTTTCCAATGCTTCCAAATGACCGTCCTCAACTCCATCGCTGTAGACGGAACTTTCGTTAACATTGTCTTTTAGAGAAGACAATTTCTTACTACATTTACTTGATGGTTGCACTTGGTAAAATTTCATAGCCGTATCACATTAACTGAATGCCTTCTTTCTTAAACAGTATTTTTTTTCATGCTACAGATCGTCAAGTTGGAGGAAGATTCATCCTGTGAGGCTTCACTTAGTTGCGATTCCGAGAACAAAGTGGGTTCTGGGACCATCATTTCAATTCCTAGTGACGAAACTCCTACTCCTAAGGTTTAATACACGTTCCTGTTCTATTATTGCCCATTTAAAGAAAAGATTTTTCAATATCTAATAATTTGAGCGCAAGAATGGACTTCTCTTTAGTCAGAATTGTATCTGTTCATGGCAAGCAGGAAGATAGCAATAAAGAAACAGGATAAAGAAAGAGAAAAACATACATTTTACCTATTCTATTGATTCCTTTTAATTTTTAATAGTGCATTATATATTAGTAATATTAGTGGAAATCTTTCCGTGTCTTATAATGACCTCTTGTTACCTATTGCAGCCTTCTGCTGAAATCAGGAAGGAGATTGCCATACTTGAGGCCAAAATATTGCACTTGGAGAGTCATCTTCTTTCACTCTATCGAGCAGCTTTTGAGGAAAAGCTGCCCTCCTTACCTTATATCGACAATAACCATTTACAACACAAGGTTGGATCACCATTTCAAGTTGCGTCAAATCAGAGAAATCAGCACAAGGTTGGATCACCATTTCAAGTTGCGTCAAACCAGAGAAATCAGGATATAAAATCATGTGCACGAATAAGTGGTTCCATTCATGTTGATCAAACCTTTCCTCCTCAAGGTCGGCCGACTTTGGACAAGCAGAGCTGCCCTGCCACCGTTAATTCGAAGAGAACGAAGGTATGCACGCTTGTCCACTAAAATAATCTGCCATTTGGGTTGAGTTCAAAAATTAAGATGCCAGATCATTGCAGGACCAGAAAAATGCTGATTCTGGTCATCGCAGTCTTGCGGATCACCTGGGTGCTTCCTGCTTATTTAACAACCTTATGACTCCAGATAGACTTTCTGAAGACATAGTGAGATGCATATCTTCTATTTTCTGCAGACTTGACAGCCACCAATACCGCCAAATTGGTTTGTCAGCTTCTCCCCTGTCATCTTTGTCTTCCTCCAGTATATTTTCTTCAAAAAATCCTCAAGATAGTTGGAGTCCACATTGCAATGAGGATGCTATAGATTGCCAACTTCAAGGATTGAAAGAAAGGAATGGACCTTATGCTGGAATGGTGGAGATTGTGAACCTGAACTTAGATAATGACGCTCTTATTTATGCTGCTACAGCACTGAAAAGTTTCAGGTGGTTAACATCCCTGTTTTTAAATTGGGCACCATTGAGCTTCTTAAAACCCTTTAACTTTAGAACTCTAACCAAGCATTGTAGCTCCAAATTATGTCATCCTTTATGATACCATAATACTAGACATCAGGCAAAGGAATTATAGTTCGTCATTCTGGCTAGGGACAAATGACATCCTTGTTTGTGGGTCTTTTTCAGAATGGGATAACTTACCTAAGCATTCAAATACCATCCTCATAAATTTATCTAAGCATTCAAAAGGTTACTGCTCTTCGTATATTTCTCACTGCTTTATAGCGGTGTAGGTCAATGGTACGAAGTCTTGAGGTGGTGGATCCAAGGAAGATGAGGAGGGAAGGGAAACTTGCATTTTGGATTAACATCCATAACGCCTTGGTCATGCATGTTAGTATTCTAAATTCTTAAATTTCCTTATACTTTCCCCTAAGGATAATTAATAACAGCAGGAAACAAGATTAGTTTATCTGCCATAACTACATTTAACCCATAACAAGAGGAAGTTGTTCATACATTCTTGATCAATGCTGCAGGAAAATAGTTATAGATGATACAGACTATACATTCCAAACTTACAAGTTTTCAGGCTGATCCATTTCTAGCATTTCTTGGGTACTAAATATCGGATTCTAAAGTGACGGTCCTGGCTTGTATACATAGCCACCTTGATCATGAAATCTCGTGTCTTTGAATTCAGAAACTATGGCTGATGTAGAAGGAAAAGACTATTGCAATTGCTGTAAATATGGTCCAGATGTGACGAAACTTTCTTTTCTTGCAGGCATATTTAGCTTACGGGAATCGTAATCATGTAAGAAATGCGTCTATTCTGAAGGTGGGAAAATGTAATCTGTATTATCTGTTACTTTGTCTGTCACATTAAAGTTGGATTATTCATACTTTGATTAATGTTGTTGTATAATCACTTCAGGGGGCTTACAATGTGGGTGGATATTGCATAAACGCATGTACGATACAGAATTCAATTCTTGGAGTGCGGTCGCACTACTCACAGAGGGTATGACTATGTTGATAAATTGGGAAAATCTTGTATTTTTACTGTTGGAGTTAGCTAGCTATATGTACAGGTTCAAGCACATGAATGAAGCCATTTTTCATTATGTTTTGGCAAACTATTGTCCTGACAAACATTTTGCTGATGGTTTAGGAATTCTTATTAGACAAGACGATAATGGTATGATTTCTCTATATTTGCATGAAATGTGTGTGGAATGGTTGCAGTGGCTACAAGCACTGTTTTCCCCTGGAAGGAAACTGAGGAGCGGAAACATCAAACATGTTTATGCCCTGGAGTATCCAGAACCGCTTGTGCATTTTGCACTGTGTTCGGGGGCATACTCGGACCCACCGGTAAGAAAACTGGTTCTTTTTGTTCTTTCAATTATTTAAACATGCAGAAAGTGGGCTTTGAGAAGTCAATGTTTTTTAATTTTACTTGAAGGTTCGAGTGTACAGTAGTAAGAACATATTTGAGGAACTAAGACTTGCGAAAGAGGAATTCATACAAGCGAGGGTGTACATCCAAAACCAAAAGGAAGTAAAGATATTCCTACCAAAATTGCTTTCATATTTTCAGAAAGATATGTCTATGGATTCGATGGAGCTACTAGAATTGATATCTCGTCATCATGAAGGACAACAATGCAAGGATTTGAGAAGATACATTGCGAGGGAAAAGCCTGAGAAATGCATCAATTGGTTACCACAAGCTTCTTCCTTCCGCTATTTGATCCATGTCCAAAACGAATTTGTCCAGTAAAGCTAAATTTTAATTCGTCGGTCGTTGACAGGTCCTGGACTAGGCCCACCAATGCATTAGGTGTTGTGTATAATAAATTATTACTCTTGTCTCAGACTGATTAGTATTTTGAGTTCTCTTTAATTATTTTAATTTTTTTTTAGTATCAAATAAAGCCAATGAGACAAAATAATATTCAGAAGTTTTTGAATTGTAGCATCAGAAGAAATAAAATGGTCGGAATTGGGATTGGGATTGGCGATTGAAAAAATCAACAAGGAGGATAGTGGGTTAAGTTCGCCTTGTATCAATATCCATCAGGCCGAACTTACTAGACCCAACCCGACCCTAACAGGCCTGAGTCGACCTGAGTACTAATCAATTACAAATGGTCTGGCCTGGCCCGTGACACGAGTGAAAATAAAATCTATACGACCAGCGCGATCCGCGAAAATGGTGAAAGTGAAACAGTCTATTGACCGTTTACAGAATTTTTGCGCATTCAAATACTAAAACGGTTGAGCGAAGGAGATGAAAATATAATTAGTTTTGAGAAGAGAGACTGCTCCACATCACCATGGTAATAATCACGATCTTTCCCGATGCTCTGTGATTTGTTCTTTTTCTTTGGCAAACGATGCAGCTGTGTGTGTCTGTGTATGTATTGTACAGATTCATTTTGTTCTTCTGATTAGTCGGCAAGGAAAAGTGAGGTTGACGAAATGGTATTCGCCTTATTCACAGAAGGACAGGGCAAAGGTATTCTCAACCTTTTCTTTTCTTCTTCTTCGAATGTTATGTCATAATCGAATGTAATTACGGGAAATGTTTGTTGGCGCGCAAAAGGTAATCAGGGAGCTGAGTGGGATAATACTGAACAGAGGTCCCAGGCTCTGCAACTTCGTGGAATGGAAAGGATTTAAGGTTGTTTATAGAAGGTATGCAGGGCTCTATTTCTGTATGTGCATCGATGAGAATGACAATGAACTCGAAGTTCTTGATATTATTCACCACTATGTTGAGATACTCGATCGCTATTTTGGCAGTGTAAGCAATTCCGTTAATACCTCATTCAATCAAAAGCTCATCCACAGCACTTGCTCTTTTCCTTTATTTTTTTTTTTGGAACTGATTGGGTTTTATATATTTGTTCTCATTCCCATAGGTCTGTGAACTCGATTTAATCTTCAATTTTCACAAGGTTAGCACTCGTTTCCTCATAAATTAGTTAATGCTTGTTGCTATGTGAAATTAAGAAGAAGCTGGTGGAAAATGCGCAGGCGTATTACATACTGGATGAGATACTGATAGCGGGTGAGTTTCAGGAGTCAAGCAAGAGAAGTGTTATACGCTTAATGTCTGCACATGTAATTTCTTCTTCTTCTTTGCCATTTGTTTTTTCTTTTGGATACAAGTACAAGTGTTTAAGGATTGAAACTGCAGGATTCGATGGTGGAAATGGCTAAAGAACAGGCCAGTTCTATTGGCAACATGATCGCCCAGGTCACCAAATAAACAGCTCGTCCTCCTTCCCCCCATTATGTCCGATGCCAAATAAAGTCTTCCGATTGTTCTAGGCTCAACAATCTTTTTCACAACTATTGTCTTTGTCCGATGCTTCTTGTTATATGCATTTGTGTTTCACAAACAAGTTAATAGACACAATGTTTGTTGCTGCAGTGATTATTATATTACCTGCAAAATGGGTCAATCTCATAACTGATCATCAATCGCTAATATCAAGTTTTTTCTTTAACCTAGCAAAGGCCGCCTCGTTCTAACTTCTTCCCCTGCATGAGAGGAGGTTAAAAGATCACGTGAGACGGTGAGAAGGCAAAATTAAAAGAAAAAAAGAAAAAGAAAAATGTTCGAAATAAAAAAAGAAGCTAAAGGCGCTGCCTGCGGTTGTCCAAAGGGAGAGACTGGGGTATTGTTAAGGCAAGAGCACCGTTCAAATGCTTACAAGTAGCGGGCAGAGCGATTTTATGTAACATATCCGTAATCGAGGTTACGATCAGCAGTCGTCAAATTTCCCAACTATTATCCCAGTCTCTGCGTCCAGAAATAATGGAGTTTTCTTCACCGGTGAACATTTAGCATTCTGTTACTTTTATCGTCTATTTTGGGGCGGGAATCGTGTGGGCGGGCCTCCGATGCGAGCTGCTAAAGTGGCATTTGGGAATTGTCATAGAGTTCTGCTCTACATGCTGACGTCCCTCATTGAGATTTTGCTTAAAAATGAGAGTCAGTGCGAGACTTAGAGTTGTGATTTTCCTTCTTAGGGTTTTTATTGAAAATGGGTATTCCAAAATGCTTTGTTGGAGTCTGAATGTCTCACTTTGCATATGAGTTCATCATATGTTCTATTCGGTAATTCTAGATAAATGGAATCTCAGGAAGTTGATGGAGAAAATGAAGAAAAAGGAGGAGCAGCAGCAGCAACGAGGTTGAGACAATTAGAAGAGTCAGTAGAGGCCCATCCGGAAGATCCCTCCCTTCATTTTGATCTTGTATTTAATACTCTCCCTCATTTTCTCTTTTATCAAATTGTTTTTCCTTCTTATTTGTCTTGTTTAGATATGGCTTCATGCGTCCATCGAAGAAAAGAAGGGAAGGAAATTTGTCTAACAAAATGGAAAATTTGCAGGGACTGTTGTTGTGGGAAGAAGGACTTGATTCTACGTCCAAGGAGAAAGCTGCTGAGCATTTTTTAATCTCAGCCAAACTTTACCCACAAAATGCTCAAGCTTTCAAGTACCTGGGACATTACTACTCTAATTTTGCCTTCAATTCTCAGATGGCTCTCAAATGTTACCAGAGGGCTATCTCTCTTCATTCTGATGATTCTGATTCAGGTGATGCCCTCTGTCAGTTGTTGCGCTGATCTGGTAAAGAGAACTTGGAGCTCGCCTCTTGTAACGAAGCCTCTAAAAAAGAAGTTATTTCAGGTAATCACTCGTTGGTTAAGATGGTATGAACTATTGATGCTTTTATGGGATTAATCTTTCTCGACATTTCTGTGTTATTGAAAACTTGCTAATACCTTGAAAGGTTGTCATAATCAGAAATGTGCTGCATGCCTTTGGAATCTGAATAGGGAAAGATAAGTCTCCTAGAGAGCTTTAGAGCGTCTTACCTATAAGATGAGATATTGTGATTAAAAGATAAAGCATTGAATTACTCCTGTGACTACAGCTAATTCTCATAATATGTTCCTAATTTACTGAATTTATATCATTCTCTGCTTATTTTGCATTTGTTCGCAACTGAAACTTCATTAAATCAGATATGCATAATCGGGATCATCTTTGGTTAATAGGTGCTAACAAATCAATGTATGCTCCTGAGCCCTTTGATGTTGGTAGATTCTTGCAAGTGGATGCTGTCTCTAATGGCCAAAAGTTCACTGTGACTACTGGTGGTGTCATTCATTCTGGTTTGTATTCAATACCAAAACTGATTCCTGGCAAGACCGAAATGGACATGTGATTGATTCACTTATTATTGCCTGTACTTTAGAAAAGAATGAATGATTTGGGCTGCCCAAAGAAACAAAACAGTTTGTGGTGGTTGTTTTTACTACTAGGATTGATTTTCAAAGAAATACTGCTAAAATCCT
>JAOQMP010000006.1:60485-77867 GCA_027563575.1 Erythroxylum pedicellare
AAGTAAGCCTAGCTCCTTCTCTTCTTTCTTGTTTTACTCACTTATATCTACTTCATTTCACTCTTCTCCTGCTCAATACTTGTAATCATTTTGACTTTCTTCCTTCTCCCATTCTATCCTCTGATAGGCGCTCGGTGTTGCCTACCAGCGACTTGGGATGTTTACTGCTGCTACTAAGGTACACTCTTTTTTGTGTATTAGGACATAGACGACATGCTGATATTTTATTATTTGTGGAATCATTGATTTACACAGAACCTGTTCAAATAATGTGTTGCTAAATGGCCAAAATATTTTTTTTAAAAGAAAAAAAATTGGGGAATTCTATCATAGCAGTGCACTGTGATAATATTACAATAGTCATGTAGTACTCAGCTTATGTTAATAAGTCAAGGATTTTGAGATCCAAGAACATTTCTAGCCTCAAATTCAAGTCAGGCCCTCCCCAAAAAAGAGGAACAAGTCACACATTTCTATCAGCTTATTCATCATTACTATTCCGGCTTATACTTTCTCTCATATTTCCCTCAGTGGATCTTCTTTTTCTTCTTCTCCTTTTCCCCCCCTTATCATTCTTTTCTCCTCCTTCTTCTCCTCCTTCTCTTTCTTCTTCTTCTTTTCCTTCCCCTTCTTCTTCTTCTTCTTCTTCTTCAGAGCTATTTGTTTTTTTCTTTTTCTTTGTATTTGATACATTGGAGATGATAGCCCTTGGTAGAGGAAGAGTAATGGTTGGATCCCACAATCTCTTGTGGTGGGGTGCAGAAGTTGCCTGGTTGATCTTGGTATTGTCTTGAATTTTTAATTATGAAATCTACTTCCATAGAGATTAATTTTGAAATGTTAATGAGAAATCAAAATTTATGGCTTCCAGGGAGGAAAATGATTATGCATATATCTCAACACAACATTTATATTATGTGATTCCAAAGTAACATTATCCCCTATGTGCCCAAAAGTTGCAGACCTAGTAGTCAATGTTTGTTAACATTGTTTTTTACTATTGGAGTAGGGTGAAGGGGAGGTAGAAAGTTGTTCAAAAGTGAAGAAGCACATATTACATTGGGCTTAATATGTCCTTACATGGCATAATTTTGAAGAGAAGGAGAGACACAATCATACTGACCTACAAAGTAGCACCAAATGTGCTGAGTTGGCCTAATTATGTTGATTAATAAAACTCTTGTCATATAAATCATTATTATTCCCAACCCAAGTTTGGAGACGCATACAAACAAACAATTTGGAGGATTACAATTCACTTGTTCTTGTGTTTGTATCTAGGTTATTTATGTTGTAGAAAGCAACAAGGCCCTTTACTAGGCAAGTTGTGGATGATATTTAACTTAACTTGTTTCATGACTTGTCATTGGATATTCTGTTATAGCTTACCTTTCAATTGGTCAACTTATTGCTATACTTGTACTAGTCCTACAGCAGAGCCATTGCATTGGAGGATACTAGAGTTTTTGCTTTGGTTGAAAGTGGAAATATCTTCTTGATGCTTGGTTCCTTCAAAAAGGTAGTTCTTTATTGGTATCAAAGATGGTAAATGATGATATTTTTATTTGTTCCTTTCTTAAATTACCTTGTTTTTATTGTTTGATATTTAATTATTAACCTGAGGGCGAACCTTGGAGCAACTAGTAAGGTCACTCCTTTGTGATTGAAAAGTCACAGGCTCGAGTCACGAAAATAGCCTTTTTGTAAAATACAAAGGGAAGGTTGTATACAATTGATGACCCTCTCCCAACTCTCATAAAGCAAGGAACCTTGTGTATTGGGGCATCCCTTGAATTGTTAACCTACTTGTCTTATATTTTTCCCTTTCTCCTTTTTTTTTTCATGAAACATCATAGCCATTGGCAGCTAATACTTGTTATCTTTGGGAATATTTGTTCCTCCTCCCCCTGCAAATTGTTATGAACAAGAAAATTTGTCATATTGTTGATATTTTTATAGGCATTACTTTGCATATATATTGAAGAAATAAGTAATCTGTTTTCTTATTTTGCACAACAAGTGCATTTGAATATATACACAAGTCCTAGCCTAATTTTAGGTAACTAAAATTTTTCCTATTTACAGCAATACCCCCTATTTACAACAATTTCCTAAAGTAAATATCCATTATATCCTTTTGTTTGCTATTTTATGATTAGGAAATCATTTCTCCTAAATCGCTGCTCTGATTTTCATTACTCCCTCTCAATCTGGTAGGTGCATAGATGTCTTGCATTCCAAGCTTGCTTATAACATCTTGAAATTGTGCATTTGCGAACCCTTTAGTCAATACATCTGCCGTCTGTTGGCAGTGGGAACGTATGGGGTGCTGATAAGCCCACTTTCACAATTTTCTTTTATGAACTGATTATCAATCTCGATGTGTTTAGTTCTGTCATGCTATACCGAGTTGTGAGCAATACTAATAGCTAACTTATTATCACAGTAAAGCTTCATAGGTCTTTGCCACCTAACTTTCAAATCATTTAGGATGATACGAATCCACAAGAGCTCACATGTACGTGTGAGCCATAGCTCTAAGCTCTTCCTCAGCACTTGATCTAGCCACAACTGATTGCTTCTTACTTCTCCAAGTGATAAGATTGCCTAAAAACATAGTGCAGTACCCATTGGTTGACCTTCTATCAATGCTTGAACTTGTCCAATCTGCCTCTGTTTAAGCTTCAACTGTCTTATTGTCATTTCCAGCATAGCCATTGTGAATCTCCCAATTCATGCTCGAGGAGATCGTTTAAGGCCATACAAGGCTTTCTTTAATTTGCATACTCTATTCCCAAACTTATCTTGAAATCTAGGAGGGGCTTTCATATACACTTCTTCATTTAGATTCCCATGTAAAAAGGCGTTCTTTACATCAAATTGCTGTAGAGGCCAATCAAAATTAGCTGCCAAGGATAATATTATACGTATAGTGTTCATTTTTGCTACTGGGGCAAAAGTTTCAGGATAATCAATGCCATAAGTTTGAGTATACCCCTTAGCTACCAACTTTGCTTTATATCTTTCCAATGAACCATTTGTTTTATATTTAATTATGAATACCCATTTACATCCTACTGGTTTTTCCCTCTTGGTGAATTTACTATTTCCCATGTTTGATTTCTTAATTAACGCATTCGTCTCATCATGCATGGCATTTTTCCAATTCCTATCCCTAAGTGCCTCATCAAGTGTTTATAGTGTGGAAACTGAATTTATTTTTGTAAGAAAACATTTATGGCTTGGAGAATATTTGTCAATTGAAGTGAAGTGTGAAATTGGGTATTTGGTGCATGTTCGTGTGCCCTTCATAAGAGCTATAGGAAATACGAATCATCAAGCTCAAGGTTTTGTATTTCAGTACCTGATTCCGGGTTAGACTAAGAGAGGCTTGTTAGGGATAGGCGTAGTATTTTTTGAGGCATCTGGCTGGCCACTTTTTGACTTATTTTTGTCAGATTGGTTAGGTGGTGTAGGGATAGTAGTGGCTGACTCAATTTGTGTATTTGGGAAATATAAATTAAGAAGTTGGTCTCCCTATACTTATCTTTCACAAAATTCCCTATCTCCCCCTGAAGATAAGTATTAGGGAAGAAAGATTGACTCTCAACAAATGAAACATTCTTGGAAATGAAGAATTTATGTGAGGGAGGATAAAAACGTTTATACCCTTTTTGTGTAGGGGATTGACCAACAAAGATGCACTTTAGGGCTCATGGGTCAAGTTGTCCCTTGTTGTGAGCATGCATATGAACAAAACTAACACATCCAAATACCCTTGGAGTTAGACTATTTATATGAAAGCTGGGGAAGAAATTATGGAGCATTTCTACCAGTGTTTTGAACTCTAGAGGTCATGGAGCAATCTGTTTATTGAGTGAACTCCAGTTAAAACAGCCTCTCCTCAACATTGTTTACGGACATTCATTTGATGTAATAATGCTCTAGTGACTTTAAGTAATTGTCTATTTTTATGCTCAGCCACCCCATTTTATTGAGGTGTATCAACACAAGGTGATAAATGGATAATGCCTTCTCATTGAAAGAAAGAAGATAAGGTTTGATCAAAGTATTCCTGGGCATTATTACTCCTGACCCCCTTCTATGCTCACCCCAAACTGGTTTTTTATCATACGAAAGAAATTAAGAAAATTATCACTAACCTTCGATTTGTTTTTCATGAGAAAGACCCACGTGATCCTTGTGTAGTCATCAATAAAGGTAACAAACCATTTAGCTTCTGACACATTAGGTATCCTTGAAGGTCCCCACGTATCATAATGAATCAAAGTAAAAGGAAATTCAAATTTATTATTGCTCAAAGGAAAGGAAGTACAACAATGTTAGGCAAACTCACACACATCACAATGGAAACTGTTAGGATCACAATTTTTAAACAAATTGGGAAACATGTTTCTCATTAAACTAAAAGAAGAATGACCTAAACGATAATGGTGAAGCCAAATAGGGTTAAGAGTGTCCTTGGTCATGAAAGTCAAGGAGGGATGTGAGGTTTTTCTCCACTATTAGACTCCAAAAGGTAGAATCCGTCCTTTTCCTTAGCATGCCTAATCATCTTCCCTGTTTCCCAATCCTGAAATACGCAATAATTAGGATCAAAGACAGCAAAGCAATTCAAGTCTCTGGTAAATCGTTTAATGGACAAAAGATTGGCAGAAAGTTTGGGAACATGTAGTACTCTTTTCAAGAGAAGATTAGGGGACAAAGGAATGGTTCCTTGACTTGCAATAGTAGTAAGAGGGCCCTCTGCAACTTTGACTTTTCTGTTACTAGGAAAGGAGTTATAAGAAATAAAAGAATGATGAGAAGTAGTTATATGGTCTGTAGTACTTGAATCTACGACCCAAGAATCCCTAAGAGACACTAATGAGGCACTAAGAGCATGAGAATTAGAAAAATCACCTAATTGGGCTAGTGAACATGATGCACCAGCACCTTCTAAGGAATTCAAAACGCTCTTTAGGCACTCAATCCCTTCTTTGTTAAGTCCTTTTGGTTATGATCTAGCTTGATTAGAATCTCCAGAGTTTGGAGGTTTAGTGAAGTGGGCTTTGACTTGTCCATCCTTGTTTGCCCCTTCTTTCCATGCTTTATGTGGCTTCCCATGTAACTTCCAGCAGGTCTCTCCAATGAGGCTTCTTACAAAAATTGCACCAGACAACTTCCTTTTTTTGAGGATTTTGTCGATGGTGGTTAAGGGCTTCTTTGTTGGTTTTAATAGACATGAATGTTGAGCTGTCAACATACTTGGATTCCAACATCACAAATCTCTGGCTCTCTTCTGCCCGGATTAGTTAGAAGGCCTCATTCAAAATGGTTTTTGCCAAGTATTTGAACTCGAAGTTGTTCAAATTCAGCATTAAGACCTGCGAAGAATTCAAAGATTCTTTCCCTTTTTACAAACTTTTTTAATTTGACTCTGTCATCACTGCATTACATTTTAAGATTTTGATAATGATCGAACTCAAGCCAAAGAGTCTTCATCATATTGTACTATTTAGTGACATAGTGCATACCTTGCTTGGCAGATGATATTTTGGTCTTAATCTCATAAATTAAAGAGGCCTCATTTACCTTAGAATAAGATTGAGTAACAACATCCCATATCTCCTTAATAGATGAGAGGAACCTGTAAGCACCTCTAATGTTTGGTTCCATAGAGTTCCAAAGCCATGACATGATTAAGGAATCCTTTACATCCCAAGCCTCAAACTTGGGATCCGAAAGAGCAGGAGCAGGTCCTAATAGGTGAGAAAGCTTTTCCTTGCGCTTAAGGAAAGTCTTAACCATTTGTGACCAATAGAGGTAGTTTTTACCATCGAGTTGGTAAGATGGAAACAAGGTTTGTAATTCACCAATATGGGGAGGGGTGTACATTTTGGGATTACCAAAATAGGAGATTTCAGAGGAGGAAGAGGCCTCCATGTTGGGGTTTTTGCTAGTAACAGATTCAGCCATCTGTTTCCCAGAAGGCACTATTGGCAATGAAGGCCAAGAGTGCCAAAAAAAAAAGAAACTAGGAGTTACAACATCCTGGACTCTGATAGCATGAAGAAAGAAGTAATATTTTTTCTTATTTTGCACAATAAGTGCCTTTGAATATGTACACAAGTCCTAACTTAATTTTAGGTAACTAAAATATTTCCTATTTACAGCAATATCCCCTATTTACGACAATTTCCTGAAGTAAATATCCATGATATCCTCTTGTTTCCTATTTTATGATTAAGAAATAATTTCTGCCCATGCTAATTAATTCGCTTCTTTATTTCCTAATCCAACATTGCCCCTCAAGCTGGCTTGTAGATGTTTTCCATTGCTAGCTTATTTGTTAGAACTGCAAATTATTTTTTTAGTAACCATTTGGTGAGTATTTCAGCTACTTTTCGAGAGGTAGGAGCATAAGGAATACAGATTGGCCCACTTTGAGTTTGTCCTTGATAAAGTGCCAATTAATTTCAATATGTTTTAGTTCGATCATGAAGCATTGGATTATGGGCAACTGAAATGACAAATAAACTCTTGTAGGAAGTGATATATGAAACTTTGAATTTGAAAAAACACAAAAGATAAGAGAAGTGGTTTTTGTCCACTATTTTATTGATATAAGCTACCTATATATACATAACTTAGTCATTCTCTATAAGAAGGTTTTGATGCTAATCTATCTCTATAATGTAACTTCATGTTTAGTAAAGTCAATTCCTAAATCACAAATTTCCTAATATATTTACATATAATGTAACACTCTTTCTCAAGTTGCTTCATAGATATTAATCATGTCTAGCTTGTTATAAATATAATATCACCCTCTTGTTCTTTAGTTTTTACATAATTCATGGAAATTGAACCCTGTTGTAGTTTTCTTGAACAAAGTGAATTAGTTTCTATGTTCTTAGTTCTTTCATAAAATATAGGATTAGACACAATGTGAGGGCAACTTGGTTATTACATCACAATTTTGCTGGTACTGAAGGCTTAAGACTAACTTCAATCAACAATTGATAAATCCACATTATCTCAAAAATAAATTGCACCATAGCTTGATATCTTGTCTTTGTACTTGAATGTGACACAAATTTTGCTTCTTACTCTTCCATGAAACTAAATTTCCTTTAACAAAAGCAAACTGGATCTTATGTCATAGCATTCAATATGTGGATGTCCATGAATTTTATAAACAATGTCATGTATAGGGGCTTCTTTTAAATAAAACAAAAATTGTTCTAAGGTTGGCCAATGGTTAACTGTTGGAGAAAACATAAACTAACTTACATAGGATATGCATTATTTGAACATGTTACTATAAGGTAATTAAACTTTTCAACTAACTTTCAACTAACCTACTATATTTTTGCAAGATCTTTAAATGGCTCACCATCTTGTGTAAGTTGCAAAGTAGGAGTCATTGGAGTACTGCATGATTTAGCCCCAATTTTTCCATTTTAGGAAGTCAAACGCATATTTCTTTTGAGAGATGAATATTCTTTTATTACTTCTATTAACCTCAACTCCCGAAAATACTTTAATGCCTCCAAATCTTTTGTTCGAGACTGAGAATAAAGAAAGGATTTAAGGGATGAGGTCCTTGTAGTGTCATTTCCTATAATAAAAATGTCATCCACATATAGGACCAATATAATGATACCGAGTCCCAACTTTACGTAAAGTATAGAGTGATTAGACTTATTTTTCTTTGATCCAAATGTTACAATTGTCTGATTAAATTTTCCAAACCAAGCTCAAACTTAGTTTCAAGCCATACAAAGGTTTTGGAAGACAATAGACTTGTCCATTCTCCCCTTTAGCAACCCTGGAGATTAATCTGTCTAGACTTAGGTGTGAATAAGGATTCTTTAGTATTATCACTTTGTAATGTGTGAATTTTAACATTAAATGGGTTTTGATCTCAGCACAAAGTCAGAAAAATGAGAAAACAATTCATAACAACTTTTCATTAAATATAACCAAGTCACACAAGAATAATCTTTCACAAAGTTATCAAAGTTTTTGTATCCAATTTGAGACATTATTGGACAAGGAGCCCAAATATCTGAAATGCATTACTCTTGGTTATTCCTGAAGACAACAAGGTTATAGATGCTATTGTCCTAGCCTGTAAGTATCTTGTATCCATTGATGTTACTCTCTTATGATAGACACCTTATTATCCAACCCCTATTTGTACAAGTCAGGGAGAGGATAATGATCTACTAATCTATACTGTCACATCTTTTGTTCCTTTTCCTGCCAAGCCTTCTATTGTTCATGTATATTCTCGACAACAAGATCCTCTTAGTTCATGTATTTGGTCAATAACTTTGTCATTAGATCTAGTTTCTCCTGATGATTGCTCTTTGTAAAGATAAACGATAGTATACTTATCTTGTTTCCTTGCTATTATTACAAAATAGGGTTTAGGAAAATTCTTCTTATTCTCTCGTAGTACATAATACATGTTTATATTCTGCCTTCTTAAGATTTCTCCTAAATTATAGACAATAAAATCTATAAATTAGAGACTTCCTTAATAATCCCTAAATTATAGACCATTAAAGCTGGTAAATATGGATTTCCTAACCCCAAGTATCCTTGAATGTTGAAGTATTGTTGGCCCAGGGTCACTCCCTTAAGAAACATTAAATTTAAATGGCTTAGACCAATTGCTTGTTTCAGATTGCAATGGAGTTTATATTACAAATATTGATGTTATTGTATCATCTGATTATTTAAATATTGATCAATATATTGTGCTAAGTTGCTAACACTGTTCTTTTTGTCTAAGGGAATCGAACAATTTCAACGAGCTCTAGAAATGTCACCCCAAAATGTGTCTGCAAAGTATGGGTTGGCGTCTGGACTCTTGAGTTTAGCAAAGGAAAGCATGAATTTGGGTGCCTTTAGATGGGCAGCCTCATTGTTAGAGGTTAGAATTGATTAACTGATAATTAACTCACTTCTCATAATTGTGTCCATTTTGGTCGTCCTTTCTTTTTCATATTTAGAATCATAATTTGACAAAGTTGTAATTACTATTTTTGTATATTACCTTGTCCAAAATCAATAAATTTCCTCCTTTCCTCACATTATTCAAACTTTATCCTGGTGCATCCATATAGAGATGGTGAAGTCATTTAGAATGGTACAAACTTATTCATTACCTTTTGTATCCATGTTGTAAGAGATCTGACCAAATCTATGTAGTCCTAATCCTACTACAACCTTTGTATTTTTTTAAGGTTTGTTATTGATGTGGTGTCAATTTGACATCCTAATATAATTTGAAATCTTTAATATCAAATTCACTGTAACTGACAGCTGGTTGCCGAATAATTCAGGATGCATGTGAAATTGCAGATGCTAACACTAAATGCGCTGTTAACATGTCATGCATTTGGAAATTGCTTGGTGACATACAGGTATCTCCTTAAGGTTTCTTTCCTGATATCCATCTTCTTTGTTGAAAGATTATGAAAAATTTTCCCCCTCTTGGATTGATTTAAAGAAAAGGTCTTGCATCTTTGTGGATTCAGAAATTTTTTTGTTGAGCTCCTTTTAAATGACTAACATGATGATGTTAGGGCGAAATATACAACTTTTAACTTCTTAAAACTAAAAACAGAAGCTATGACATTTATACAACCACCCCAGGCCAGTTTATCAAACAATATTTGATCTCTTCTATCTAATTCAACCTGTTGTCATTAATTAGTGAGGCATTGCTGAAATTTCTTTGTCGCATATAAGGGAAAAGTTCAGTTTTATTATACTTGATATGTTTCATAGCAGCTTTTGTTAATTAATAAATTTAAAAATCCTCTGTTCGGCGTACATTGTAATTTAGGAAATTCATTTACTATGTGTACTTTACAACTTGCAATTGAATTTCATAATTCTTTTTCATTTTAGTTCCTTTTATTTTCGGGAACTTTCTTTTTGCTGTAATTGGTGGCTTTATAGAACACTGAGTCTTTTGCCAGGTCTTGTTCATGTAGGAACACAGTTAGGGCAGCAAATTTTCAACAATTAGGGCTAGAATTAGGGAATATTATAGCTAGATCAATTAGGCTTTATATCAAAACTCTCCTCTAACAATACAAGGCTGCTGTATGTCTCCAACAAAGCCTTCAATAGTCTTACTAAAAACCATAGCCAAAATAGGGAAAACTAGTCATACAAGATTTCCTACTGGTGGTATTGAAAAGGTGTTACGGTTGAACTGGGTAAGTCTTTAGTTAATCAAGAAATCAAGAGGATTAGGAATTCTAGGGATTGAGAGAAAAGAAATATTGGAAGACAATTATGATGCTACCTCTTCTCATCAGTCCCATGGTTTTTTAACAGAAGCAACTGCTAGCCATTAGACTCATTATAATAACAACAGAATTGTTACAACTCTCTCTTACTAATTAATACCTTCCCTAAACAATGTTGCAACTCTTCATCCATCTTCTTATCAATCGACACAGTTTCTTATCTAACTTCTTAATTGATTTTCTCATGTAAATATTTCTCCACTTCAACCACCTTGTCCACAAGTTTTTTTAATCATTATTATTTATTTAATTCCTTAAATTTTACTTCCAAAAATAGAAAAAACCCTTGTCCACAAGTGATAGAACTCTAGCTTTGTATACTAGAGATAGTGTACATTATTGATTATAATAAAAGTTCTCTATTGCCTTGGTAATTACTCTGCTAGCTAATACAGTTTCAGGTTCAACAACATCCTCCAACTCCACTTCCATTCCCTTTGGCAAGGTTTTCTTAACAGTGTAGTTTCCCACAACCTTCTTTTGTTGAGACACATGAAACACTGGATGAACTCTAGAATGTAGTGGAAGTCTGAGTTTATATGATACTGCTCCATATTTTTCTAGAATTTGAAAAGGCCCAAAATATCTGTTGGTAGGATATTATGACTGATATTCTACTCAACACCCGGTTTGGCTCCTTTTCCTTTTTTCTGTTAAGCTGAATCTGTTGCTCCTCCATTATAGCTACTCCTTCAGATGATAGGAAATTATCACTTAAGATTGCAAGAAGATCGTGTAAAGATACTGAATCCTCAGGGTACACACTTCCTCTTCTCAGTGTTGCTTGGGTTTCTGCTTTGCCACATAACTCCACCTTTTGTCCCTCATGTTGGAATTGCATGGTCATCTCTTTCCAGTCTACGATGACCTTTCTCAATGTCTGTAACCAAGCGACCCCTAAAATCACATCCATTACTCCTAAATCCAGAACATAAGCATCAACCTTCCAGTCTCTTTCTCCCACCGCAATAGGAACCACTTGACACCTTCCTTTAGTAGTCACCTTATGGCCATCACCCAATCTAATTCCTAGGGCTTTATTCATCTCTATGTCAACCCAAGGCCACTAGCTAGCTTAGGCGAAATGAAATTATGGCTTGTCCCGCTGTCCACCAAAATCACAATAGGAACCCCATATAACTTCCCTTCTAGTCTCATTGTTTTAGTTTCGGGTACCATCACTTCATTAACCCCAAACACTCCCATGGTTTTGCACTCTAAAGCTATCTCGCCCTCCTCTTTTGTCTCTGCCTCCATCGCTATAATTTCTCCATCTTCATTCAACGTTTCGTTGTCATCCAAAATTAACAACCTCAGTTGTCTCTCCGCACATTGGTGTAGAGGATGAAATCTCTCACCACATCGGAAACAAAAACCTTTAGCCTTTCTATCCATGAGTTCTTTGTAAGAGATTTGACGCCCTAGATCTGCCAGCATATCTCCCTCGACCCATTGGGTTTAGGTGATCTGACTTCCTATGGTTCGGATTGACTCGAAAATTTCCTCTAAAAGGACTCCCTCGATGTTGAGTCCATGCATGCGGTCGAGAACTCAAGTTCTCGATACCTCCATGTTCATCATTCACCTCATCTTTCACTGCCCTTGTGATTTTCATCATCTGATACCTGTTTATCGGCCCAAATGTGTGCACCCTTCACCGTATATCAAATCACAACCCACTCATGAAGTGTCCCATAAATTGCTCTTCCGATAGTCGACCAACCTGCAACGATATGAACTCGAAAGCCTTAATGTATTCTTCAACTGTGTCAGTTTGTCGCAAATTTGACAGCCCTTCAAATGGGTTTTCAAATCGCCTCCCTCCATAACGATCGATTAAAGCTTTCTTAAAATTTTCCCAGTCTAGCTTCTCCTCCGTCTCCCTTAGAAGGTTAAACCAATGTATGGTTGATCCTTCCATACTTAAAAATGCTAATTTAATTTTCACCGGTTCTGAGGTATTATGAACCTCAAAGTATACTTCCGCTCTAGTAATCCACCCCACAAGGTCAGACTTGTCAAACATGGGTAGTTCCACGTTACGTATCGACATCCTATATTCCTCCATAGTGTCATAAGAATGCTCCATCGGAATTGATTGTCGAGGATGTTGGTTATTCCTTTCACCAACCATAGTTTGCCCCCTTCCTGAGGTATCACTCCCCTGTCCTTCTTCTAGTCTCTTACCCATCATTTTGCTCATTCCCAGCAGCAAGGCTTGCTACATCTCCCCCATTGCCATCCTCATGGATGACTGAATATCCTCAACTCTAGCCTCAAAATTTGCCATACGGGATTCCAATAAATCTACCCAATCGGACATCTTCGGTGGCATCATGATTGGTTTCTCTAAATTCTTAATTTTCCAAAATAAAACTGATCCTGCCTTGCTATATTGAATCCGGCAGGTCGGACCAATGATAGAACTTTAGATTTGTATACTAGAGATAGTGTATATTATTGATTATAGTAAAAGCTCTCTACTGCTATTACAAAGGTGATTTTACTGAACATCTATTCTTCCAGAGCTGAAAATGCTCATCAGAAAGAATACAGATTCTCTCTGTTTATAGTATCACTCTTCTCACTCCTTTCTTCCTGAATACCTCCTCTCTACCCTCTCTCTGCCTCAAAACTACCCATCCATACATTCTGTTACAATCCCACCCTTGTGCCAATTCAGCTCCTCACTACTATCTAACTTTAACTAATTAACTCATTCCTCTCAGCCTCCTCTTTCTTTCTCCTCGAGTATTGGACTTGCTAAGGAAAAAAGCGGTCTTTACCACCTTGAATTTCCTTAAAAAATTCGAAGCAACTTATCTTTATCATTACTTAGTTTCTCAAATAAAGATTTCATTTGGTTGTATCACCTGCACCTAGGTCATCCATCTTTAAGGTTTTAAAGGCTCTATTCCCTCATTTGTTCCAAGAATTAGATATTTCTGAATTTCACTGTGATGTTTGTGAATGGGCAAAACATACTCGGGTATTTTTCTTATTAGCAATAAAAGTTTTTAACCTTTTCGTTTGATTTATGGTGACATATGGGGTCCCTCTACTACACCTATTGTTTCTAGGCCTCGTTGGTTTGTATCCTTAATTTACATGGTTCTTTCTTTTTAAACAAAAATTTGATGTTATTCTTGTTATACCTAATTTCCACTCAATGATTCAAAACCAATTTAGGGTTAAAATAAAAAGCTTTCGTACAGACAATGCTAGAGTACTTCAACCAAACTTTGTCATCCTTCTTTCAATCACAGGGCATTATACATGATTCATCGTGTGTTAACACACCTCAACAAGACGGGGTAGCTGAAAGGAAAAATGGACACTTGCTCAATACCACCCGAGCCCTATTCTTTCAAGGGAATGTCCCTAAATCCTATTGGGGAGAGGCAATCTTACTACCACATATGTAATAAACAGACTTCCCTCACCTGTATTAGACAACAAAAGTCCCATAGACATTCTTAATAGTTTCTATCCACACTCCAGAACATCACACTCTGGAAATAAAATCATGGTAAGATATGACTCACCTTTACATACTCAATATTTTGAGCCCATTGTTGTTAGGAAAGGTGTAAGAGAATGCACTAAGTGACCACTTTATCCTTTATCTCACTATGTCTCTCTTAATCGCCTGTCACCAACCTACCAAAAATTCATTGTGAATTTAAACACCATTACTATCCCTAAAACAATTTCTGAGGCATTGTCAAAAAGGGAATGGAGGGATGCTATGAGGTAGGAGATGAGTGCATTAGAAAAGAATAGAACATGGGAGATTGTTGATAAACCGAAAGGGAAAAACATTGTTGACTGTAAGTGGATTTTTACACCAAAATACAAGGCTGATGGGTCTCTTGAGAGATATAAAGCTAGATTAGTGACCAAATGGTACAACTAGACTTATGAGATTGACTATCAGGCAACTTTTGCTACAGTTGCAAAAATGAATACTGTGAGAATTCTATTATCATTAGCTGCCCACTTTAATTGGCATCTCTTACAATATGATGTTAAGAATGCATTTCTCCATGGAGAGTTAGATGAAGAAATATATATGAACATTCCACTAGGATTTGAGGGGGACATTGACTATGAATCAGAGCTAATTTGCTCTATATTTCTTTTATTAGAGATTAGGGTTTACAGAATAAGCTAGAAAATCTGTACATAAATGGAAATATAATCCTAGGATACTGTATATCTATAAGATACTGCTATCTAATCTAAAAGATCTGAGTAGGATCATATCATAATATTATGAGATATACATATCTTGACCACACTCTCCCTCAAGTTGGATCATAGATATCTATGATGTCCAACTTGCTAGTACACTCTTCAAATGCTTGTCGTTGAAGTCCCTTGGTAAACATATCAGCTGTCTGCTTCTTTGTTGGAACATAAGTTAAGCATATTGTTCCATCTCATATTGTTCCATCTTCTATCTTCTAATGTCGATCAACCTCAACATGTTTTGTTCTCTCATGGTGGACTAGATTGTGTGCCACGCTTAGGGCTGCCTTGTTATCACAATAGTGCTTTATAGGTATCTCAAAACCGATTCCCAATTCTGTTAGCACTCTCTTTAACCAGAGACTTTCACACATCCCTTTTGCAACAGCTCTTAGTTCAACTTCAGCGCTACTCTTGGCTACCACCTTTTGCTTCTTACTTTGCCACATGACCAAATTTCCCCATATAAAAGTACAATATCCAGTAGTTGATCGTCTATCTTCTTCTGAACTCGCCTAATCTGAATCAGTATATATTTCAATTATTCTTTGATCTCCTTTCTTGAATAGCAACCCTTTTCCTGGAGTACCTTTTAGATACGGTAGGATCTTGTAGATTGCCTCCAAATGTTTTCTCCTTGGTGCATGCATATAGCGACTTACAACACTCATGACAAAAGCAACATCTAGTCTAGTATGAGACAAATAAATTAGTCTTCCCACTAGTGTTTTATATTCTTCACAATTAACAAGTTTATCATCTTCATCCCCAAACTTTGTATTGTCAATAGGAGTAGTGCTTGGTTTGCATCCTAACATTCCAGTCTCTCTCAAGAGATCAAGAATGTACTTTCTTTGTGAGATGTAAACTCCCTTCTTTGATCTTGCTACTTCCATACCCAAAAAATACTTCATTTCTCCTAGGTCTTTAACTTCAAATTCTTGCGTCAATGCTGTCTTAAGTCTTGTGATTTCCTTTGCATCATCACCAATTATGATAATATCATCAACATACACAATCAAAATTATCTTCTTACCTTCTCTAGTTCTGAAAAATATTGTATGATCTGACTGTGCTTGTGTGTATCCTTCTGTTTTAAGGACTTTGGCAAATCTCTCGAACCAAGCTTGTGGTGATTGCTTCAGTCCATATAGAGATTTTTTTAGTCTACATACTCTGTTTTCTCCTTCCTCATCAAACCGTGGAGGGAGTTTCATATACACTTCTTCATTTAGTTGGCCATTTAAGAAAGCTACTGTTTAGTTTGGCCACAGGTGCAAATATTTTATTGTAGTCCATCCCATAGGTCTGAGTATAGCCTTTAGTTTCCAATCTCGCCTTATACCTTTCATTGGAGCCATCAGCCCTATATTTGACTGTAAATATCCACCTACAACTCACGAGTTTCTTTCATTTTGGCAGATCAACTTCTTCCCATGTTTCATTCTTGCAAGTGCCCTTATTTCTTCGAAAACTGCTTCTTTTCATTTTGGAACTTTAAGAGCTTCTTGAATATTTTTGGGAATATCAATTCTGTCCAGATTAGCAATAAAAGCTTTATATTGAGAAGATAGAACTTCATAAGAGACAAACCTCTCAATCGGATGCATATTACATGATCTAGATTTCTTCCTTAAGGCAATTGGCCATTCTAAATCTGTGTTGTCTTCTTGATCCTCACTGCTCTGAATTTCTTCAATAGGGACCTGCACTGGTTTATAGATTGGCATAGCTTCAGGGATAGGAAGTTTACTACTTGCTTTCTTCTTCCGAGAGTACACCTTGAGTGTATGATCATGTATACATGTTTCTGTATTCGGATTTGTCACTATAGGAGATGACATAGGCATCGGGATGGGTTCAGGAACATATACAGGTTAAAGTTTAGGCTGAGATTCATTACCACCAAACTTACTCTAATACTCCCCCTGAATCGAAGACTTGGGATAGAAGAAATCTGTCTCAGAAAAAGAGACATCACAGCTAACAAACAACCGTTTTGATATAGGATCATAGCATTTATACCCCTTTTGTGTAGCAGAATAACCAGAAACAAACTTTTTTGGCTCTTGGATCAAGTTCATTGTGTGAGAAGCTGTGAATAAAAGTTGTGCACCCGAAAACCTTTAAAGGAAGGTTAGTTTCAAGATGAGTGGTAATATAGGTTTCTTGAAATTTCTGGAGAGGTGTTTTGAAAGAAAGAACACAACTAGGCATTCTATTAATAAGATAGGTTGTAGTAAGAATAGCATCGCCCCGAAAATTTTTTGGAATATTACTAATGAACATCAAGGCCCTAGCTACTTCAAGAAGATGTTTGTTTTTCCTTTCAGCAATCCCATGTTGTTGAGGACTATTGACATAAGTACTTTTGTGGACAATCCCATGTTTTTGGAAGAATGTATGAAGATGTTGATTAAAATATTCAGTACCATTGTCAGTATGAAGGACTTGAATACTAGTTTGGAACCGATTTTTTATCATTTGATAAAAATTGATGAATACGGTAGAACTTTCAGCTTTGTCCTTCAAAAGAAACACCCAACACAAACGAGTATGGTCATCAATGAATGTAATGAACCATTTTGAATTGGTTCTATTAGGAACACGAGATGACCCCCAAATATCACTATGGATAAGTGAAAAAGGTTTTGTGGATTTGTATTTGGATCTTGTAAAGGAACTTCTTTGATGCTTAGAAAATTCACAAGCGCCATAATGAACACAAAGATCTTTATTTATTGAGATGTTTGGAAACAACCGTGACATATATTGAAAGTTTGGATGACCTAAC
>JAOQMP010000006.1:78116-104826 GCA_027563575.1 Erythroxylum pedicellare
CTCTATTTATACAAGGTGATCCTAGTATATGCAGAAGGAAATAAAATCCTATACAAAATAAAATCCCTATACAATAGTAGAATAAAATCCCTATAGATTAGGATATGATTTCCCACATTCAAATCCCTAGAAATTAGGAACTGATTTTCCCACAGTTATCAGATGATTTTTGACTAATTCTTGAAGCACCTTGTGATCGAAGTCCATTAAGGTCCAATCTTTCCCTCATTCTTAGAAGTATTTCATCTTGCTCTTGTTGATTGATTATTCTTCTATGCCCTTCTGCTATTGTGAACCAGAGCTCCGATATCAAATTGATGTAGGACAAATAGAAAAAATAGTAACTAGTAGCTAAACTCACAAAATTGGGAAATATAGCTGATATTATGCTGTCGGAATATCAAGTTTTAGGTTGGGGTTTCAGCCTGAAGTGCTGATATTTCAGAGTTGGTATAGCTGAGTTTTTAGTATTTGATTGCTGAAATCTTAAATTAAAGTTTCAGGGTTTAGTATGGCTGAAATTTAGGATTGATATGGCTAGATTTAGGGTTTTGTTTGTTGGAGCTTCATGTTAGAATTGTTGGAATTCAGGAACATAAACAATGGAGGATAGGAAACTAAGAACAATTGCTAGGATTTAAGAATCACTCTTTGAAGAAAGCATCACACCTGTTTGGAAACTCAAGTTTGTAGAAAAATTCAGGATATATTATTATTGAAGAGTTGAATACTCACATGGGATTTTCATTTGACAACATAAACTGATCCTATAGAAAAAAACATGGAGTCTAGCTTGTAGACCAGCTCTCACTCCTATAGACCTAATTATAAACTTGATTAAGCTATGAATATCGAGAGATGTACAAACCATTGGTTGGACAGCTCATTAGTTATTACTTATAGGACCAAATATAGCATATTCAGTTAGTGGTACAAGTTAGTTTATGCATGATCGTGGAGATGTACAGTTGCATGCAACTTATAATAACTTTGTTCTTGAGGCATATACTGATGGCGACTATATAGATTTACTGATTGATAGAGGACATACTTTATTATAAATTTTTGGAAGGAATCTTGTAACATGGACGTGTAAGAAACGTAATGTTCTGGTTAAATCAAGTGCAGAATCAGAATTCAGGTTTATGGCATTGCGCATTTGTGTGTCATTATTGTTCAAAATTATTCTTGATGATTTGCAATTAAGATGAAGTGGCCCAATGGGACTGTATTGTGATAATAAATTTGCCACAAATATCTCACACAATCTAGTCGATCATAATCAGATAAAACATGTTAAAATTGATAGACATTTATCAATGAAAACTTGTAAACCTTATGTTCCAATTGGAGGTCCAACATGCAGATGTTCTTACTAAAAGATTTTGCTACTCATATTTCAAAATATTCTTAGCAAGTTGTGAAAGTTCACGATCACTATTTTGAGGTAGAACATAGAAAAGTTTATATAGATATTCACAACCTTTTGGTCAATCAGTTGATGACATGAGTTGTCCGTTGTATCTGTATATTGAATATACAGATGTATATTTGTAATACCTTATTCTTAGGAATTTTTACATATATTATTCTTCTTTTATCATTGTATCAGATCTGTGTAGCCCCTTTAGAAGATGAATTTCAGCTATTAACCAACAGCATTAAAGTAGTCCTAAATTTCATAAGCCAATAAAGACATCCTTTCTTTCTATTTTATTATATAGTAGTGGATTCCATGTTTGGACTTATGTTACTGTCCTAGCAACCCAGCTTGCATATTGATTAGTTTCTAGATGGCACAGGAGAGTAACTACATGACGGCATCATATGAAGAAGTTACTATTTCCTTTACTACCTATAAATGCACGCAAATTGATTAAAGCTGTATAGGAGCATTTGACATGACGGTCTCGTCACACTAATTTGACAAGTGTACCTATTTGTATTTATTATCTTTGTGATTCTTGATTCTTTGCATCTGTTACATCCTTTTCTGAGCCCGTCAATTGCAATTTTGTGTACAGGAACCTACTGGGTCATCTTTTGCTATCCAGTGAAGAATGGAAAGGTGGTCATCTAGCCAGCAGGTGCTGCATCATAGATACTGATAATGGTGAAAGGAAGGATGGACTTAAATCTGGACATGAAATCCTTGGTGCTGGAGCTCTTTCTTGCTATGCAATTGCAAACAGAGATCCTAGGTTTTCATTCCCAACATGTGGTTGTCTGTGCTTGAATGGAACTGCGATTGTCCAAGCGCTGCAGAAGTAATGACTTTTTTCCTTCCACAATTCTCCACCCTTCGCCTTCTTTCCTGCTTTTAACAGACACGTGCTTGTGGTTGAATTCTGTACTGTAGAAATTAGTATTCATGACAAATAATTTCTTGTTTTTTGAACCTTTTTCTTAATTTGCAGACACTTGCATCAGGCTCCATGGAACTGCGTCGCACAATACTTGTTAATACTTAATCTCCTGCAGAAGGCACGTGAAGAGAGATACCCTCAACAACTATGTGCGACAGTTCAACGGCTGATTCTTATAGCACTTGCTAATAAGTCATATTCTCACAAAAGCATGTCTTGCCAATATCAAAAACTGCTTCTTCTGCTTTGTGCTTCTGAAGTAAATTTGCACGCTGGGAATAATGTGGAATGTATCGAGTATGCTCAAAATGCATCTCTACTTCTGCTTCCTAATAACTACCGGTTTTTTGGACACTTACAGCTATGTCGGGCCTATGCTGCTGAAAGTAATTTTATAAACCTTCAAAAGGAGTATAGAAGATGTTTGGAGCTAAAGACAGATTATCATATAGGCTGGGTATGCCTTAAGATCATGGAATCACAATATGATATACAAACTGAATCAAATATTGTGAGGTTATGTTTCCTCGAATGCCCAAAAGAGATGAAGAAATCATGGAATATGTGGATGGCAGTGTTTAACTTGCTTCTGGGTTTAATATTTTTGTGGAATCAGGATCTATTGTCTGCTGAAGAATTGTTTATGCAAGCTTGTTCACTTGCGGGGGCAGATGCCTGTCTCTTCTTAGCTCATGGTATTAATCAGTTAGTTGACTTGCTCTGTTTAATTCCTTTCCAGTGTACTTTAATTCTCATCTAATATCAGCTCAAATCCTAACAGATCTTTTGCAAGTGCTTTTTTAACCTTAATGTCTATGGAAAATAGAGCAGTGTGATGATTGGAAATAAACTTTTTAGGCCCCTTGTTTCTTTTCATTACTGAATCACTAATGGACCCAGGTGCCACATGCATGGAGCTTGCAAGACAATCTCACAGTTCCGAATTCTTGTCCCTTGCTATAAGAAGTCTGAAAAAAGCGCATGCAAATTCCATTATTTCAATACCTATGGTATTTTTGTTGCTAGCACAAGCAGAAGGGAGCCTAGGTTCGAAACAGATGTGGGAGAAGAACCTACGGCTTGAATGGTATTCTTGGTCACCAGGTATGTGTGTAAATCATGCATGTAGTTTGGTTGTATATCTGTATGTTTTTGCATAAAGTGACCAAGCAGCTGCATAAGAGTATGAGGAAGCCAATATAGATTTTGGTTAAATTTGAAACTGGTCAGTTATCATACTCATTCAGTTATTTCGTTGGTTTCAAAAGTTAATAACATTACAATAGGGTGATGCTGTTGTCTTTCATTGTTACTAGTCAAATATATCATTTCAGAATTTTTGCTCCCTTCGGTGAATAACAATGAAGCAGCATAACTCTTTTTAGATGATATTTTTCTCTATTTCCTGTATCTCCAAATTGCTTTTGAGGTGGACAGCCACAAGAAGTTTGAGGATTAAAAGATACTGTCAACAGCATGTCGTTGTTATCCCTTCACAAAACCCTATGTTACTGGATCTTTTATTAACCACACTAATCACAAAACCCCCTGTTACTAGATCTTTTATCTAACCATGCTATCATAGGGTTTGTCAATGATAGCTAATAATTCCCCTGCAAATGAAACCATTTCTTGAATAGAATATCTAAATTTGCGTTTAGTCATGTATATGGTGATCAAAATGGGATGAGGAAAGCTTGTGTACATTTGGAGTCTACATGAATCCCAAGTAAACTTGGCGAATGTAAGATGGGTTGAGATACATATTTTCTTTTGCACTTTATCAACAACCTTCACTTATGAAGACGTTATTTATTTACCCTTTACAGAAACAAGGCCTGCAGAACTGCACTTTCAAATGCATTTACTTACAAGGCAAGGGGAGCTTGGGTTTGACTCTTCATACGGTGTGGAATTATGCCAAAGCCCAGAGAAATGGGTTCTTCGGGCAATCCATAGCAACCCTTCTTGTTTCAGATATTGGAGAGTTCTGCAAAAGCTTATAGGATAAGCGACGCTGTTCTACGCTGTAGAGATTTCAAGAACTTATAGAATGACTGATGTTCTGCCAAGCCACCAAATGGAATAGAAAATTGTAAAGAGTTCCTAGAAATTATGTGATACAAGAATGAACTCAAAAACTGAAAGGGAAAGAAAATTAGCCGGTGGAGAACTGATGGTGAGTAGAATAGAAGACAATGTCCTCCGTTGTTTCTTGATCATTGTAATTTGAATAAAATAATTGCAATGCTTATACGTTATCAGCTTCCCAACAGTTAGGTAAGCTTGTAAGAGAAACATGAGGTGTAAACTGAAAATGTTGGTCCTAGTTATATATCTATATATTCGGTTCATGCTATGTTCAGTGCTGTGGACTAGTTATTGTTTCCTATCCTTGTTTTCCTCGAGTAGAGACAGATGTACTCACAATCAGCTTATCAGCAATTTATTAAGCTTGTAACAGCCGAACCTTGAGTTCTACAAATTCAGAAGAATAGTTAAAAACTGAAAGTGCTCAGACATAAAATATAACGTACAATAGTAGGGTGGCAATTTGATAGAAGGAAACATTATAATTATATTTGTATGTGGGAATGCACGATTTATTGTTGCAGAAGATGGTGAAGATTAGTTTTAGTAGTTATCTGACAAGACCAAGAAAAGTAGAGGAGGAGCGTTCAAAGTGATCGGAAGGATCCCAGTCCAGAGAGGAGGAGAGGATCTTGGACAAAGTCGCGACAACTTGAGGCATGGAGGGTCGTTCATTAACGTCAAAATGAACACAGACGTTAGCGAGCTGCGCCATGGAGAAAGCTATATTCAATGGGTACTCTTCTCCCAAACATGGATCCATAAAGTTCCTTAGCTTCTCTCTGACGTTCTCTCCCTCTGTCACAGTCTTTATCACTTCACTCAACAACTGATGATTCTTGACGCCGTCATTATCAGTAACGGTAGCAGGTTCCCTCCCAGATAAGAGCTCCAACATGACAACCCCAAAAGCGAAGACATCTAATTTGGGAGTGATGAGTCCGTTCTCTATGTATTCAGGAGGCATATAACCCTGAGTACCCACCACATGCCTAGTCAGTTGCATGTGGTCATTGTCCAACCTTCTTGCTAGCCCGAAATTTGCAACTTTTGCACTCAGATTAGCATCTAACAGAATGTTACTAGTCTTCAAGTTCTTGTGAATGTAGGGGGGGTTAGTGTAATTGTGAAGATAACTGAGAGCATCAGCCACATCGTAAGCAATTTGAACTCTCTGCTTCCAAGATAGTGAAAGTGCTGCTTCGTCTTGATCTTGGTCTTGCTCTTGCTCTTGGCATTTTTTGTTGCTGTTGTGAAGCCAATCTCTGAGAGATCCATTTTCAGCATACTCGTAAACAAGGTAAGTATTGCCCTGGTGGACGCAGAAACCAGACAGTCTAATGATATTGGAGTGATTAATCATCTTGAGGATGTTGATCTCGGCGGAAACATCCCCCTTTAAGACCTTCACAACACCAGCATCTCCCTTGAAGGATCCTCTGTAAACCGATTCCTTAATTCTGTTAGTTTCCCCAAAGTAGGCCGTGGCATTCTCTAAGTCCTCAAATCTGTACAATGTCAAGGAATCGACGGCATATCTGATTTCATGAGACGAGGGTTTGGTTACGCCATCTGAGGAGATTACTACAGGAGCCTTAGATTTAGGTAGTTGTGAAGAAGTGCGAGATTTGCTGCGCCGCCAAAACAGAAAAGCGAGAACAGAAAGGAGTAGCAGCAGAAGAGCTCCTCCTCCAATCCCAATCCCAATCCATTTCCATTTATTCTTGCTGTTGGACGACCCATCACCATTAGCAATAGGGTTGCCTGGAGCGGACTGAGGTGGTGGTGGTGACATTCCGGAGGAGTGAATCTTGGGTTCAGAATTCAAAGGAACCAGAATTGGCGTAAAGGGAAAAATAACATCCTCTGCAGATAGTCTGTTAGCATCTAAGACTCGCTGTTCTTGGACCCCGAATAACTGGGCAATGGAAGAGATGGAATCGCCCCAATTGACAATGTAAGTGAGTAAGTAGTTGACACCAGAAGCGGTCTGGTTGGAAGTTGGGCAAGCACATCTAAGGGGCACATGAATGGAGAGGCCGACAGAGAGATTAAGGAAGTAATACGGGTTCTGAGCCATCAAAGCTTGACAAGTGGTGAGACCTTGGTAAGTGTTGTTGGCGACGCTGAAGTAAGTCTCTAAACGCTGTTTGAGGATGTAGGAGGCGTTGTGCTGGTAGTAACTGGAATTGGAACAGGAGCAGTCGATGGGCACAATTAGAAGGGTGTCTGTGGGGACAGGAGAGACGTCGGAGGAGATGTTGTTTATGGAGGCGATGAGAGCAATTGACCGTTGCTCCAAATCCAACAAATAACCGATGTCGACGGCGGAATCGTAGGTAGGGGTTGATCTGTAGGTGAGGTAGGATTTGCATGAAGATTTGTACTTGGGGTCTCCGTTGCATAGAAAACCTCTAGTAGAATTAGTGTCAGACGTCGGATTCTCGCAGTCAAGCTGTTTATTGTTAACATAAGCTTGCTGAGCTTGTACCTGTACTACTACTACCACCATTACTAAGACTAACAACAAGAACAACACAGATCCTCCTCCACGTCCATCCCATCTCTGCAATAATTTAGCCATATCTGAAGAAAAAGACGAGAAAGGATGGTTGTGACAGTAGTTTCGGACTTTAAAAAAACAAAAGAACAAGACTTACCACAGGTTTCAAGTCAGGCTAGTAATCGTAACAGCTACGACATTGACCTTGGACCGTGGCCGTGTAGATTAATCTGTACCGTTGAAGATGAAGAACCGTATACCTTGACTTTGGAGGGAGCCATCGGGACTCGACTCAACTCCGAATAGAGTAGATCCACAAAAGATGAGCCCAAACAAAGGTGTCACTCTCTTTATTTTTATCTTCTCATTCGTTCAGTGCATGTAATAGAAAAGGCCCATTTTCTCTTTAAGATTGATTAATAAATAACGAAAAGATGCAGATCCAGAGCAGCTTAGGCGCTTCCTTTTCCACAATTCCGGAGGCTTCCTTCTGTTTCCCGATTCCGAAGAAGTCCTTCCCTACTATCTATCTCCCAATTCGAAAGCCCAAGAAGCTTTCTCTGTCGGTGAAATCGTCGGTCTTTAGTTCCACTCCCAATTCATCTTCCATGGCTGTCGCTGCCCCTAATAAGTGGGCTCAGACCACTGTTACTTTGCCTCCACTTCGCCGTGGCTGCCATCTCGTTACCTCCCAGGTTTCCCCTTCCATTCCATATCTATTCGTAGTAATCTCGACTTGATTTGATGCGTGAATGACACCTGTAGCTTGTAGTTGGAAATTATTAATCTTGATTGAACAGCTGCTAATCACTTAAACTTTGCAGATTTTGGATGGAATTGGAAAAAACTTGTCAGAATTCAAGTGTGGCCTTGCTCATCTCTTCTGTAAGTCAGCCCCACCACCGAACGCCCTATTCCCTTTCCTAATAAAGAATATCTTCGTTCTTAACTAACAAAAAGCCTAAATCTTCAGTGCACCATACAAGTGCCTCTCTTACTATCAACGAGAACTATGACTCTGATGTTCGTGATGATACTGAGACATTCCTTAATAAGATTGTTCCAGAGGTTACCTTCTTGCTCTCATCCTCCACGTTACCTTGATTATAGTTGGGATTAAGAAGAGTTCGTTCAAATCTCCTTCCTACTCTTACACCTATGTCAATTTTTTCTTTGTCTATTTCTCAGGGAAGATCTGCTCCTTGGAAGCACACGTTGGAAGGTTTAGTCGTCCTTACACTCCTTATTCCTATCTTTCCATTCTTGTACAGAACAGAAGTATATCTACAAAATAAGGCTTCTACTTTTCATTTGTGTTGTATATTCCAGGACAAATAGAGCTGTAGGTCTAGTTGAACCATTCGCAAGTTGGATAAGCGAGATGACAATAGTAAAAATGCTGATAAATCAAATTTTGAAGAACCTGATTGTCAGGCTTTTTTTTCATCCGGCTTTATTCAATTCTAACCTACTGATTTGTGCAGAAGGAAGAACCAGAGTATTTCCATTTTATTTTTCTCTGAACTTTTGATTGTTGTCCTTCCATTTGCTGATATAAATCTCTTAAAATTCTTATAGGCCCAGATGACATGCCAGCGCACATTAAATCCTCCATGTTTGGATGCTCGCTCACGTGCGGATGTTTCTACCATTTTTCTTCAATTACTTTATTAATATCTTCATAGTCAGCTTTCTGATTCGCCTTGCTCTTCTGGTCACCTGCAGGATTCCAATTACCAACGGGAAGCTCAATATGGGGACTTGGCAGGTACTTGTACATGTTTAGATTGAGAGATACTTAGCCTGTAAATGCACAATAGCTGCTCCTTATGTATGTGTCAAAACACTCTAGATCAACTTCTGTCTGTTGTGAATTCAAATGAACTTTTCATCTTTCATTCGTTTTTCAGGGAATATGGTTGTGTGAGCACCGTGACTACCCTACTGCACGTAAAGTTGTAGTAACTCTAAACGGAATATGAGGGCGTTGGGGTTGCCTTCAACACCTCACCCCTCACCTTTTCACCACCAAATATCGAACATTAGCTGCTGTTTATTTCTTCATTTCGACCGTGTTGTCGTGAGAAAGTGGAATGACTTCATCTATACTCCTGTCAATGAGCTTACCAGTTGTTCTTGCTGTCCATTGTCACGGAAATGTAATTAATAAATGAATGATCAAGGCTATAAAATGGAATGTCCTAACAGTTGTTTATAAACTGCGTGGTTTTCAGTAATGCTTTTGTGACAAATAGGAATCACAATCGATCAGAAATAAGAAACACGTAACCAATCGCCGTGGAAGAAAAGAGAATAATGTAGCAAGCCATTGGTTCCGCTACTTGAATAATAGGCACTGTAATCTAACAAATATTCTTATTACACGCAGTTTTTGGTGATATTAGCTATTACATGATTGATTTCAAAGGGGATGATTTCATAACTATGAAATTATGAGTGCCAGATCCATTGGCTGCTAAGATAAAACTGATTCAGCAAAACTCAACTCTATTTATGAGTGCCAGATTCGTTGGCTGCTAAGATAAAATTGATGCAGCAAAACTCAGTCTACATGGAGCAAATTGAACTTCAAATAGATATATACATACACAGAAATGCCTCACACATATTTTATAACATTATATTAGTTAGGCACATAGGGGATACAATCATCAATCAGAGATATCAGGCCACACACCTGAAGAAGACACAAGGAAGACTACGGAGAAACTGTTAAGATGAAAAGTTAGATCATTCCACCTATAACATAATATTCCGGATTAAAAGTGTACGACAAAGAAACCTGCAAAGTAATACATATGGGAAGCAACTGCCGCCGTGCTTTCTCTCCAAATTTACCTATGTCATACAAAGTCTCCTTTGCCTTCTCTTAGACTTCTTCCTCTTCTGTAGTCAATTTCAGCATCCGAGCTTGACAATCCCAGATGATATTTCCTGCTAATTTTAGAGGATGACACTTTTGGGAATATGTCTTCATCAGTCACAACATGACTTGATCCACGATGCCTCCTTGATTTGGCATCTGATTTACATTAAAGAGAAAAAGTGCTTGAATTAGTGGCTTTCTGGAGTAGAAAAGGTCCTTCAATTAGTGGCTTTCTGGAGTAGCTTGGCACACTTCACAATACCGAATCATTCACATACCAAAAGAAAAAGGGGGGGCAAAGAAGCAAAGACTGCAAAGCCATAGCGCCAGGCCATAAAAAGCCACAGATGTATGGGATTATATCAGTCATTTGTAGTGGTGAGGGGACATCTTTTGTGACAGGAATGGCGGCAGCTTCTCACAGGACGTAACATTTAAACAAGGAAAGTTGCGCAAGAAAGAGAGAAGAATACTGTTCAACTAATTTATCCTAGGACCTCTGTACTAAAGAAAGATATAACAATCGATGGTCAAAAGACTCCACTAGTATTTAAATTTCTCATCAGCTTTCATGAGATTAACAAACAATGAACAAAAGATAAAGCTTAATATGAATAAAGGTATAGAAGTCACCTTCATATGCATTGGGTGAGTCTGGCATTTCAAGGCATAAACCCTCATCGACAAGATCCCATTTGAATTGAAGACTATTTTGATTCGTCAAGTTTGTTTGCACCTTTTGTGGTTTTTGGTCCTTGTTTGGTTGCCCGGCTTCCATATTGTCCTCTGCGGTAGGTTTATTTGAAGTGAAAGGAGTCATTGTAAATGAGTCCTCCATTACATCAGAGATCTCTACATATTGAGGAGTAGTGATCATTTCATCCGCACTGAAACCGAAGGATGCTCTATAAGCTTCTATTTCCTCAGCATCTTGCTTAGGGCTCCTACTGTGTCTGGTCTGATGGACATTCCCATTTGCGGGATAAGAATCAGAATCTTTGGAGACACTTAACCTCCCACCAGTATGTGGAAATGGTGGATTATGGTCCAGATAAAATTGTGCAAATGTAGCAGGACAGAAGAAATTAGAATCATGAGAAATAATGGGGGCACCAGTTGATTCATTTCCAGAAAGCCTGCCTGAGCCACTCCTAGAATATTTACCATTGCGGGGAGAAACTGAAGGATCCCATCGGGGGTGAAACTCTCGTTCATGAAATGATGATGATAAACAGTCACCTGAGTTCCTAGAAATTGGAGATAAGAGACTGCTGGCAGGACTTCCGGGATAAAGTGAATATGTAGCCTGAAGATCATTCACAGCCATACAGTTTGACTTTTCGGTGCTTCTGATATCCACAGAAGATGTGAGGAACCGAGCAAATGGCACATCTGGGGAAGAGGGGGTGGTTAAGTGAGCCAACTCAGGTGGAGGTGTAAGAGGAGCAGTAGATGGCTCAGTAGTAAAGGTTGAGAAAACCGGAGGAGAAACTAGCTGTGTTTCATGGGCGTAAGGCCCAGTGGCAAACATTGTAGAAGAGGGCCCCCCAGGTGAGTTGGCAGATACTGACAAGAAGCAACTAGGTGACTGTGCAGTGGAAGGAAGAGCAGAATTCGTAAATGATGCAGGAGAAGAAGGTGGAGCCAGAAGTGATGGAGCAAGGGTTGTCGCTTGGTTGGAAGCAGCACCTGCTTGAGGTCCATTTGGCTGGCTTGCTGATGAATTGCTCTCAGGTATACGAGTTGCAGGCACAATACGTTTTCCACCTTTTTGGGCACCAAAACAAGATAATGCACCTAAACATCCTCCCCATCTTTTTCTCTGCCAATACATAAACCACTATAACTGTAACCCGTATTGATAACCATATACAGAAATTGCAGTCAAACAAGAGTAACAAAAGTTGCATGGATCATGCAAAGCATGAAAAGAACAGAACAACCCACTAAATATTGTTTTTAAGGCATAAATCTCACGGAGACAAGACATAGCTGATGGGTAAGTAAACATATGCATCCAACTTTTAATGTGGAAGTAATTGATGCATGGAAAAAATATGGAAGCGAAAAAGCAGTTGCCATGTATGCTTGCACTAATGAATGTATTGAATGCATGCAACCGACAAATTATAAACTAGTAGTAGGATCACATGCATCTAAAACCAAAGATGAGTACAAATATATATGTATGAGTTCATTATCTCATAAGTTTGCATTATCCAATTAACTCATTACCTGGTTTATATGCATCATCCAACTGACCAAAACACAAATGAGGGCGAACTTTATAATTTTGGAACTTAACTCATTGCAACCACACCACATAATCTCAACTTAATGCTCATCTCATTCAATATAAAAAGTATGCAGTTCCATATTTGATATCATTTAACCAGTCACATTAAACTGTTGCACTTTCATTTTTTTTCTAGCATGAGGCAATTATAAGATATAAGTTTACAATTTGCGATTAGGATTTCATATCTATCACCAATTTTCGACTTCTTTTAACCAACATACTAGGAGCAAAGTAATTATTTTATTCTTCATGAGAAGGAATTCCTTAGGGATACAAGTTTACAACCAACTAAATCTTTTTACAAGTACATTTCAGTGAAGAAACAACTGTTATCGACAGCTAAATATATTATGGGGATGCAATTGGCAAGCATATTATCCACAGCAAAATATACAAGAAAATCCCATTGATAGTAGTCACATATCTGGGTACTGCGAAAAAAGTAATGGAGGCCAAACAATAGATAGCTAGCTCTCATTACGCGACGAGATGATAGATTCGAAACTGGCTCGAAATTGACCCAAGGTCTGTCAGGCATTTATTTAAATGGAGAAGAAGACGTCAAACATTACCGAATGCTGATTCCGAGAACGTGAAAACAGAAAGAAATGAGGCATTATTTGGTCTTGGAAAAGAATGCCAGTGTTAGGATTCAAAGATCGTACTAAGTAAAACCCAATTGTTGTATTTAACAGATCCGACCACAAATAATAATATTTTTCCAATTCATTCCTTTCTTTTTCCCCCCTTAAGGTTTTCTCTTTGGCTCCTCTCAAACACACAAAAGGGAAAAATTAATGTCTGTCTTGCATGGAAACTAATATGAGAAAATACGTAAAAACAAGCAGACAAATACATAGATCTGAAGATCAAGAAGGGTTAGATATTAAATAATAAAAAAGCAAAAGCACGTAAACTTAAAACAAAACCTCAGATCCAGATCTGACCCAGACAGCAACAAGAACAAGACATGAGAAGATAAGGGAGAAATACCCGTTCCTGATGAGGGAATCTGTTCTGCTCTGACCCCATATCCAAAACTTTTAACTTTTGGCTACGCCGACTATGCTTATTGTTTCACTGATACGTCTAGTAAGAGCAGAAGTAGAATCAATGGAAGAAGGATGGGAATGGTAAGTGAACAGTTCACATCAGTAAGACTTAGTAACAGCTGCTTCCTAGTAGCAGTCCGGGCCAGTCCTAGTTGCGAAATTCACTAACAAACAAGTTAAGCTTTCGAGAAACCTAATCCCATAAAACTTGGGACAGCAATACAACACAAAGGATGGATTATAGATCAGGCATTTAGTATGAAGATTTCAACAATGGAGAAACTGACGACCTGGTCTCGTCCCCGCCAAAACTCACCCCCTGGATAAAAGAAGAAGGAAACGGGAAAGAGACTAGACTGAGCAGAGTGAGGAAAGGAAGATGAATAAATAAGATTTTAGTATTTTATGGATTATTGAATAAAAAAGGGGGAAAAAGGGAAGACAAGACAAAGACAAAACTAAAGTGATAGAGATACTTGAGAGATGAGAGAGAGAGGGGGGCAGTCGACGGACACAACCCAATGAGATAAAGACGGACTCGCTCTCTTTGTTCATTTTGTGAACCCAGTATAAGAATATGAGGAGTCTTATTCAACTCAACGAAGGGTTTAACTGTTTGATTAGGGTTTATACATTTCATTGTAATGGTTTACTTTTTTCATTCCATCTCTTATTACAGGGTCTATCAAATGGAAACCAAATTAACTTTGCTATATCATGTCTATGCTTTCCCTCTCTCTTTATATTAAAACGTGATAAGTGGGTCTAAATAAAGCAGAATCTGAAAAAATCTGATAATACGTAAATTTCCTCAATGCTTATAAAATAAATCGAGAACAAAAAATTCTATTGACACCGTAATTATTCAAGCTATTACTTATCTTTCTAAAAATAAAAAAGGTGTAAATTAAGAATATATATATATATATATATATATCATTTTTGATACTTACTACGCTTTTTAGTTTAGTACAATGTTAAACAAATACTCAGACAGTCTTTAATTTTTGAGTTGAAATTGATAGATAGGATTGCAATATTTTACTAGTTTGTGTTTAGTAACATTAGTAGAAAATTACTGAGATGGTGGACAGTGGATTGAACATTGTTAATACCATAATTCTCATTTACAAACATGAATAGGGTCATCAAGTTATGACATCGTCTAATGTTTATGGTGTTTAGTAACTTAGTTGTATAAGAAATTAGGAATCGAATAAGAGAAACAGTAACGTAAAGAAGTTTGTACGTGTTAGAATTTTTAACGCAAGTAATGAATAGATCTGTAGAATAAAGAATGCAAATAGCAGTATTAAGAAGTCTGTATTGATGCCACAGGGAGGGAAGTAACTCTTAACTCTGTTTGTATCTTGTTCAAGGCCTCAGTTTGGGTTGATCAATTTAATATTAATAAATTAAATTAAATTATTATTATTAGTAAATTAAATAAGGTCACGTAATATCAAATATCAAAATATGTAATGTTGCAAGTGATTGTAAACTTTTCTTTCACATTTTGGATCCAATCAAAATGCTATGACTCAATTGCTTAATACTAAGGAATATGTATAAATTGTCATTGCAATAAGTTTACTTTTAAAATATCAATTTAGAATTTGAAAATACCAATTAAAATGAACGTAACTCGGTTAACTTTAAACCGATCGAACCAGATCGGGACTCAATTTTAGTATCTAGTATAAACAACTTTGGTACATACATTCAGTTTCTTACTTTAAACACTTCATTCTTTTGGTTACAATGGAATAGTCAATGCATTTCCACCTCAAAAGCCATTGAATTAGGTTTTTAAGTGATCCGATGAGAGGAATAGTATTTTCCATATTCCTTCCCTCCTCCTTTATCCGGGCTTGGGACCGGCTGTGTAATGACAAGGCCTTGAATAAGACACAGGCGGAGTTAAGTTTTACTTCATTCCTCGACATCAATACAAGCTTCTTAATATTACTTACCATTTGTCTTTGTAGACATTCTTTATTCTACAAACACATTCATTACAATTTTTTTTTTGCTTTTACCGTTTCTCTTCTTCAATTCTTAGTTTCTTATACAACCAACATAAACATTAGATGAGATCATAATGTTTCTAAATGAAAATTATAGTATTAACAAATTTTTAATCCTTTTTCTACCTTCTTAATAATCTTCTACGAATGTGAATACAATCAAACAAGTAAAATATTGCAATCTCAAATACCAATCTCAACTCAAAAACGAAAGACTTTCCAAGTATTAGTTTAATATTAAACTAAACTAAAATGTGTAATAAGTAACCAAAACAAAACTCAACATTCTCCATTGTTACATGTCACATCAATTTTGACACCTGTTTTTTAATTATATAATAATTAACTACACAAGTTTTAACACTAAATATCATATAACTATGCATGCTTAAAAACTTATTCAAGGTGAACTCAAACTTCTCCCACATTTATATCTATAAGCACAAACAAAGAGATTGAATTGATCACATTACAAAATATTTTAACTAATTAATCCAAACATCCAAATATATTATTACGAATTTTATATTTATAAATTGATAAATTGAAAAAACATTTAAAAAGAAATACATTTATTATAATCACATGTATCAATTCCATAATAATTTAATTATTTTTATTGATATGATCATTCTAAAATATTAACTCAATGATAAGTTTTAAAAAATTTATGAAATATTATAAAAAACGAGAAGAATAGAACATTTGTTCATAAATATATTTGGCATGAACATATTTGGATGGCTTTAGATGGTGACTGTCTTTTAGTTGAAAATATTTTCGAACAATTGAAATTGTCACTTTTTCTTATTTGATTTTAGATAATTTCATTAAACTTGAACCTTTTATTATCAAAATAATTTCTATTAATTATAGTGTACTATAGAAAGAAAGATAAATTTAATCATTACAAGGATATAAAATAATATGTACTTAAATATGTCTATATATATATATATATATAAGTCTATTTTCTTAATTTAAATTTCCTTTATCCTACGTATTATACTTAGATAAGATGCAAGTAAACAACTAACAATCATAATGATTATTAAGCTAGTGTGGGAAATTTTTAGAAGGATAAGTAATGGTGCCCACATTCTAAATAATAACATTGTCAATGGACTTTTCTTTCCCCATTTTGTTGCTAAGAATACTGATAACGAAAGCGGAACGAGGACGAAACTAAGTTAATCCCTGGACCTGACCTTGTAATTCGATAAGTAAGTACAAAGAATCATCGATCATTCCAATAGACCCACTTCCTACGTCATAACATAAAGAGGGAAGCGAAAGTAGAAACGTACCAGTGGGCATAAAAATATCTCCACTTAGTAGCAAAGTTGGTTTGGTTTTTATTTGACGAACCTGTAACAAGAGATTGAATGAAAAAAGTAAACCATCACGATGAAATGTACACAACCTAATCAAACAAACTTTCCAAATAATCAAACCTTAATCTTAATCTGCTTCTTCTGTCAATCCCACCTCATTAAAGCTGAGATTACTATACTAGGTTCATAATACTAGTAAGGCAAAGATTATCATATTTGATTAACAAAATGAAAATAAAATAAAATAAACATATGACTATGTGTATAAATACTAAGATTGCTTTAAGACCCATTCCTTCAACTTTTCACCACATTTCAGTGATTTTGTCGGTAGTTCTAACAATAAATTCTAATTATCCACCAGTCACGACCATTTTAAAGCCTTTCATTTTGTTTACTTCCGACCTTGCCAGTTAAGGCATTACCTGGTCAATTTATGAATATCCTCATCGAGCCATGCTACTTCAACAATTACCAATCATTAAGAGCTGAATGACTACAATTTGAAGTACAAATTTTCCATTCAAAAGCCTTCTTTGATTCAATTCATGAATCAAAACAACAAAATCAAATTCAGTAAATTGACAAGTTTTGTCTCAACATCACTTCATTTAGTTATAGACTAGATTCATAACCTCTAAAGGTCCAGAATCTTGCCCAAATGATTTGACTACCTACTTTCATATTTTTGCTTGTATCGGGAATATTCTGTTACAAATTCAAGATTTTTTAGATCCAAAGTTTTGACAAGAGTTTTATTCAATTGTATAGTTAAGCACCTCACAAGTGAAAAAGATTTGGCAAACACAAGTAGCAATATTTTGAAGCCTCCCACATATGTTGAAGTTAACTTGTATTGTTGGTAGAAAGAATTTAATGCAGGTCTGTACAACAAATTGGTGTTCCAAAATGTCAAGCAAGCAAGAAAAGAATATACTGATTGCGAGTTTCTAAGAGGAGAAACTCATCTGCAACAGAGAGAGAGCTACAAAAATGCAGAGTCAGTAATTCATCCTCCATAAAGTAAAAACTTCAGGGTGAAGATTGTTGTCAACCAGCCACCCACAATCTGAAACAATAATATAATCACATCAATACCTGCAGAAAAAGTTTCATCCTATTTTATTTTCTTTTACCATTTAAGACTCATGGAGCAACAGTAAAATTCACATACATGCCAGCACAAACTGCAAACGATTACAAGGTAGCTAAAACCAACATTGATTGTTTCTAAACAGTCACATCTATGTCACAAATGGATAGATATTGCAGTGTGTGCAAATAGAAAGTAGCATACTTTAGGCACATGTTACGCAGGCAACTGCAATGCAGAACTCTCAACTAGGAAAATAATATAAATGGAGAGGTACTCCCCTGGAAAAGCACGTTGATAGAAGCATGACAAATACTTTTAGACATTTGAAAATCCAGCTTCACATAAATCGCCCCACTCTGACAAAACTAAAAAGGCAGATTCTCCATTTCACTTAATAAAAACCTTATGGTCTTAGCATCTATCTCGCATATATAACAAATACAATAAGTCGTCTTTTAGCCCGCTCTTTCCAATATATATTCCACAGACTGCCAACTGTAACATATGATTATGAGAGGAATAGAAAACAACTCAAGTCGCATTCATCTGTTTGTTAACACGCAATTTAACATTAAAATTACAAACTGTCCATCCACAAGTACTCTGAGACAAGGACCAAAAAGATGATGAGAAAGGGAACTTTCTCTTCCCATTCTGTACTGTTTGGGGAAATCTTTCAGCTTCGCAAGCCTAGTGCAAGACTGACATTCTTTCTCGCTACTAATCAAGTAATATATAAATGAATCTCCAGCGTAACCAGAGTTGCATGTGATTGCACATATTATTCATGGTAATAAATCGTTCCTAAAACAGGATGATAAACACATCGATACAACTATTTCTTAGACAGCCAATATTGACAGACAATTGGTTCATATATAACTGAATGAAATTAAATTCCTCATTCATTCATTCATTGATCAACAAGGGAAAATTGGTACCATGACAACAATAAATTACGGATAAGTTTGCAGACATATCGTACATTTCAACTCAATGAATCAAATAAGCAGTAGATGCCAAGGTTTGATTCATCAAAGTTCAAATAGAGCTTTGCCTGTGCTTAAGCTCACTAATAGGAATGAATATTTGAATAAGTTTGGAACATTCTTCTGTTGAACAACCTCAAGCTTCTCTAGATAAGCCAGTAAATACAAAGTGTCAGAGGCATAATGAACGAAATAACAGAAAGGTAAAGTCAACTATTTTCAAACTCCAAAAAGCAAGAGACACAACGTTACACAATGGCATGCATAGATCATACAAGTCATCGTGGAGCCAAAACCAATATCCATGACTTAGAGGCATTATAAATTACTACAGGGAGCAAAATATCTATACTATTTCAAACTTTAAAGACAAGGAGCAGAACACTACACAATGAAGATGGGAGGATAAACACATTTCAATCAAAAAGCTCTTCCGAGATTACTGTATGCTATTACTTACATAATTAACAACTTGGGAACTCAGTGATCCACGACACTTGCTAATTCAGTGATCCACGACACCTGAACAGCAGAGTCGTTAAATTAAGATAGGTCAAGAATAAATCAAACAAGACCAACCAATTGAGGTATGCATTCCAATCTTACTTCCTAGAACCACAGTTGCAGGGTATCTTTTTCTCCTCCAAGGGAAATTTGTAGTTGTAAGTAATTTCTTCACCCGCAGCTATATGACGTTTTGCATAAATAAAAATCTTTTTTTCACCTTCAACAGTTATAACCTTGGTATAGCAGTTGGGCTGCAATAGGCAATAATTTCAATTCAGTTGACAAGAAATGTGGTTAGTGTATTTGTTATGTTAATCAATATCATGTTTTTCATTGAGCTACCTCACAAGAATGGTTTATGAACCTCGCAATCCCACCACGTTTAGTAGCATCAACCTGAAGAATTGAGCAGAACATTAAGCAATTACTCATTTGTCCTAATCATGTGTACCAAACACTATGGAAGAAAAATGGAGATGCACAAAATGCAATAATAGCAGATCAAAATTCCAAACAATTCAAAGGAACGTAAATTTTGTTTCTGCAGAGAGTTCTTCACACAAGTCTGCACAAGTCACAATAACTTAGTTTCCTAAATGATCCAAACTTGTTTCCAAAAGCATTCAGACGGCAATCAAATTACATCAGGAAAACTGCACACACGCAAACCAAATACACAATCAATAGCACAAAGTTAGCATCATGTCATGACTAAACCTAAAATATCATGAGTCTACTAACCACATAACCATCGTCAAGTCTAAAGAGATAACTGCTTCCAATTCCCATCTTCTCATAAAGTCGCTCCCGTATATCAGATATCTATAGCATGTAAAAACCCAGTCAGAAAAAAAAAAATAATAAGCCTGCGGAGAAATCAAAGGGAGCAGAACAAGGGAAGAACAGAAAATAAACAGAAAAATGAAGTGCAAGAGTGAAGTGAGGATTAAAGTTAAAGTAGTTATTACATCAAATAAATTCACAGTTGACCAAAATTCAAACTTACACGAGGACGAATCAGTTCACCAACATATTCAATTACAAAGTCTTCAGCCTCAATTGGCTCTAGTGCAACAATACCCCAATCATGTATCTTGCTACGTTGAAAACACAAACGCTTTTTCCTTGCCTGACAAGCAACAAGTGGTTAATATGAACAAAGACAGCCAAAGTCGTTCCAATGTGAACAACATCTCTCAGTAAGAATAATTATCTCCGCTCACCTTCAACTGGGTGGCTTTTAAAAGCTCAGCACCTTCTGCGGCAGCAAGAAGATTCCGAAGTCTCACTCTGTTGGTTCTTGCAGAAATGCCCTTAACATTTGGAAATTGAAAATGAGACATAAGTGCCTCATAACCAGAGGAATTGGAGTAAACAGATTGGTTTCCCCTAATATGAGCTCTTTCAGCTTGACTTGCATTGAGTGACCATCTATGCCATTCCCACCCATTGATTGAAGATCTAGCACATCCATTAGATCTAGGGCAAGGATTCAATGTCTTAGATTTACTAGACTTTCTCTTCTCCACAGTAGCTTGCCTATTCGCCGTCCGCTTGGTAGCAATATTTGCTACTTTTAGAACCTTTCTAGGATGTGAACCTGAAGCAGCGTCATCTGGAGACTTCCTCTTTAACTTTGAGACCTTAAGAGCTGCAGACAAGACAAAGCAAGTACAATAAGATAATATTCAAATTTTAGAGAATGTAGGACCAGCAATTCACTGCTAACAGCATAAGAATACATCAAATCCTTACTTTTCTGCTTCTTGTTGGAAGAATCATGATGGACCAGTTCCTCAATTTCCACATCAGGGCCACTACTATGCATGGATTTTTCAGTGTTGTTATGCTTCTTACAGATTTCTGATATATTACCCCCTGAGGGAATATCTTCTTTGACTTTTTTATCTGCAAAAGGTAAACAGTAATGTCTACAACCAAATACAAGAATATTTAATTAAGAAAAATGTCCATATATATAGCTACATATATATGAAAAGGGAAATAATGACGTACCATGAGATACTTTCACAGTACTGCACACTTTATGATGACTAGTGGTTCCTACTGATGGATGGTAACTTGAACTGCTTTTAACAATGCTTTTTAAAGGACCCTTATTATAAGTTGATCCAATTTGGTCCTTTGTTTTTTCTTTCTTCTTGCGAGTTATGGTAGCAGGTCCACTTCTCAAATTTGCAGAAACTTCTTTAACACCGTGCTGCTTTCTTGACTTCTCTATGCGCCCTTTGTGTATTACAGAATCAGCTGGATTCACAAACTTCTTCTTTACCGATTTTTTGTGTAGTACAGAGTCAGCTGGATTCACAGACAACTTCTTTACCAATTTCTTCTTACGGTGGTCTATGTTACCAGTAACCAAAGATGAAACAGATAAATCTGAATGATGAAATTCCTTTGGCCCTTCCTGACAGAAAGCATAAAATATTTTCAAGTATGAGATAAAGAGACAACTACTTAAAGGCAGAATTAATTAAGTATACCCAAAAAAAAGGACAACAAAACAATAATAGTTAAGGGGAATGTTCTAAGACCTCATAAGAGAAACTCATCTAGAATTATCAATTCATACCTCATTGCCACCAGGTTCACAACGTTTTTGGGAAAATCCACTAGATCCAAGGAACTGTTGAAGAGGTTCATCCACAAGCAATGATTTCAACTCACTAAGGACATCATCACGCAGTTTCTGCCTACACAGTGCCACGGCCACATACTGTGCAATCTTAGATGTAGACTCACTGGCTCTTGAAGGTTGTAATACAAACAGGGATGAGGGTACAATAACTCTAGCATCCTTTTCAAGTCCAGGTGGCGGTGGTTCATCAGTATTTTGGTCATCAACGAAATCATCAATATATGAACAGGTTTTTGTGAAAGCATTTTTCAGGAAATCAGACATACAATTCTGATGCACAAATGGAGAAAGCGATTTCCCAGCTTGCATGTTAGTCTGGCAATCGTTGGACAAATTCATTTCACCAGGCACTCTGCTAGATTCAGTAAACTCATTTTGGAAACAACTGTATTCAGTTGTCCTGTAAGATCTAAAAGAGGATTGGAGACTATCCTGAAGCAACACAAAGTATATTGTTTCAGACTCCACTGAATTTGCACAAAATTTTCTACATTTTATCACTTTAAAAGGAAAGATAATTAACTAAAGGGAAAAGACCAAAAGATGCATAATGTGCACCTCATGAAAATTCTCAACCGTTGAAATGTTAACTGCTTCTTTCATTCCCTCCTTAACAAGAATTTGTGCATATTCGTACAAAAATTCCTTCACAGACATGTGTAACTCGTTTTCAACACTTTCAAAGATGCAATTTACGTCATATACACCATCTTTGTGCTGTTGAGTAATTCGTTTGCATGATTTTTCTTCAACAGATGCAGATGAATGCCTGATAGATATCATTGACGGATCATGCTTAGTTTGGAAAAGCTCAAAAGCAGGGGAGCAACTGCCATCTCGTGCACATAAGACCTGCAAACCAGAGGAACGTTATTTCAAGAGATTTGAACATCCAAAAAAGAAGGGTACAACTAATCTGACTACGCACAGGTTTACTGAATAAATGTGTACTCTCTGTCCTATGATCACCATTGTTGCAAGGTACTCTAGTCTTTGGTCCATCAACCCAAAGTTTTCTATTTCTCCAGGAAGTTAAATACTCTGTTAGTGGGTCATGATAAATGGCATTCCACATGACTTCCATGCAACAGTTGTAAAGGGTTGTACACACAACTTCGAAAGTCCCCCAGAATCTATCAATGCTACCAACAGACTTGATACTCTTTCTTGCATGCCCATCAAGTATATCCTCGGAGGCTGCAGCCTCAAGTACAGGGGAATTAAGGTTCATACCCCTGCCAGGAAAGCCACCCTGTTGGATGAAACACTAAGAAGTTACTAATAAGGTAGAAAATGATTTCGAAAGTTGCACCATCAAATTGGAATCCTTCTTGATGACAGAAAGAAATTACTTCAATTTGCAAACTTACCATTTTCTCATCTGTGGAGCCAGTTTTGGCAGTCTGATTATTGATCTTGAGATGCCTCTGAGTTTTCTTTGTGTTGGCTAATTCTGAAATGAGGGAGCTCACTATCTCATCCACAAACACTCTCCGTGCTGCTTTCATAATTCCATAATGAAGTTGACTGGAAATTTCCTTGGAAATTTGCGATAGGAAGTTTTGCAGAAACACACTTGTATCAGCTTGTCCATCACATTTTAAAACAGATTCCGGTTTATTTGCTTGCCATAAATTGATACAAGTTAGCAATGGAAGGGGTCTATACTTATTTTCAGCATGATATATCTGCCAAGCCAAAGATGACAAAGAACGAATGAGAAACAGGAATTAAAAATAGTGCAGGCAATTGGCAACAGATCAGAATCCAAGTGACAATAAATATCCAATACGAAAGAGAAGCAAGCTAGAACTTCTTCATATCAGTCATGAAGATGCAGTTTAACATATTAAGAAATGACCAGATTCCCAATTCCCAATGCAAATTGGAACAACTACTGGACCTTCTAAGAACCAACCACACAATGTACAGGAAGATGAGCACAAAAGATAAAAGCAAGGAAATGCAATTGCATCAATAAAAATTATGAAATTTTACAAAAGATGATTATATCTAATTATCAAGATTTATTGAAGCATTATGTTACTTATAGGAACTTCTTTATGGTTCTCCTCATTGACCTACGTATTGGCCTTTATACATTAACCTTTCTTCAAACTACTAGGATATGGTGTCAAAAAGATTAAGAAATAGTAAGTAATATGTCCAAGCAAAATTGAGTGCCACATCATGAAATCCATAATTCATATCTCACCATCACAGAATCCTGTAAGTATCCATATCTATGTGAAGAATAAAGTTCCAAAAGGGAATGAGGTCCGTGTTTTCCTTCATCATCTTCAAACAACCAACACGAATCTTCAGCTGACTGAAAGAAATGAAATATATGCAGAAAGATAAATTTGGGTAAGTACTTTGAATTGCTTCTTGGGGAAAGCAAGCAAGATACAGAGAGAGAGAGAGAGAGATGCGCTAAATAGAAATTTAAAAAAATAGGGCCAACAAACAATACCACTTGCAAAAATGGTTCAACAGAGTTAGACACATCAGATCTTGAGTTGCAGTCGTGAGAAGTGTGATAGGGATGTGAATTGGGCATCAATTGTGCATTTGGATAAAATGAGAGTGGAGCAGTATAATGATCAAATGCAGCTTGGTTGTTTGCTGCACTTCTATCAAGATATGCAAAGCCAGTAGCAACATGATCAGGGAACTGCTTGAAGTACTTCAAAGGGACCGGATTGCTTAATGTTCCATTAAGCACGGGATATACAGGAAGGTCCTCAGGCAGAAAACCAATTGATAAACCATCAAAAAGTTGTTCTTTGATATAAGGGCCACACATCTGCCCATTTTCATTAATGTATGTCCATGCATTCACAAAAGCAGGCTGCCTATGCCCATAATATCCCTTGTCCTGATACGAGGTTCCTCCTGTACTACAAGAATCTGGAAGGTCACCAGCACTACCATTTGACTTGCAACTCATAGAGGAATCCGATTTTGATTCATTCCTTTCATCATAATAGCAACAAGATGTTGAAGCATAACCAGAAAGAAAGCACCTAAATAGAATTGGCACAATTAAATGGGTTATAGCTCAGGAAGCTCCTACTCCAATACAATAAGATTGAAATTTAGCAAATAATAAGAGAAGATAGAGAGAGAGAGAAAAGTCATTACCCATGAGACAAGTATTCTCTGGCATTCAACTGAATTGATGGTGTAGCATCATCACTATAGTTGCCAATTGAGATACATGAGTCTTGTACTTGATGTTCTAATTCTGAAACTTTTAACCTCTTTCTAGAAAAGAAAGAGTTATCATGCTCCTGGAGAATGAATGGTGAAGAAACCATGCTAGGAAAGGCTCCTTTTGAAATTAATAGTCTGGTTCAATAATGCATAAAACATAAGCAAGCTGCTCCTGAAAACCATGGAAACAGGACTCGGGATTAATATGATGCACATATAACCAAGTAGTTAAAAGTTGTTTAAAAGCTTCAACAAAGTCAACTCTCTATTTACTGAGGAAGATACAAAACCAGCAAAACTGGTCTTCACCTGTTTAACCACTCTGTTTTTTTTCAATGACCATGCGCTGAAACAATTAGGTAAAGCATATCCAAGAGAGTATATTATATTTCATTCCTCATTCTCGTGCGCAATGCAAGGCAAAAAACACCGAGGAGTTCAATTCTCTCGCTAACAAATGAATCGACCACACATCAAAACAACGGAAAAATCAATAAACACAAGATTATGCCAAACAATAATACATCGGATCCAATCTATCACCCGAGGGCCGGAACATGAGTAAATAATAAGCATCCAGCAAGGCAAAGAAAAATGGAAACAAACAAAAAAGCACCTGCGATTATGATCGACGAAGGAGCGTTCTTGATCTCTATCTGAATAATACTAAAGATTAATTTAGGGTTCGTAATGTACTTTACCCAAAACAACGACGGCTAATGATTGTGGAACGAGGGATCTATCTATTTTGATCAACCATTCGAAGAACGCAGACAAGCTCTATATCGATCCCAAACTAGCCTTTGGCGCCCTACGTATGTATCCTTCTCGCTCTGTTTTCTTTCTTAAATTCTACGTTTTCTACTGCTCCGAGGCCGAGGGTATCTTTTGCGCCCGACTTCTTTTTTCCTTTTATTTTTTAACAGCGTCCAAATAAAATATCGATTTTCCTTTCTATGTGATGAAATATTAAGATTAGGGTCGGCAAAAATTATTCGATCTGATTGATCCAAAATTAACAGAATCCAAATAAGAAAATTTGAAATTTTAAGTAATTTTTTTATTAAAATAAGGTCCTTCATTTTTATAATTTGAAAATATATATTTAATTAAACTTATCCCAAGTTCAATCCAAAATACAACCCCTCAAACCCAAACTCAACTAGGTTCAACCTCGAGCCTCAAATTTTAAAGCAGTATTTTAAAAATCGGACCAAACTGATAGATCGAATCAGAGAATTAGTAATCCGAAGCATAAAATGGTCCGATTTAATCAGTATTTTTTGTAAATGATTGATTCGTTCATTTTACGATCAGACCGGTAAAAACCGTTGAACCGTTGAAAGAAAGAACCGATCGGTCTATTTAAAATATATTGATTTTGATGATTTCAACTTAAATGAATATTAAAATTAGTGATCTTTTTTTTAATCTTTTTTTTATCTTTTTGATGTAATATTACTAAAGAGCTTTCTTATCTTATTTTGTGTTGTATTTAGTGAACTTTTTTTTTTACATTGTATATTTTGAAGTTTGAAGGTTTAAGTTAAATTTTTAATTAGATAAATAAATAATTAAATAGTATATTTAAAAATTATCTTATATATATAATATATAAAATAAAATTTTATATATTTATTAGTCACCGGTTTGATTACAGTTGAACCGTTGACCTTTGAATCAG
>JAOQMP010000006.1:106484-121387 GCA_027563575.1 Erythroxylum pedicellare
AATGGAAGATGCATCGACGAATATCATATTCTCAGACAACTGCGCATAGAGGAGGAAACAAATGCTTCTTCATTCTCTTCTCTTTCGTCTGAGAGAGAGATGATGGAAACAGTAAGAACACTGGCCAACAGGTATCTGAAAATCTGCAATTAAATTACAGAAACGTACTTGACCCGAAAAATATTTGGCCCGAACCGATACAACCGACCCGATTTATTCTCGACCCGATCCATTTAACTGGACTTGACCCTACTTGAACCGACTTGACCCGAGACCGTTTGACCCAACCCGACTTGTTTAAGCCCATGTTGACTACATCCGGAAATGACACGGACCATTGCTTAAAAAGGCCCGATCCAGTTGGCCTATGTCCCCACTTCCTGCTAACAATTTACAAATTCCCTCAGACTCAGCCCAACTCGCTTCGACCCGACCTACATAGAAAAAATTTGGCCCAACCCGACTTGAACCGACCCGGGCCGAATCGGCAAAACGGGTCGACCAGCCGAAAACGCCGCGAACCTCCACAAAATAGAGTTTTTTTAGCCCCGCAATCCATGGGATTTTCGTGAATTTAGCAGCAAAAGCATTGCTCCTGTTTGTTGGAAACGTTCTTCCGCTGGTCAGGTGATGGAAATTTACTGAATTAAGCCTATTTCAGGTAAATTTCCCGCTCACTAGTCTCCTTTCTTTACCTCCAACTTCAGAACATACTCCACCAGCTTTGCTTCCCAGAAAATGTGCATGAACGCAGAATCGTATATTCACAAAATACTCAACGCTTAATCACCTCCATTTCATACCTATTTCTCGAAGAATCTGGATCATTGAAAATGAACAACGCACTTAAAGCCACCTGGGGACCTCCAAAGAGAATCTTCCATAGAGATCTCATCGAACAGAAGAGTGGCGTAACTTCAACTTTGTAAGATGAACAAGAAAACCGTATTAGGGAGAAGAGGATGAGAGCATTACATCGAAAGGAATTCGCAGACTTCTTCTTGAACGCCGATGAGGCTCAGGGAAAAGAACGATTCGAGGTTCCGTAATTCATAAGCCTCGCTAGTTAAATTTTAACAGGGTCAATACCATACGAGTCCCTTTTTTTCCCACATAAGATCAATTATAAAATTTAAGTGAAAATAAAGAGATAATAAAATTGATAGTCAAGTTTCAAGTTACTTCAACCCGAGCATTGGCAAAAGCTGTTAGATCAGGCTTAGGCTTGGTAGGCAGGCTCGGCTTAACCCAATGTCATCCCTGCAGCCAATGTCATCCCTGCAGCCAATGTCATTGGATTAGATAATTGATTATGCCAATAATTTGGATTGTTTCGAAGTATTTGTATATACAAATATTAAACATCTTTTCAAAGGTTTGTCGGCGGATATTTTGAGAAGAAGCAGAGAGTATCAGTCTCGCAAACAGCCTGTCCTTGAAAATTAATAGAAGATACGACATTGGACCATGACTTAGATATATATGTGTGTATGTATAATCATGCATATTAACGATACGTCAAAGAAATTGCTTCAGACCAAGGTTTCACGGAGTTTTGCCTCTGGTTTAGCTTTGCTCTTACCTTGTTGCTATAGTAATATATATCTACACCTGATCATGTTACTTCTTGTTGATTGCTTGCTAGATTTCAAACTGCAAAGAAAAAGATCTCTCAAATGCAGGTGAGTGCAGGTCTAGTCGCTGGTTCTCACAAAAGGAATGAACTCGTGGTTATCCTTCGAGATTGTGAATCTCTGGTATGCTATGTTCTTTTGTTTTTGGTTTAATCTTCATATTAATGAGGAGGAAGATGGAAATGAAGGATTGAGTTGATTTTGAGTGAATTCCCGCCTGTTATGTTGAAGGCTAAGCCGTTAGAGCGGTTAAGCGGGAAAATATGCCATATATGTGGAGACGAGGATGGGATTGGTGGTGATGAAGAAGGAGAGCCGTTCGTAGGCTGCAACGAGTGTGCCTTCCCAATTTGTAGAACTTGTTATGATTACGAGCGTAGAGAAGGCAATCAACTCTGTCCTCAGTGCAAGACCAGATTCAGGCGTCTGAAGTGTAACTTACCAATACCATCTGTACTTTTCTTAGTTTAACCGTTTGAGATATTATTAAACGGATTGAAGAATTACTTCTTTTACACGATACTGATAAGAATGAAGGAAAAGAACAAAGAAAACGTGGGTTTTGAAGAATAATTAAGATTTGGGCAGTGGCAGTGCAGGGTGTGCTAGAGTTGAAGGAGACGAAGAAGAAGATGAAGTGGATGACTTAGAAAACGAATTGAATTTCGATTATGGATTCACTGAGAAGGGGAGACAACACAGTGCTACTCCTTCTCAACTCCATCCAGATGATCCTCTTCCTTTACTTACTGATGGTCAAGTGGTAAGCAAGCTCCACACGCTCTCAGTTACTCCATTTCTAAGCATTCTGTTAGATTACATGAATATCTTATCCTGCAGGTTGATGAGATTCCTCCTGACCAGCATGCTTTGGTCCCTTCATCTTTGGCTAAAGCCAAAGGGATCCGCCAATTTCCTTTACGAAATCCTTCACTTCCCGGTAACAACTGTTCCATTTAAAAGGAATTGAACACATGCATTCAATTATGTATGACTAGTTCTTAATTTGCAGTGCGACCAAGACCACTGGATCCTTCCAAAGACTTGGCTTCTTATGGCTATGGAAGTGTTGCTTGGAAGGAGAGGATGGACAACTGGGAGCGAAAACAAGAAAAATTGAAACTCCTAAATGGCGAAAATGCTGGTGAAATCTGGGATTACGATGGTGATGATGGCCCTGATCTCCCCCTGTAAGCAAGCAACAACCTCATCACTTGTGGAATCTCATCTCCACTAGTATTGCTATATTCAAACACGAACTTCTCTTTCATTTTCCATTACAATTGCACATCCTTCTCCTTCCTTTTAGATAGCGGTAGGAATATTGTTATTTATCATGTTTCTTAATTCTTCATTATAAGTTTGAATATGCCAATCCTTGCTGACAAAATTCACAAATAACTGCTCTTGTTCCCGGAGCAGAATGGATGAGGGAAGACAACCATTATCACGAAAGTTGCCTATTCCTTCAAGCCAAATCAGTCCTTATCGAATGATCATCATTATTCGACTTGTAGTTCTTGGATTCTTCTTTCATTATCGAGTTACCCACCCTGTCAATGATGCTTATGCTTTATGGCTTTTGTCTATCATCTGTGAGATCTGGTTTGCTATGTCATGGATTCTTGATCAATTCCCAAAGTGGTTCCCTATTGACAGGGAAACTTACCTGGACCGGTTATCCCTGAGGTACATATTCTGCTATCTGTCGGTCGGTCTGCATTTCTCTCATACACAAAATGCATATTGGATTTATGTTCCTGCTTGTTTTTACTTTTTGGTCAGATATGAGAAGAAAGGCCAGCCTTCTCAACTCTCTGCCATAGACATTTTTGTCAGTACTGTTGATCCATTAAAAGAACCACCTTTGGTGACAGCAAACACAGTTCTGTCTATCCTTGCAGTTGACTACCCTGTCGATAAAGTCTCATGTTATGTTTCTGACGATGGTGCTGCAATGTTGACTTTTGAGGCATTGTCAGAAACATCTGAACTTGCTAGAAAGTGGGTTCCTTTCTGTAAGAAATTTAGCATTGAACCACGTGCACCTGAGTGGTACTTTGCTCAAAAGATTGATCATCTCAAAGACAAAGTTGATGCTTCTTTTATCAAGGAACGAAGAGCAATGAAGGTAATAATAAGGCTTCAAAACCGACTCTCTTTTGTCTTATCCTGTTTGTCCACACATGAATGCGCGTTTTTCGGCCCATAAGCAACTTATATCTACTTGTGAAATGCAGAGAGAGTATGAAGAGTTTAAAGTTCGAATCAATGCTTTGGTAGCCAAGGCCCAGAAGGTTCCAGAAGAAGGTTGGACAATGCAGGATGGGACTCCATGGCCTGGAAATCATGTCCGTGATCATCCTGGGATAATTCAAGTATGTACAATTCTCACTTAATGGTATTCTGAATTTCATATCTTCTGCGGTAAAGGACCCATCCTCTATGCTTCGTAGGTTTTCCTTGACCAAAGTGGGAGGCATGATAGGGATGGAAATGAATTACCACGGCTTGTATATGTCTCCAGAGAAAAGAGAACTGGATTTAATCACCACAAAAAGGCTGGAGCTATGAATGCTTTGGTGAGTAGTTAGAAATGGAAGTCTGATCCTTCACATTTCAAATTCATAAAACAGGATGCTCCTTCACATTTCAAATTCATATAACAGGATGCAATTTTATAAATTATTCATGGGCTTATCTTTCGATCAGGTCAGGGTCTCTGCCGTTCTTACAAATGCTCCTTATCTTTTAAACTTGGATTGTGATCACTACATTAATAACAGTAAAGCTCTTAGAGAAGCAATGTGTTTTATGATGGATCCATTACTTGGAAAGAGAGTCTGCTATGTTCAATTCCCTCAGCGATTTGAGGGTATTGACAGGCATGATAGATATGCCAACAGGAACACCGTATTCTTTGATGTAAGCATCCAATACTCTGACCTTCCTAATTTCTTTATAGCTTGTTTCTTATTTGCAATATGATGCATAATTCCTCCACCATCACAGATCAATATGAAAGGATTAGACGGTATTCAAGGACCAATATATGTTGGCACTGGATGTGTGTTTAGAAGGCAGGCACTTTACGGATATGATGCTCCAAAAGCAAAGACATCCCCAACTAGGACGTTCAACTGCTGGCCTAAATGGTGCTGTGGTTGTTGTTGTTCTGGAAGGATAAAAAAGAAGACAGACAAGCTAAAGACAGAGTTGAATAAGAGAAGTTCCGGGGCATCTTTATCAATAGGTGCTCTGAAGGGTATTGAAGAGGGCATTGAAGGTAATGCTCGCGACGTTGGGTGGCCAGTTTTTCAGTTACCAAATTCTAGGGTCACTATAGTCTTAGTAAGACAATAACATTGCAGTTTGCAGTTACTCTAGCTTAAGCTACCCGAACACTCCCACTCAGTCTGATTACTCCGATTGCCAGTTGAGTAAGCTTGCAGATCTCAGCCGTGTGCAAACGATTAGTAATGTAGTTGTTGGTGATTTGCCATAAAGTTTAAACTTGACAAGGATCCAATGCTGCATTTGAGAAGATAATTCCTTCACTGTGTGGATTTCATTAGTTGCTGACTGTAAAGAAAGTTTATCAATATCGCACTCATAATTGTGCCCAGCTGTCTAGTTTGAGATTTTCGGGCCATATTGATGATTTACTTCTCCTTGGGGTTCGTTATTTCTTAATTTTTATGCTCAGTTGGTAAGTAACTTTGGCTTTTATGCAGGAAAAGAAGGAAAAGATTTGACTGTCGCGTCAGAGAAAAAGATGGAAAAGATGTTTGGACAATCTCCGGTGTTTGTAGCTTCTACCTTGCTTGATGATGGTGGTACACTTAAAAGTGCCAGCCCTGTATCTCTGCTGGTAGAAGCTATGCATGTCATTAGCTGCGGTTATGAAGATAAAACGGAATGGGGAAAAGAGGTAGAGCAATTTCGCAATTTGTGTAGAATTTTCACCATTGACAAATCTCAACTCAAGTTGACGTTTCTTCTATTCCAGGTTGGTTGGATTTACGGTTCTGTTACAGAGGACATATTAACGGGTTTTAAAATGCACTGTCATGGATGGAGATCTATTTATTGTATGCCTGCTAGACCTGCATTTAAAGGTTCCGCACCCATCAATCTTTCTGATCGTCTGCACCAAGTCCTTCGATGGGCTCTTGGATCAACTGAAATATTTCTGAGCAGGCACTGCCCTCTCTGGTACGGCTATGGAGGGAATTTGAAGTGTCTGGAGCGTCTGTCCTACATAAACGCTACTGCGTATCCATGGACATCTATTCCTCTCCTTGCATATTGTACTCTTCCTGCTGTGTGCTTGCTGACAGGGAAATTCATAACTCCAGAGGTATACTTTTTATAACTGTCTGACTTGTGATTGAGATATTACTCAATTGTTACTTTTTTCATGGGACATGTATTCATTGTCATAATTTTCTGTTTAACAATTCAGCTCAGCAACGTTGCAAGCGTGTGGTTCCTCTCCCTTTTCATTTGTATCTTTGCAACAAGTATATTGGAAATGAGATGGAGTGGTGTTGGCATTAATGAATGGTGGAGAAATGAACAATTTTGGATGATTGGAGGGGTATCGGCTCATCTTTTTGCAGTCTTCCAGGGGCTTTTAAAGGTTCTAGCTGGTTTCGATACGAACTTTACGGTGACGTCAAAAGCAGGGGACGATGGGCAGTTCTCGGAACTGTACACGTTTAAGTGGACGACATTGCTAATTCCACCAACAACTCTACTGATAATAAACCTGATTGGAGTTGTTGCCGGTATTTCAAATGCCATAAATAATGGCTATGACTCTTGGGGTCCATTGTTTGGGAAGCTGTTTTTCGCCTTCTGGGTGATAGTTCACCTCTATCCTTTCTTGAAAGGACTATTGGGGAGGCAGAATAGAACCCCCACAATCATAATTGTATGGTCAATTTTACTTGCTTCCATCTTCTCTCTTCTGTGGGTTCGGATTGATCCCTTCCTTGCCAGGTCGCATGGACCAGCTTTACAAGAATGTGGGTTGGAGTGCAATTAGCAGTAGTTAGGCGAATAACTTGTGCTTTACGAGAAACAAAATTCATCTTCTTTTCTTACCTATAGATTATATGGAAAATATGAAGCTTTGCACACCCCGTGAATATGCAACAGCAATCCAAAGGGGCATACATTTTTTGAACTCTTCGTAAGGGTGCAACTGACATGTAAAAGCTGCATATTTGTTATTTGCTGTTGTGTGGGTATCTCTTCCCCAAATCCTCATCAGTATTTCCAGAATCAGAAAGGGATGATAGGCCTGAGCTGCCAAGTGCATTGAGCAGCTTTTCATTTCAAGGGCTAGCATAAAAATTTCTATGTATGTAACAAAGTGTTCGGCATGCAATAACAATATAACATTAACCACATATGATGGAAACCAATTATAGCACAAGGTAAATAGATCCATGCCCCTTCTTGTTTCATAAACACATCTAATTTTGGACAGTTACTTACAAAATCAAGTAACTAATTTCATTGTCTGTTACAGGTGCATAAGAGTCTTTAAGACGTCAAGCAAATACAACTATGGACCATAACCAGCAAGGCGGAAAAGATTATGGATTGAAGTACATCTTCTATCAAATAAGTATAAACATCACGGCAAACTCATTCAATTATTCCCAACACCAATCACCAACAAAAAGTCAAAAGTGTGAATAAAAACGAGGGTTGCAAATCGGAAAAATAACGCAGTGAATATCATTGTGTAACTTGCCAAAGATGGACTTTTCCTTATGTGTGATGACACAAGAAATCCAAAATGTAGTTGGAGGAATCTGTTGCCAAACCTGCAACCAGTATAATCTTGCTGACGTATCAGCTATTACTACACAGATCGTTGAAGCTTGGAAGAATGATGTAATGACACATGATCGCGCAGTTGTTCCCCCTGAATGCAATATTTGGCTGTTCTTCGGCTATGCCATTTCCAAAATTACACTGCATTTGGTTCTCCAGTTAATTGTGTATACATTGACAACATTTACTTCTCCTCACTGTGGACGTATAAATCAACAGATGCAGCCAACTCAGCCAACTGCTTCTTGCCAAGATTAGAAACAAGCTCCAAGGAGATGAAGTGTTTCGGAATGGTTGCAAATTCTTCCTCCTTAAAATTGTATGTTGGTTGAAGTTTTTGAGCTTCAGCACTTGCTGCTTCAGCCTCTGCAAGTAAAAGGTTAGCTTCATTATCATCGCCGAGCTCTAGAGCAGCAAATCTCTCCGCTGAAGTGGCACCGGCAGTTAAATGTAACCTCTGGAATCTAGCCTTTGCAACCTCCTTTTCTTTGGATAAAATAAGTTGCTCAGATTCCTGTAATTTGTTAACCGTGTTTTGTATATTTGCTTCAAGCTTCTCCATCTCCAAAATGGCATTTTCTAAATCCGACTTTGCACTATGCTTTTCAACATTCAATGACTTTGCCTCAGCAGCTATTCTTGCAGCTTCCTTGAAATTTCTAGCAGCAGCTGCAACTTTCTTTTCAGCTTCCAGCTCTGGGACTCTTTTGTCTATGAAAATCATCCTCTGTTTGCAGGATGACACATTGTGCTCAATATTTGACTTCGTAGAAGATAACTCCTAGAAGACAGTAAAAGATAGTTTTTAGCCAAGGGCAGAATAGAAGAGTGAAATAATGCAGTTGCAGGCATATCCACTCCCATATTAAATCCAAGAACCAGGTGAAGAATTTTTAGTCACTTGAAAACGAATGCTACATAAAGGATAATGATGAACTTGAACATTATTTGACAGCTTGATAAGATCTTACTTCATGGAGATGAGGGGTCTAACAAAAAAAAAAACAAATCACGGATCGTGAAAGATAGCAATTCACGATGAAAAGGTGGTATTGTAAAACCCATTAGCATGTTTTCATGAGCTTTTTAAATTTCAGATTTTAGCTGAATTCAACTTCCATAGTACTAAGCATGGATTCGTATAAACTTCATTGGTCTTGAATTTCTCATAGAAGGAAGATCAACTCTGGACTTCGAAGAACCGGGCATTCATAGTTTAGTGACATCGTATTCTACGTTTGTAAATCCAAGTGTGGTCAAACGAAACTGATCTAACTCCAAACCTGTCCTGTGATGAAATATTTTGGACAATAAACAATAGGGAAGTAAAATCAACCTGAAGGGAAGATCTTGCAGCACAAACTTCCTGTTGGAGAATTTGTACATCTTCAATAAGCTTCTCCTCAGTTTTTGCGAGCCTCAGTTTGTCCTCCTGAGACTTTAAAATGGACAGCATCAGGGTTTTCCTCAGCTGAATCTCTTCCTCGTACTCTTTTGCTTCACTTTCAGAAACCCTAGCTAGTTCCCTAAGTTTTGCCCCACATGCTTCTTCTTCAGCAAGGAATTTATCAATCTCCTTCCGTTTCAACAATAAAGCTTCAGTCTCTGAATGTACCTGAGATAGGCATGATTGCAAGTAATCGTACTTGGAATCGATGCTTGATTGAGTCTCCTGGAAACTTGAGACAACAAGAGCGATCCTATCATCAACTGCTTGGATTTTGGCATTGTTTGCTGCTAACTCCTTCTCTTTCTCTTTGACTAAAGCAAGGAGTTCCTCAAGTTGATTGGCGAGTAATTCCTTTTCTTCAAGAAGAAATTGTTTCTCATTCCTATCACCCTCGATCGAATGCTGAATGGATTGATGAACCAAAAGGCGTGTATCACCGATTAAATGAGACACAATATCAAATTCAATCCTCTTAGCCTCCAAGGCTTCAGATGATGAAAACCACTGGTCCATTTGATCTGAAGAGATTGCCTGCGCTTTTTCCCTGATCAAATCTGCATTTTCTTGTGCATCCTGAAATGAAACCACTAGATACATTATGATCTGATCTATACCAAAATGAGATTCAAACTGATGTAGAAAAGTAAAGTGACAGTAACCTTGGAAAATTGGAAGAGAAGAGAGGCGCATTCTTGTTCAGCAGCAATCTGGGAGTTGAGAGCTTGCTCCATCTGAGAATCCATGGCATCACAGTGGCATTGAGCATCTTTGAGAGCGAGGACGAGAGCTTGCTTTTCCTTTTCAGCAGAAGACAGGGAGTCGCTAATTCTTTCAGCTCTCTCAAAATCTTCAGCCTCACAGGCCTCCTCTAACTGCAGTTCGAGTTGGGAGTGGGTAGACGATGCCAAATGAAGATCCTGAGCAGCAAGTCTTCGTCTGCTTATGGCCTCCTTGCGTGCTTCAGATGCAGAAGCAACCAGCTGGCGAGCGTTCTTGAGCTTGTCAGAAATCAGAGTCTTGAGTTGCTCGAATTTGGACAAGGATGGATGGGATTGTGACAACGAACAGGAGGAAGAGGAATCTAATTGAACTTGAGTCTCCTTTTTCACCACCACCTCCTCTTGATCTTGTTGTTGCTGAATTTTCACTTCTTGTAGATTACGATCTTGCTCTTGTTGTTGAATATAGGTAATATGGTGATCGAGATCGTTAAAAAGGGCAGGTGGAGGAGTAGGAGAATGAAGAGAAGAGGGATCATCATCAGTGTCATCAAGTCTGCCATAGCCGATCCTCCTGAGGCCAGTACCTCTCTTTTTCTTCCTGGAAATGCTCTGTCGGTGAGTACTAGGAGTAACAGTAGATGAAGGAGAAGGAACAGTAATTGGCGAATCGCTTAGGGTTTGGAGGGGAGTGACTACAGTGAGGTCGGAGAACAGGTTCTCATCAAGAGCTTCATGAATCTTCTGATGCTGCTGTTCAGGTATGGAAGCTCTGTTACTAATACTAGTACGATGATCATGTTCTTCGCCATAACCGATCTTCTTAAGCTCGTCATCATCATCATTATCATCATCAACTTTATCATTCCCTAATTGAGACGGACTAAACAAGACCATACCTTCAAACAAAGAATCCATATCATCTTCCTCATTCTCTCCCATATTCTGTATTCTTCTTGTTCGTCTCCTTCTTACCCCAACCCTCCCTCCTCCTCTTTAGTCTCGTCTTCTCTTCAATTTCCACAATCAAAGCCCAACTCATTTCGATTCAGTCCAGTACTTCTTATTGGGCTTATCGAAGTTTTTCTTTTTAAAAACCCCCATCTAAATCCAACTAATAGAAGTATAGAACAATAAATCTAGGATTCCTCTCATTCCATCCAAACAAACAAGACATACTTGTCGTATCTTCAGGCAAGAGGCAACATTCTTAGCTCTTCGATTAATTAATGGTCGGAGGAGTTGGAGATTGAGAAAGGAAAGAGATGGTGGCAAGTGCCAAACTTACGCATCTTCTTCCTTTCCTTTCCCTCAGACTCTTTACTTTACTTTAAACTCACACCACTCACCGCTTCCACTGCCTCGGCCGGAGGGTCAACTTCTCATAGCACTAATAACGTATTAATTGCCATTAACATCTTTTAACTCGTACTCAACCTCAAACACACACACACGGCCTTGCCCTTTCTTCTCCAATATTCATGCACATTGTAACAAAATCAATCATCCAACAGCAATAGGAATACAGAGAACCAAAATTTCAACAGACAAGAACACATTTTCATAGCCCAATGCTTCTCACTAACATTTCGGGGTTTTACATTTTCCTTTTGTCCATGAATTGATCCACAAGGAATAACAACAATGAAATAAATGAACACATTGACTATAGATGATATAAAAATATTGCAGGTGGGATAGGTCAGCTGATGGAGGATAGTATCAAGTCTTCCAAACACAAAAAAGAAAAAACAAAGGTAAATGATACTATGTTCAACTCAACAAATGAAGATATTCCCGTGTTTCGTTACACATTCGGTTGGCTGACAACTACCACACCACCGGGCAGCTCGCTTGTGAATATCTATACTTTAGATTCAACAAGTTGGACATCTTTCACAGAGTTGGTATCCACTCCTTCCTTCAGAAGTCTGATTTCCTCTTCTGTCAAACTGTTCTTTATATGGGGTACAGTCTTGCTGCCATTAGAACTCTTCTCAGCCTCCACAGCCCAGCTGTAAACTACCATGCCAAGGACAGCTATAATCATTCCCATTATGTTCTTGAAAGTCAACTCGGAATCAAAAAGCAGCCATCCCAGAGTGAGAACACAAACTGTTTTCATGTGACCTAAGACCTGAAACGAAACTGCAGAGAATCTTCCGATGCAGAGGTATTGGCTCACGTTGCAGAATACAGCGAGGGAGCAGGAAAGAATTATGAATAACTGCACAAATTGACATCATTCGTTTAGATGATAGAAGGTGAATGTATATACATTTTCTTCTCCAGCATATAGATAGATTTTATAAAAGTCCGAGAGGCTGAAAAGGGACGAGTACTTACAATGGCACCAGAAGACATCTTATAATTTGCTATAAATTTGCCGTTAAGGAAGTAATCCACGAACGGACCAAGGACAAGGAGAGAAACTGCTTGAATTGGAGCTGTTCTACTCAGCAATTCAAATGATCCAATGGAATACTTCTTCTGTAAAGAACCGATAGTCTGTTGCAAGAAGGGACAGATATATATCAAACATTGATCCAAAAGCACTATCAAGAATCCATCCAGTGAAGATTATCGAACAATTGAACTAAACGACTGGCAACTCAAGAGCTGCTGAGATTTGTAGGCAATCAAAAGGCTAAACAAAATAGCAACATTAGATGCTGTACAACCAGATGGATTAAAAGGGGGCATGTTAAGTGAATACTTACAATTTGTTGGAAAGAGGTAGACAAAACAGCTACGCAGGCACAAATAAAACCTTTGGCATTAACCTTGACATCAGTAACGGTGCAAACGCCAACGCCTATGACGACAACCAAAACAGATACTTTGACTTCCTTGGAGTACTGCTTGTTGTGAAGAAGCCATTCCATCACGCAGACGACCGGGATCATGCTGAGTTTAGAGATCTGTGTGAATGGAGAAACTAGGATCAGTAACAAGCTTTTCCTTTTCATCTCAAGAAAAGAGGAAATGCAGTTAAAGAAAGAAGTAGATCTGCTTATTACAACAATATAAATTACAAAAAGCAAGAGAATAGTTGTTCTATGGCAACTTTTTTTTCGAGTTTTCGGGTAAAAGTTTTGGAGTGTTACTCTTATCATCTAATCTGTACATCATAACAAAAGAACCAAGTAGAAAAGGAAAGCTCCATCTTCAGCATCATATGTACATTAATTACGTAGAGAACAATTACAGAGTAAGAATTACAACAGCAAGAAAAGAAGCAAAGAAGAAGAATGGTACCTGATAGAAGCCAACAGAGTTAAGCATGAGGCTAAAGTTCATGCCAGCAATGGAGGTATTGGCAACAAGAGAAAACCAGAAGAGTTCCCAGAAAGGAACATGCTTAGAAGCTGATAAACCAGTTGCATTTGATACCAGACCCACCAGAGCCGTCACAGCAAAGTGGAATCCCGTTAAGGTAGTAGCTACATCCCACAAAAAACCAATCCGTTTCTGATTTAAAATTAGTAGATTAAAGAACTCTGAAATTTGCAGATCGGTAGAATATTTGAACAGATCAAAACTCCAAAACCAATGAAATCATCAAACTATTTCTTTTGCTAAAGAAGAAATCGAAGGAAGAAGGAACAGACCGAAGCTGAAACCGTAACCATTGGAAGACATAAGCTGCTTGTTGGCCATAATGATACCCACTGAGCTGACAACGTTCATTGCCCAAGCCCCTACATCAGAAACAGCCGCCTTCTTGTTCTCGCCCTCCATTTTCACAACTTCCCTTTTCTCTTCTTACAATTTGAAATCTTTATTTATGTGCTAATGGTTACTTTGTTTTGGGTAGGAATCGGATTCACACTACAATACGAAGAAGAAAACCCCAAGATCCGGTTTTTACATATGACAAAAGAAAAGAAGATGAAAATGAGAATAACCAGATCTTCTTCTCTCAATTCTCACTTTCAAAAAATGAGAGAAAGAGAGGGTAAGAGAAGATTGGAAAGAGCGAAAAAACCCAGACAAGAAAAGGTCCTTACTTTGTGTTTGTCGGCCAAGAAAATGATGCTAAAACTTGTTTGGCGTAGGTGGGCCGATTGGGATTGCGCTGGGTTTTGTCTGTAATAGCAATTGAAGAAGAAGAAGTAGAAACAAAGAGATAGATGGGCATGTAATCAAGGTGAAGATATGAGGGATTGGATTGAAAGAGGAAAGAAAAAGCCAAATCTCTGGCAGAAAGTAAATCTACATAAAATTGAAAAGAAATGGATCCAAATCTAGCAAGAAAAGATTCTCCTTAATTGTAAGAGAGTGAGAGGTGAAGAAGAAGAAGATATAGAAGGGAAGTGTATGTAGGAGAGTAAGCAAAGCAAAGCAGAGTAAAGCTTGAGGCTCCCTCCTCTCTAGAATTTGAGTTGTGTGGTAATGGAGTTGGTAGATTTAGTGTCCATGTTTTGTATGTCCTTTTGAGATGTTTTTGGTGCTTTGTTGTTCCTTACCTTAACGTAATTTTCACTTTCCTCTTTTTTCTTTTCTTTTCTTTTTCCCAATAACACGTTATGGTCTTTTCATTCAGAGTTGTGTATGGCATTTGCATGTAAAAATGAAGGGGTACATCACGTTATGCAAGTAAAACAAAAGTGAAGGTTGAGACGTTATTAGGGAAAAGGACGCTCAATCTCATCCACCCAATCAAAATCCTGCTTCTTCTTCTTCATTCCGTTATTATAACGTTTTAAGTAGCAACTTAAACTTATGTATAAACATTCATTAACTGAACCAAAACAAAAGCAAATCATATTCTAATGGTTCCTGAATTGATGCATTAGTTCATCTCCTTCTCGCTCTTCCTACTGCGTACGTAAAGTGCTCTCATTATTTCGATTATTCTAACACCATTCCTTCGTAAGGAGCGATCTAAAGATATAATAATTGAACCAAACCAATGGAAGACTGAAAATTCCATCTTTTCTTGAGCTCTTTGTAATCAAATCTCCAACCTAATGATGTATAGTTTACAATTATAGAACTAAGACAAACAGTTTAATGTATATATATCCTCAGTTTCTATGAGTAAAAATTCCAACTTTTCTTGAGCTCTTTGTAATCAAATCTCCAACCCAATGATACATAGTTTACAATTATAGAACTAAGACAAACAGTTTACTATATATATGTCCTCAATTTCTATGAGTGAAAATTTCATCTTTTCTTGAGCTCTTTGTAATCAAATCTCCAATCCAATGATACATAGTTTACAATTATAGAACTAAGACAAAC
>JAOQMP010000006.1:134181-157728 GCA_027563575.1 Erythroxylum pedicellare
TATGATTTAAAATTATATAATAATTAATATATTATGCTTTGTATATTGTTTAATATATTTTAAATAATATTTATATGCATAAATAATATTTATTACAAAATAAAATATAGTTCAAATTAAAAGTGAATTTTATTTTTATATTATTAAACATTTTATTGCATAAAAGCTAAATAATCAACTGACTTTTAATTTTTTTTAAATTATACTGATAAAAAATAAAATAAAAACTGGACTGATGGCTCTGAATCAAACTTAAAGAGCCCAACTCGGCGAAACCATTGATAAAGCCTAACTAATCGAAGATGGGTTGAATAGAATCAAATGATAAATGAACTTATCATATTTTAAATTGATTTATAGTGAAACGTAATTATAAATTTTAAAGAGAGGATTATTATTTGATAATTATTATTTGTTGTTATTATCAAATAAATTATTTTATTTTATGAAATAATACGTTTTATTTTTTCGTAATTATTGTGAATTTTCATAATTATGTAGAAAGGTTGGATTCCTTTTTCACGTGGAACGGCGTCGTTTACTATTTTACTTTTTCCCGATTGAGCGGCGTCGTATCGATATCCAAAGGTTGGATTCCTTTTTTTCCAAGTGGAACGGCGTCGTTTACTAATCTGCTTTTTTCCAATTGAGCGGCGTCGTATGGATATCGAAAGGCGGTTCCTGCTAACTCACTCCTGTAGTTAAACTTAGAAGCAGGTCAGAGCTACACAGTGACGTCGAACACTTCCCGCTTGCAGAGCTCGGGATAGAGAAGTTGGAGCTGAAGGGTGTAGAAGTTTGTTAATCTGAGTACGCATGACCTTCCTTCATCACAACAAGTTATTGCGATTGAGTTATTTGTGTTCGTTCGCTCCATTTCTCGTTCAGTCACTCCTTTTGTTTTCTTGTTCCATTTATTATTTTCGTTAAGTTTGTAGGGTTTAGGGTTTTTGTTTTAAAGCATTTTATGATTTTGTTTGAAACAGGTTTGTTTTTATGATTGTTTGTTTTAGATTATCGGATTAATTTTTCTGTACTTTTCGGGGATTAGGGTTCTTGAGGTTTGATTTCTGGAAAACCGAAAATGTCGAATGTTGGTGGTGGTGCGGAGGCTCACGCCCGCTTCAAACAGTATGAGTACAGAGCCAATTCTAGTCTAGTTCTTACCACAGACTCTCGTCCCCGGGACACTCATGAGCCTACTGGCGAGCCTGAGTCCCTTTGGGGAAAGATTGATCCCAAAAGTTTTGGTGACCGTGCTTACAGAGGCAAACCTCCCGAGTTAGAGGAGAAGCTTCAGAAAGCTAAGAAGAAGAAGGAGCGAGATCCTCTTTCTGAACCTGTTCCCAGTCGCCAAACCAAGAGGCGTCGGCTTCATGAAGAGAGCGTCTTGACCTCTACCGAGGAAGGTGTTTACCAGCCCAAGACCAAGGAAACCAGAGCTGCCTATGAGGCTATGCTCAGCGTTATCCAGCAGCAATTGGGTGGCCAGCCACTCAACATTGTTAGTGCTGCTGCTGATGAGATTTTGGCCGTGCTAAAGAATGAGACCGTTAAGACTCCGGACAAGAAGAAGGAGATTGAGAAGTTGCTCAACCCTATTCCCAACCATGTTTTTGATCAACTTGTTTCTATCGGTAGGCTCATCACTGATTTTCAAGAAGGTGGAGATGCTACCGGTGCTTCAGCAGCCAATGGGGATGATGCCCTTGACGATGATGTTGGTGTGGCTGTTGAATTTGATGAAGATAATGAGGATGATGAAGATGAAAGTGATCTTGATATGGTGCCCGAGGACGAAGAAGATGATGAGGATTTGGTGGACAACAATGGTGCCAGTGCCATGCAAATGGGCGGCGGAATTGATGATGATGACTTGGGGGAAGCTAGTGAGGGCATGAGCCTCAATGTACAGGACATTGATGCATATTGGCTCCAGAGGAAGATTTCACAAGCTTTTGAACAACAGATTGACCCACAGCAGTGCCAGAAGCTTGCTGAGGAGGTGCTTAAGATACTTGCCAAGGGGGATGACAGGGATGTTGAGTCGAACTTGTTGATGCTCCTCGAGTTTGACAAATTCAGCCTTATTAAGTTTCTATGCCGTAACAGGCTGAAGATTGTTTGGTGTACACGTTTGGCTAGGTCCAAAGATCAACAAGAGCGGAAGCATATTGAGGACGAAATGATGGGTTCAGGCCCAGATTTGGCAGCAATCCTGGAGCAGTTGCATGCCACCAGGGCAACTGCAAAAGAGAGGCAGAAGAACTTAGAGAAGAGTATAAGAGAAGAGGCTCGTCGGCTGAAGGATGAGAGTGGTGGAGATGGAGATGACGGAAGGCGGGGTATTGTTGATAGAGATGCTGATAGTGGTTGGTTGAAAGGGCAGCCACAGTTGCTAGATTTGGACTCCATTGCTTTCGAACAAGGTGGTCTTTTCATGGCAAATAAGAAGTGTGATCTTCCTGTTGGTTCTTATAGACATCACAGCAAAGGCTATGAAGAAGTTCATGTACCCGCTTTAAAGCCAAAACCCATAGCTCCCGATGAGAAGTTGGTCAAGATTTCTGAGATGCCAGATTGGGCACATTCAGCTTTCAAAGGGATGCAACAGTTGAACAGGGTACAAAGCAAAGTATATGAGACTGCCCTCTTCAAGGCAGATAACATCCTGCTCTGTGCACCCACTGGAGCAGGGAAGACTAATGTGGCAGTCCTCACCATCCTTCAGCAGATTGCGTTGAATAGGAATTCAGATGGTTCATTCAACCATAGCAACTATAAGATAGTGTATGTGGCACCTATGAAAGCCCTTGTAGCTGAAGTAGTGGGTAACTTGTCAAATCGGTTACAGGATTATGGTGTCACAGTGAGAGAACTGAGTGGGGATCAGAGTCTGAGTCGACAACAAATTGAAGAAACTCAAATTATTGTAACAACTCCTGAGAAGTGGGATATCATCACTAGAAAATCTGGGGACCGTACCTATACTCAACTTGTCAAACTTCTTATCATTGATGAGATTCATCTTCTTCATGATAACAGAGGTCCAGTACTTGAGAGTATTGTTGCTAGAACTGTAAGACAAATTGAAACCACAAAAGAACATATCAGGCTGGTGGGTTTGTCAGCTACACTTCCAAACTTTGAAGATGTGGCATTGTTTTTACGGGTTGATGTTAAAAAAGGGCTCTTCCATTTTGATAATAGCTACAGGCCTGTGCCTCTCGCCCAACAGTATATAGGAATCACAGTTAAGAAGCCTCTGCAGAGGTTCCAGTTGATGAATGATGTGTGTTATGAGAAGGTGATGTCTGTTGCAGGAAAGCATCAAGTTCTTATATTTGTCCACTCGAGGAAGGAAACGGCCAAAACAGCTCGAGCAATACGAGATACAGCACTTGCAAATGATACTCTTGGTAGATTTTTGAAAGAGGACAGTGCTAGCCGTGAGATTCTCCAAAGTCATACAGATATTGTCAAAAGTAATGATCTCAAGGATCTTCTACCATATGGTTTTGCAATACATCATGCGGGGATGACAAGGGGTGACAGACAACTTGTTGAGGAGCTCTTTGCAGATGGGCATGTGCAAGTGCTGGTTTCCACTGCAACTCTTGCATGGGGTGTTAATTTACCAGCCCATACGGTGATTATCAAAGGAACTCAGATATATTCACCAGAAAAAGGATCGTGGACGGAGCTAAGTCCTTTGGATGTTATGCAGATGTTGGGTCGTGCCGGACGGCCTCAATTTGATTCTTATGGGGAAGGGATCATCATTACTGGCCATAGTGAATTGCAATTCTATCTCTCTTTGATGAATCAACAACTTCCCATTGAAAGTCAGTTTGTTTCCAAACTGGCTGATCAATTGAATGCAGAAATTGTTCTTGGGACAGTTCAAAATGCTAGAGAAGCCTGCAATTGGCTTGGATATACCTACTTGTATGTCCGTATGTTGCGAAATCCTACACTTTATGGCTTGGCACCAGATTTTCTTACTCGAGATATTACGTTAGAGGAGAGGAGGGCCGATTTGGTAAGCACTGAACTCTTTGATATGGTTTAAGAGTGTTTCTCCTCATATCTAAGCCATTCTAATTCTTGTTAATTTTGTCATACAACTTTTTCTTTCCATTCTTTCATGTGGTTTCATGTTTAGATTGAGGATAGCAGTTTGAATTTCTTTTCCCTTTGTATTTGCAGTGGCATCCTAGCTCATTTGAGACGACTCTTTTAGTTTCGAATTCAGTTTTGATACTGTGCATATCATCTGATCCTCCAACTAAGAAAATATTTATTAGTCATACAAGTAGAAAGGCTAATGAAGTGATAAAAATTGCAAATAAACTATGTAGTTTGGGAACTCCATAAAAAAGATAAAAAGAAGAATTATTTAACATTTGACTCTGAGGGTGGTTTTAGCTTTTACATAACATAGCAGTGGCCACTTATTTCTGTTCATGCATTCATACAAAGCTTGGATAATTACTTCTGCAATTCTCTGCAATTTGTCTTTTCTTCTACCCTTTAATCATGACAACTTCTTTTTGCAACCTATTATTGTTGTTGTGCAAGTAATCATGTTCCTCTTGTTCTGATTTAACTGAACTTTTTAGGTATTCAGTCTGACCTACTTGCTTTCGTTTTTTGTTTCTAATTGTTTAATCTTGTTCTAATGGTCTTTTTGCAGATTCATTCTGCTGCAACTATCTTGGACAAGAACAATCTCGTTAAGTACGACAGGAAAAGTGGATATTTTCAGGTCACTGATCTGGGTCGGATTGCTAGCTACTATTATATCACTCATGGAACAATTTCCACTTATAATGAGCATCTGAAGCCAACAATGGGTGATATTGAGCTCTACCGTCTGTTCTCGCTCAGCGAAGAGTTCAAGTATATGACTGTGAGGCAAGATGAAAAGATGGAACTGGCAAAGCTTTTGGAACGGGTGCCAATTCCCATCAAGGAAACCTTGGAAGAGCCTAGTGCAAAGATAAATGTTTTGCTACAGGCATATATTTCACAGCTGAAGCTTGAAGGGCTTTCATTAACTTCTGATATGGTGTACATAACTCAGGTTCACTTTTCTTTTGATGTCCTATTTTCGTGATATCTTTCTTTTCTTGTCAAATTTATAATGCTCGTACTTATTCATTTCTTCTAATTTATCTTTGTTGTAATGGTCAGAGTGCTGGTCGTCTTGTGCGAGCTTTGTTTGAGATTGTCTTGAAAAGAGGTTGGGCACAATTATCGGAGAAGGCTTTGAACTTGTGCAAAATGGTAAACAGGAGGATGTGGAGTGTCCAAACACCTCTTCGCCAATTTAATGGGATCCCAAATGAGATTCTGATGAAGTTGGAGAAGAAGGATTTGGCATGGGAGAGGTACTACGATCTCTCGTCACAGGAGATTGGTGAGCTCATTCGTTTTCCAAAGATGGGCAGAACACTGCACAAATTCATTCACCAATTCCCAAAGCTAAACCTTGCTGCGCATGTGCAGCCAATTACACGCACTGTATTGAGGGTTGAACTTACAATAACTCCAGACTTTCAGTGGGAGGACAAGGTCCATGGATATGTAGAACCATTTTGGGTTATTGTGGAGGATAATGATGGCGAGTACATACTTCATCATGAATACTTTATGCTGAAGAAGCAGTACATTGATGAGGATCACACGTTAACTTTCACTGTTCCAATCTATGAACCATTACCTCCTCAATATTTCATTCATGTTGTGTCTGACAGATGGATTCAGTCACAGACTGTTTTGCCTGTCTCTTTCAGGCACCTTATCTTGCCAGAAAAATATCCTCCTCCAACAGAGTTATTGGATTTGCAACCTTTGCCTGTGACCGCATTGAGGAATCCATTATATGAAGCCCTTTATCAGGATTTCAAACATTTCAATCCTGTCCAAACTCAAGTATTCACTGTTCTTTATAATACAGATGACAACGTCTTGGTTGCTGCCCCTACAGGGAGTGGCAAGACCATATGTGCTGAGTTTGCTATATTGAGAAATCATCAAAAGGGGCCTGATAATGTTATTCGTGCTGTGTACATTGCACCTCTTGAAGCAATTGCCAAAGAACGATATCGAGATTGGGAGAAGAAGTTTGGCAGGGGGCTTGGCTTGCATATCGTTGAATTAACTGGGGAGACAGCAACAGACTTGAGGCTTCTTGAAAAGGGTCAGATAATCATAAGCACTCCAGAGAAGTGGGATGCCTTGTCCCGTCGCTGGAAGCAAAGGAAGTATGTTCAACAGGTTAGTCTGTTTATAGTTGATGAGCTCCACTTGATTGGGGGTCAGGGTGGACCTATTTTGGAGGTGATTGTCTCTAGAATGAGATATATTGCAAGTCAAATTGAAAACAAGATTCGAATTGTGGCTCTTTCTTCTTCTCTTGCCAATGCAAAGGATCTTGGGGAATGGATAGGGGCCACCTCACATGGCCTTTTTAATTTCCCTCCTGGTGTACGTCCTGTGCCCCTGGAAATACACATTCAGGGTGTGGATATTGCGAATTTTGAAGCAAGGATGCAGGCTATGACCAAACCAACATATACTGCTATTGTACAGCATGCTAAGAACGCAAAGCCTGCCATCGTCTTTGTTCCTACAAGAAAACATGTGCGTCTTAGTGCTGTGGATCTGATGACGTACTCAAGCATGGATGGTGGTGACACTCCTGCCTTTGCATTGCGGTCTCCTGAAGAATTAGAGCCTTTCATTAGTAAGATACAGGAAGAAACACTAAAAGCCACTTTGGAGCATGGTGTTGGCTACTTGCATGAGGGCTTGAGCAGCTTGGATCAAGAAGTGGTGTCACAGCTATTTGAAGCTGGGTGGATTCAGGTTTGTGTGATGAGTAGTTCAATGTGTTGGGGGGTTCCATTGTCTGCACATTTGGTGGTAGTGATGGGAACTCAATATTATGATGGGCGTGAAAATGCGCACACGGATTACCCTGTAACTGATCTGTTACAGATGATGGGTCATGCTAGTCGACCTCTGCTGGATAACTCGGGAAAGTGTGTCATTCTCTGTCATGCACCTCGTAAAGAATACTACAAGAAATTCTTATATGAAGCATTTCCAGTTGAAAGTCATCTGCACCATTTCCTTCACGACAATTTTAATGCAGAGATTGTTGCTGGAGTTGTTGAGAACAAACAGGATGCAGTAGATTATCTTACTTGGACTTTCATGTACAGGCGGCTCACACAGAATCCAAACTACTACAATCTCCAGGGAGTCAGCCACAGGCATCTCTCTGATCATCTATCCGAGCTTGTTGAAAATACGCTGAGTGATTTAGAGGCGAGTAAATGTGTCACAATTGAGGATGATGTGGACCTCTCTCCACTCAATCTTGGCATGATAGCATCTTACTACTATATTAGTTACACCACCATAGAGCGTTTTAGTTCTTCTTTGACTCCCAAAACGAAGATGAAAGGTCTACTAGAGATTCTGGCTTCAGCTTCAGAATATGCACAGCTTTCCATACGGCCCGGGGAAGAAGAGGTACTTCGGAAGTTGATCAATCACCAGAGGTTCTCATTTGACAATCCCAGATACACTGATCCCCATGTGAAGGCGAATGCACTGCTTCAAGCACATTTTTCACGGCAAACTGTGGGTGGAAATCTTGCATTGGATCAACGGGAGGTGCTTCTTTCTGCAAGTAGGTTGCTTCAAGCAATGGTTGATGTTATCTCAAGTAATGGTTGGCTAAGCCTGGCTCTTCTTGCAATGGAAGTCAGCCAAATGTTGACACAGGGTATGTGGGAGCGTGATTCCATGCTTCTGCAATTGCCTCACTTCACAAAGGAGTTGGCGAGGAAGTGCCAAGAGAATGCCGGAAAGAGCATAGAGACTGTATTTGATTTGGTGGAGATGGAAGATGATGAAAGGCGAGACCTCCTGCAGATGTCAGATTCGATGCTGTTAGATATTGTGAGGTTCTGCAATCGGTACCCCAATATTGACTTATCATACGAAGTAATGGAGGGGGAGAACGTGCAGGCAGGGGAAGATGTTACTTTACAGGTGACGCTTGAACGTGATCTGGAGGGGAGGACCGAGGTGGGATCTGTGGATGCTCCCAGGTATCCTAAACCCAAAGAAGAAGGGTGGTGGCTTGTAGTTGGTGATACAAAAACTAACCAGTTGGTGGCTATCAAGAGGGTTTCGCTTCAACGGAAGTCAAAGGTGAAACTCGGATTCACTGCACCTGCAGAACCCGGAAGGAAGACGTATACTCTTTACTTCATGTGTGATTCATATCTGGGTTGTGATCAGGAATACAACTTCAATGTTGATGTCAAAGAAGCTGGAGCCATTGATGAGGAGTAAAGGGACTTTATTTCCAATCTCTTTAGTTTTGTTTATGTAGCTGTACTCCCAACATGACATCTTCTCTTTTGTTGTGGATGTTTGCTTGTCGTCATCTTTGTTTTGGACCATACTGATATCTCTTTTAACGGTCAATAGAATCATCACAGTTAAGTTCATATCTGAGTGCAGTTTCTTATGACATTACAAGATTGTCTCGGGAAGTCGATCTTGAGATTTTAAGTTCATCTTCGATCTTTAAGATGTTAGGATTTGCAAACATATTCTCACACTGATTCATCAAAAATCCGTGTAATTTACAAGCTATTTCAACATGACAGCTTCAACATGACAGGGATAGTACGGACAGTTCTTATTATGAATAGTACTTCACCGGTCTATTACAAATCACTGATCAGAATTCAGGGAAAGCAAATTACGTAATAGATATATGAACATTGTGAAGAAGAAAGCATAGTAATAGTTGTTGTTGAGTTTAGTCTTCGTATATACGACACTCGTCGGTCTCCGGATGATCCAGACAGAAATACTCTAGCGGATCTTGTTTCTCCAACTTCCGTCTCAGATCAGCCTTTGCTTGACTAACTTCCTCCACCTCGTCCCAAGCCACCTTACAGCCGTCCGACTTCTCATCTTCCCCGCACACCTCCTTCGCTTCCATCACCTTCTTCTCTATCATCTCCGCCAACTGCTTTTCTCTCATGTGCGTCCCCTTGAACTTCGCTCCCGCTGCTCTCACTCTCACCGTCGGTGATTTCCTGTTGAGGATGATCTTGTTTAGGGATAGAGGTTTGGAGGGGTATGGACAGGGATTATGTGTGCGCGATGAATAGAGGTTCATCGCCTGTAGTCGTGTACCAGTCGGCGTCTTCCACATCTTTTGGCTTCTAGTGTGGATGTAGATCACAATTCACAAGAACAGTTTATGCTTGTAGGTAGGTTACAGTTGTAACCTCCTCTTTTTCTCCTTACCTCTCTCTTTCCGTCGCTTTCATCTACAGTGTATTGATAAGAATGGGTTTGCGTTTCTGGAGTCTTCTTCCTCCGTTGGATTGGGTTGGGTTTACATTGAACGGCCCAGTGTGAATTGGGCCAACTTTTGAATTTCAAATCGAAGACTAAAGGCGCGTTTTCTTTTAGTCTTTCATTTCAAATTTCTACCTCTCGAGGTCGTGGAGGGAGTGACGGGCATGGAGGCGGAGATGGTCGTCGGTAATAATGGAATCACGAAGGTGCGAGAAGAAGAGGATGCAGGATGGTTGGATCCTGAGACGGAGTTCCTTGCGTCCAAACGAGAGACTGGAAACGAGTGGGAACTGTTCAAGGAAAATGTCAGGCCATTGAAGAGAGGTCGAAACGTTCATGTCTTGAATCAAACCCTGAAATCCCAAACTAACAATACTCTTAAGAATTCTCTCCTCTACACTCGAAGGTCCTTCTTCTGTTCTTCTTCTTCTTTGAATTTATTTTCTCCTGAAAACTAAGTCTCAAATTTGTGCTCTCCAGCAAGTTAATCCTGGCGATTGATGAGTATGAAGGTGATGACCCTCTTCTTCCTTGGCTTCAGTGAGTATTATCATGTCAGATTTCTGGGTTTGCTTGATATGATTCTTCAACTCCTGATTTCTAATCTAACCTCTTTTCTGTTCTCTGAAACAAAACAGGTGCATTAAATGGGTTCAGGAGGCGTTTCCACCTGGAGGAGATTGCTCTGGACTCATTGTCATTTATGAACAATGCGTGCGTACCTTTTGGCATTCACATCAATACAAGGATGATCTTCGGTACCTTAAAGTTTGGTTAGAATATGTGAGTTCCTTCACTTTTTTTTTCCCCATTTTTTCTTATCTTATTGTTCTTCATCTACTCAATTAGTGTTTGCTTGAACCAAAATTTCCAGGCTGAAAACTGTGATGATGCTCAAGTCATCTACACTTTCCTTGATGCTAATGAAATTGGAATCTCCCACTCTGCTTACTACATAGCCTATGCTCTGCATATGGAATCCAAGTCTAAGACGAAAGCTGCAAATGACATTTTCTATCTTGGGATCTCCAGGTAATTATGTATCCTATTTCTTTCTTATATATCATACTTGAGAGCTCTATTCTTTGCTTGATATTGATCTAGGACTCGCATCATATGTTTGATCATTCACCTTCCACTGGATACCTTTCCCACTTTATGTGTATAATGGAAGTATAGATGGTATGTTACTTTAGATGGTTGTGAATAGTTTGCGTGTGTGGCTAAGCAGTCACTTGAAATTCTTATACCCAGAGGATCAAGTCTAGTTCTGCAGAGCTTTTGTCATGATTCCTTTACTGTTACCAGAAATAGCTAATTTTTATTAATTATCCTTCAATTGAAATTAGACTTGTTGCGATCATTATTTGTACTCAAAGAGCTTGCTCGACTAGGTAACGTCTCTCCTTTTACAGAGATGCACAACCGGCAGAGAAACTGAATGATGCCTACAAGAAGTTTCTCCTTCGATCCACAAGAAGACCAAAGGTTATGGAGGTATGGGATTCTTGGTAACAAAAAGGGTTGACTGGATTTTACCGAGTTTATTTATTATTTCATTTGTTTAATTACTTAGGAAGACTCAGGAGAAACTCATTTAACTGCTCGAAGCTTTGGAACTATCTTGGCTGGTGCAGAAAACGGTAAACATTTTCTGTTGTATTTTGCCATCATCAGTATTTGTATGCTGAATAGAATACCTTCCATGCAGGCAGAAGAAATGTAGGCAGTTCTAGTTATTCCAGGAAGGAATTGAAGACAGACAGGTAAACGTTTTGGATTATGCTCTTTGAAGAATGTTGGTAATTGTGAAATTATGTTTAGACACCATAAATATTCAGAAACATTGAAGATAAGATTCCTGTCCAATTCTGATCTGCCTGTGTGAATATGGTCAATTGATCCCTTTTGCTTCCGTTTTAGTGATGTTTTCATCACATTATCCTTCTGATTACTGGTTTTCTTGCAATTATAGTATGATTATGTTTTCCTGTAGGATCCAGAGAGCTCCTCTTTCTATCTACAAAGACAAGAGCGAGAATGTCATGTTGGGACATCAATCAGAAAAGTCAAAGACGGATTTGAATCCATGGAGCACCCTTGGTGCTCGAGCAGAGAGAAATAAAGAAAATAATGCAGCACCTACCAAGTGGACAACATACAAGGTGCTTCCTTATATTGGGAAAACATTCTTATTGACAGTTCATCAGACCCGTATACATTTCATGTTGCACTTTAAGATATATGTGCTCAAATTCTTCTTTCTCCCAGATTCCACAAAGACCTGGGCCTCGAATCGGGGGACCAACTCCAAGTGCCTGCATTCAAGTGTTTGTTGATGATGAATGCAGAAAGTGAGTAATATTGGCAATATTTCAACTCATTGATGTCATAATTGCTGAGAGATCAAATAGTTCAAATCAACGTGTGCTTATACATTTCTTCTCAGTACTTGTTCATCCTTTATATATTACTTAATCCTCTCAATTTCCATTAATTTGTTTTTCAATTAGAGCGGAACAATCGGACAGTCACACTGCAAAGTCTTCAACATTGAAGCTACGAGGACAGGATGACTCAGATATCAAGAAGTAAGTAACTCATCTAGTTAATCCAGTGGCTGTTCAAGAAGAAACGTATGATACGAACTGATTTGCTTTTCCTGATGGTAAACTTTTCTTGTGCAGGGAAACAGAGCTTTTGAGGAAGAACCCGTTACGCCATTTCCCTTCAAACAGTCTTCCTAGATGATGAAATAGTAAAAAACCTAGTCCTTGTGATGAATTTGGTTATGTGATGTCAGGTATACATCAGCTTCTACCTCTGAAGCCTGATCTATATCTAGGAACTGTGTTTTCATCTGGACTTTGATTTGTGTTGAATAAATGGTTTGAGTTTGTTAATGGTTACAAGCCACACCAAGTTTGATTTTATGTCTTCTACATTTAATTCCTTTTCTGCAAGCTTTGACTCTATGGCAATGAAAGTTAGTTATATTTGTTATAGCTTTGGTTCCTTTTTTATTTTCCTTGAATAGTATCAATTAGAGCATATTGATTATTGGAATAGTGTGTCCATTCTTGAAGTCTTTGTCTATATTGCACAAGTTGAAGTGTAGATTGTTTTGACCTAAGTTCCCATATAGAAATGATATTAAATTCGTTATCAATTAGTAGAGAGAGCCAAAAAAAAAAAGGCTTAGCTCGGTTTGACTTTGACTTGGTCTGAAGTCAATGAGTCTTGTTCGAGTTAGTTGAATTTCGATTCTATACTTTTTTAAAAAAAATTTAAGCTTGAGGCCGAGCATCGAGCTCTAAATGTGAAGATTTTACATAAAATAACATTGTTTTAGGTGAAAAGATGTTAACTTTAGTTTCGGGTTTAACTTGAGTTTAGCCTATTTCTAATTGTATTGATAAGATCTTATATTAGGTCAATCTGAAGTTAAATCGATTTCAATTTTTAATAACTGGCCGAATTTAAAAGAAATTGTAAAATTTAAATTCAAGTTTGAATTTTAACTCAATTAAATAATTTAAATACGATAATTTATGTGAAAGGTTTGAAATTTGGTGAAAAAGGAGCTTGATTTGGAGTAGAAAAGCCCAGAGTAGTCCAATTGGGTTTCACTAGAATCTTCTTTACCCTCTCCCCCAAATTGGCTTCTTTTCGAATTAGGGTTTTTGGCTCCCTCTGTGTTTCTCTTACTTTGATTTAGGACTCTTCCCAAGAGCAAGCTAAGCGGAGCTTGGATTGTATCCATGGCGGAGCATTTGGCCTCCATATTCGGAACAGAGAAGGACCGTGTTAACTGTCCTTTCTACTTCAAGATCGGAGCTTGCCGCCACGGTGATCGCTGCTCTCGCCTTCACAACCGCCCCACCATTTCTCCTACTCTCCTCTTGTCCAACATGTACCAGCGCCCGGACATGATCACTCCTGGCGTCGACGCTCAAGGCCAGCCTATTGACCCTCGCAAGATCCAGGAACACTTCGAGGACTTTTACGAGGACATTTTTGAGGAACTCAACAAGTTCGGCGAGATCGAGAGCCTCAACGTCTGCGATAACCTCGCCGACCACATGATCGGCAACGTATATGTCCAGTTCAGGGAGGAGGATCAAGCTGCCGCCGCGCTACAGGCTTTGCAGGGTCGGTTTTACTCTGGACGCCCAATTATAGCTGATTTTTCGCCCGTAACCGACTTCCGTGAAGCTACGTGCAGGCAGTTCGAGGAGAATAACTGTAACCGCGGTGGATACTGCAATTTCATGCATGTGAAACTGATAGGGAGGGAATTGAGGAGGAAGCTGTTTGGAAGATACCGTGGATATAGAGTGAGTCGGAGCCGGAGCAGGAGTCTGAGTCCCAGGCATGGGAGGGAGAAGGAGAGGGATAGGGATAGAGATAGAGATCGGGAGAGTGATAAGCGAGAGAGGGATCATCGTGATTACCGAGGAAATGGTCGGAGGAGTGGAGGAGGCAGGTACGATCGAGATGGGTTTAAGAGAAGACATGGCAGTCCCAAGAGAAGCTGGAGTCCTCCTCCAGCTCGGGAAGGCAGTGAGGAACGAAGGGCTAGGATTGAGCAGTGGAACAGAGAAAGAGAGGAGAAGCAGTAATTGGGGAGAGAGCAGATGGGATTCAAACACTTTGTTCTTATTGTGAAATGGTTCAGCTTTTCACATTTTTCTCTTGTTGGTAATTATATTTCTACTCTGCTTTATGCTTTCAAACAACTTTTGACAATTTGACTCTTTGTGATTCATATTTTCGAGGATTAGATATGTATTAGTTGATGCTATAAATGCTTCTGGGAGTTGAAATTATTACATTATCTCCGATGAATGCTGGCTGTTTCCTGGTTCATTTTCATGAATACATCTCAATGTGAGGCCAAGTTACCTTGATCTGGATTAGCTTTCTATCTTTTATTAATCTCTAGTACAGTTTGTTACAATGCCCGTTGCACTAATTTGTCTGGAAATAGTCTGCTTCTTATGAACTTTTGTACTTTTCCATAAAGAGTACAGAATAGTTGTGTTAAATTTGGCCAAGAAAGAGGAATATCTCCAATTGAAACCGACCCCTTGGAAGCTTACCTTAGGCTCTTGGATAGTGGAACTCCAGCTAGGTAGGCACGCAAGCCAAAGCAATTCAAGGATTAATCTTGGAACAGAAGAGCATAGGATACTTGCAATGAATTGTCTGGAAATAGTTTACCACTTCTCTACTTCAGTGTGTTTTGTGTACTTGTACTTGGAGGGCATAGAATGTAGATCTCTTTTGCTCCCAGTTTCCAAGATTCTGCCCTGGTTCCAAATTGAATTGCTGATTCAGTATCGAGAATAATGTTTTAGAGGGTAAAACATGTGTTTGGTTGTCTTCTTTCTCTTCTGTTTTGGTAATTGAGAGATGAATTAGATCGCTCTAACATTGTTTTCTCATTTCCAAATAGGTATTGCTATGACAAGGACACCAGTTATTCCTATCAAAAAATAGATACACTTTTCGCTGATTCAGTAGTGAGAAGAATCTTTTACAGGGAAAAACATGTATTCGGTTATCTTATTTCCTCTTCTGTTTTGGTCTAAAAAGAAATGATGAACAGTGATTCATCTTGATTTTTGATGAAACGTATGCAGTAGATCATATGGTAGAGTTTGCTGTTGCAAGTGGATGATGATGATGGAAAGCGAAAGCCCCTTCTTTGAGAGGTTGTGTGGGGACGTGTGTTTGTGTTGAAACTGAAACAATCTTAGGTTATGACTTACGGTATTTTTATATCTTCCTCATCCCTGAAGTGTAGGTGGTAATTGCATTATTATGGTACTTGATCTTGCTTCAACCGAATGGTTTGGGTTTGGATCGGGCTTGAATTCGAATTTGATTAAATTAAAATTTATAATAATTTACTTAAATTGTATATATTATTACGGTACTCGGGCAATGAGATTGGTTTAGATTAGGGTCTAATACGAATTTGGTTATATTAAAATTGACAATAATTTATTTTAAATGTGTATTATGGTCCTTAAAAGGGTGTAGTAATTAGAGATGATAATTTTGACCTGGTTTGAGTCGACCGGGTTAGGGGTTGGGTACAAGCTAAAAGTGATCGGCACGATCGAGGCCGGTTTGTGGCCTTACCTTTAATTCAAAAAGATTTCTTTTTTGATATTCTTTTAAAAAATTATAAGATAGGTCGGGTTGGCCCGGTCCACCTATGATTGGTTGAGCCATGAGCTGGCCACGAGTCGGTTAGCCTGTGGTTGGGTCAAGCCACAGGCTGTCTTATCCTTGCCTGTCGAGTCATAGACTACCTACTTCGTGGCCTAGTTTGATTCAGTAATATCAATCATAATAATAAAAAAAACAGTGCGGAAAATAAACGAATACATAGAATTACATGGTTCACTAAAATATAGTTATATTCACAAGCTTCTAAAGTCTAGAATATTTTATCAGACTACATATCTCAACCGAGTCTGGTTCGGAGTGAACTTGAATTTAAGTTCGGTTAAATTAAAATTATTAGTTATTAAATTTGAAGAATTTGTTAAAATTCAAATATAGTTATAGGCAAAAGAAAAGATTTAATCTTTCTTGATCCAACGGACCTTTTATCTTTACTTACGTCTTAAGTATGTTAAAGTCAATGTCCACTTGTCGTTTTCCTATTGGTAGGGTGATGGCATACCGTCTAATTTGACTCACTGTCCTATATATTTACACAAATGCCACGCTCGCTTCAATTTCTTCTCCCAAGTTCCTAAGGCCTATTTATCTTCGAGGTGATCCGCTTCTCTTCAGTCTCCTGATTCCTTCTGTTCTTTAAATTTTGTACTTTTAGATGTCGGGTTCGGATGATAATCAGTTTGGGTCAGATGACATCCTGGACCAGATTGATTGGGATAATCTTTTTCTGGATGTTTATGATTTGGATACCCATTTCGTCTCCGATGCGTCGGCGGCGGCGGAAAATTTCCCCACGCAGTCACCCGATTCTGTGACGTCGTGGGTAGGTGAGATAGAGAACATTTTGATGAAGGATGATTTTGAGGGTGAGGGTTGTTCGGAGGATTTGGGCATCTTTTTGGCGGATGTTCTTGTCGATACTCCTGAGAGTGTTTCCGCTGACCAAGTCCGCATTTGTTCTGATCATGGCTCTGAAAAGAAGGAATCTGAGAAAATGAACGACGATGGATCAGCCACCGATGATCTAAAGTCTAAGAAACTCAAAAGGTACTTAATTTTTTTTCTATAAACTTCTCTTTTTCACCAAGGTAGCGATTCTTGTTCTGTGTATGTTATTGTAATCTTTGCCCCTGACTAGATGAACTAACCTCAGCATCATCATCACCATCACCGTAAATTGTTAATTGCTTGTTGGTTAGAACAGTTATATGGCTGCAAATTGTGCTTGGTCAAATTTGAAATTTACCGAATTAGAGGATATTTTATATGTAACTGGGGTGTGTTCTGATTGATTGTAGGAAGATGAGAAATAGGGATGCTGCGGTAAGATCAAGGGAGAGGAAAAAGATGTATGTGAGGGATTTAGAGTTAAAGAGTAAGTATTTGGAAGCAGAATGCAGGAGGCTTGGGCGTATGCTTCAGTGTACTGTTGCAGAAAACCAGGCTTTACGACTTAGTTTGCAAAAGGGTGGAAGATTTGGTGTCACCTCGGCCAAGCAGGAGTCTGCTGTGCTCTTGTTGGGTACGTACCATCTAACTTGCTTCTTACTACCTTGGCAATGCTTTATTTTCCACGTTCGTTGTTAATGTTGAACTTGAAATTTTATTACTCTGAGTCAGTTCAGATCCAAATTACTATAAAGAAATCTAAAATTTTGAGTTTAACTCACCATACAAATGATATTCCACTTGGCCTTTTTTCTGGCATGATATCCTATAGAAACCCCATGTTTGAGATTTTGATGAAGAGACTTGGATTTTGATATGCTGTTTCTAAACTACCAAATGACTTGAAGCTTGTTAACCGTACAATAAAGAATTAAAATTTCAAGCCTTTGATTAGGAATAATATGTGAATGTATGGATGAATGCCAGGATTGAACATTCGTCCTTGTGGGTCTTTACTGAAATATCCTATAGAAACCATGTAGATTTTGTTGAAGAGACTTAGCTTTTGATATGCTGGTTCTAAACTACCAAATGACTTGAAGCTCCTTAACCATAACGATAAAAAATTTCCAGTCTCGATCGGGAATAGTATGTGATTATATGAATGAATGCCAGGATTGTACATTCTTCTTTGTGGGTTGTTTCCGAAATAGTTAGGTCTTGTTTGTTAATCAGAATGAGAATGCAACATATATTCCTTAGCTTTACTTGTTTGGTTATCCGGAATAGATAAAATAGGAAATGATAAAAATGGAATGAATTCTAAACAATCGTAGACTTTTATTCCTGAGGAAGGTATGAGTGTAAGCTGGAATCAAATATCAAGAATAAGAGGGAAGAGATATTATTAGAATATCATCAAGTTATCATTAAAATATCATTAGAATATTGTCAGGATATTGTTTATATTCTTATTAGAATATTATTTGATATCAAATACCAGCATAACAATTAACTTTATTTAATTTCATATCAAAAACGCGTACTTAATAATTTTATTCCTACTTTGATTCATTCTCATTTCTATTTTTTTAATTTTGATTCTTTCGTATTGGTTACTAAACAAGACCTTAATCTCATGGTAATTGTTGACTTTTTGCAGAATCCCTGCTGTTGGGTTCCCTGCTTTGGCTCCTGGGAATCACCATGTGTCTGGGCCCATCAACTCTGGTGGCAGAGTCAGTTCCAAAAGAAAGCGAAGTAGAAGAGAGAGTAGCAAAAAAAGTGGAACCAATAGGGGCAAGAAGTGAAGAGTTGCATTGGTTTTTGAACAGTAGGAGATGCAAAGCTTCAAGGACGAGGATGAAACTTAGGTGGTTGTCCCATTATGTAGTCGTGGTGATGGTGTGAGTCTGGCTCTCCTCAGTTGGTAGGAAGGAATGTGGAGGAGTTTTATAGAAGTAAACTAAGAATGTTGTTTGAACTAAGAATGTTGTTTGATGAGATCTAATAAAGTGATGTTTGTTTTCGTTTTCCTTTGGTGCTCAATGCTTGAAAATCCTTGTTTCTGTTCTTCTAGACCTTTGACTGATGGAAAAGGAGCATTCACCTAACCATAAAACTGTGGTAAGGACAGGTTGTAGAAGGTGGTGTCTTTGAAGTTGCTATGTTTTAATTCTAAACAGTAAAAATAAAAACTCAAGCATAGTTATACCGACATGGGGTTGATTGCTCGGACCAATTAGATTGTTCGAGCTTGATTATGTCGGCTTATTATCGACCTTAATCTTAATAAAACAGCCAACAACTCTCTGCGAGATGTTATAGTCAAAAACATCATCTGTGGGTAAAAGAAGGAAACTATGGTTAATGTGCATGGTCAATGGTTTGGTTACATAATGTATATTTCCTCTTATTCTAGAAGTAACTGATTATTCCAATAAAATTCAGTGGACTATTAGGTGGTGGAATTGCCCCTCTGTCTTTCCGAACAGGCAGGTATATTCCTTCTCCACTCATGGGATCGTAAAGGATGTTTAGGTAAAATGAAACCCTAAAAGCCATTGGCGAGTACAGTAACAGGTGGTTTGTTGGTTTGGTTGGATGGTTGTATCGAAGACAAAGAATCCATTTTTGAACTGACTGTCTTAGTTTCTTCCTTGAAAAGTAAAATATTGAGGACCAACCAAAGCAACGTCTATCAAGAACCAAACACTTTGAACCTTATAACTTACCCTGTTTACCTCACCAACCCAAAGACATCAGCGTTTTCCATACAATTCCAGCTAGTACCACTCTGACTCTACCTCGGCTCTAATGGTTTCCGAGTATGGCATTCCAAGAGAACTCTCAGATCTTCAAAAGATTCGATCTTTATATCAACCTCAACTCCCTCCATGTCTTCAGGTATCTTCTGCTCTTCATCTCTCCTGCTACTTCACTTGATTTTGTTCTAATCATCATTGGGATACTTGTTCATTTGCTTCTTTAAAAAACTTTTCTGCTTAGGTCTGTCTGATCACGCTTTTCTCTTCCTCTTTTTGTTTGGATCTTTAATTGTATCCAATTTGTATTCCATTCTGTACTTTATCAACCTTAAAGTTGACTGCTTTTCCTAATTTGCTTAAACGCATGCAAATGTGTATAACCCATATTGCCTAACATCAACCTTCTTGTTCATTGTTAGACAAGTTTTTCGTAGTCAAACTCACTGTTCTTTTAACAGTATTTTGTGTTTGGTGCACCTTATCGATACACCTTGAAGGGTTCCTCTGAAATATTTTTCTTTTCTACTATTTTAGTTTTACTTGAATATGATTGTATGTTTTGATTATAAATGATCTCAAACTTTTGTTGAAACTCGCCATTCTCCAGGGAGCTACTGTGAGAGTAGAATTTGGTGATGGCACAGCGGCTGCAGACCCAGCAGATGATCAAACCATAAGCAGAGCCTTTCCCAACACTTACGGTCAGCCTCTGGCTCATTTTCTTAGGTCTACGGCAAAAGTTCCTGATGCTCAAGTTATAACCGAGCATCCTGATATCAGGTGTGTGTTTAGCGACTCCGTATATTTTTGTTTTGTTAAGACACTCTGTCCTGTATGGGCTGATACTTGAAGATCACCTATTTTTTATTGTGTGTTCTCTCAACAGGGTTGGAGTAGTCTTTTGTGGGAGACAATCTCCTGGAGGACATAACGTCATATGGGGTCTTCACAATGCTCTTAAAATCCACAACCCAGGCAGTACTCTACTTGGATTTCTGGGTAAGCAGCGATATAAATTGTATTTTTGTCTCATATGTGTTGTGCAAATTGAAGAGAGAAAAAAAGATTCCTTATTTTGTGTGAACTCTAGTAATTCTTATCCGTCAACAGGTGGTTCTGAGGGTTTTTTTGCACAGAAAACTCTTGAAATCACTGATGAAGTTCTCGCAACCTACAAAAATCAAGGTTGGTGGTAATCCATGATTTTGCATCTAAATCTTTAAAACCCAGTTGGCAGTGAAATATGGCTAAAGGTTTTTGTATCATTGTGCTTGACAAGGTGGATATGATTTACTGGGACGGTCAAAAGATCAAATACGAACAACTGAGCAAGTTAATGCTGCATTAACCACGTGCAAAGATCTGAAATTGGATGGCCTTGTCATAATCGGAGGTAATATATAGTTTTAAGAATGGCAAGCTCAGTATGCATGAGGCTATTACTCACTGTGGAAGCTTGGTAAATTTGTAGGGGTTACTTCAAATACAGATGCAGCACAGCTGGCCGAAACATTTGCTGTGGCAAGATGCCCAACAAAGGTGTACTTTATGTGATTTTGAATTGAGTTGTTAGTGAAGCATTTTAATTTCTCAAAGTTTCTTTGCAATTGTGTGCCTCTAGACCTCTGATAATTCATTGAACATGTTCTTGTCGTACCTCAATTTGCTGATTTCATTGGTTGAATCTGGCAGGTAGTTGGCGTTCCTGTTACTCTCTATGGTGATCTGAAGAATCAGTTTGTTGAAACCAATGTTGGTTTTGATACAATATGCAAGGTACTTAATGACGGAAGCTTTTGTGAGACATGTCAATGGCAATAACAATGAATAAAAATAATGTGGACAGAGTTCTCATATGCCATGCTTCGAAAATGATCTCCTATGATGGATCATGTACCATCTTTTCTTTCTATACAGTTCATGAGTTTTATAGGAAATGTTGATTCCTCATGTTTCCTCATATGCAGGTCAATTCCCAGCTTATTAGCAATGTCTGCACTGATGCTCTCTCTGCCGAGAAGGTAACCAGTTTCTAACTTTAATCCCAGCACAATTTCCATATAGCAATCAACTTTTGCATTCCTTGTTATTTAAATGTCCTGATGTCCTGGTGATTGAAGGCCCAAATAATGAGCTGGGCAGTAAAGACACCAGCTTAATGCAATCAGTCCTGAGATATGACTTCTCTTAACTGAAATTTTGACTTAATTCCTTTGGCAGTATTATTACTTTATCCGGCTAATGGGCCGAAAGGCATCACATGTTGCTCTAGAATGCACACTTCAGTCACATCCAAATATGGTTAGCATTTCCTTTTAATTACTTTTCCAGCTCCATATGGTGTCATCATTCCAAAGATGCTAAATATACTGACCTGCTTTCTGCAGGTAATTCTTGGTGAGGAGGTAGCTGCATCAAAGCTCACCCTATTTGACCTCACAAAACAAATTTGTGATGCAGTTCAAGCTAGAGCACAACAAGGTCCTTCGAAAATAATGTGTCCTGTCACTTTTGTGATAATCTACTTCAGTAAAATATTACTTTTGTGCTTAGTTGCATGTTGAGGAACCACCTACTATCAATCCTGAAAAACAAAGAACAGAACTTTTCTGAAGTTTTACTGGTTAATAACCCATTCAACCAGAATTTTATGGTTAGAAGTAAATGCCAGTTTACCCTGCCTACAACTGCTCCTTGACTAGAAGCTTATGGATCCTTGACCAGTACTTATTTGTTTGGATAGTTAATCATTTCAGATGTTTTACTATTGCAGTTTACTAACTTTTACTTGTCTTGATCTATTGCTGTTATCTAACAAAGATCAATTTTTCCAGATAAAAACCATGGAGTCATTCTATTGCCAGAGGGCCTGATAGAAAGCATTCCAGAGGTGTATGCTCTTTTGAAGGTAAATCGCTTTCATTCTCTCCCATACCTGGGCATGTAACCTAATAGTCACTGATTTTCAATGCCTTAAGTCTTCTGAAAATGATAATAATTGACGATTTTGAAACTCTTAGGAAATACATGCTTTGCTAAAGCAAGGAGTTAGCCAGGATAAAATCTCGTTGCAGCTTTCCCCATGGGCATCAGCTTTATTTGAATTTTTACCACTCTTTATCAAGAAACAGGTTCGATTTTCCATTACAGATTAACATCAAAAGATATATGTCATTTTAGGTTGATAGTTTCAGTTTGCCTGACATCCAACTTTTTCTATACAGCTTCTTCTTTACCCTGAATCTGATGACTCGGCCCAGTTATCTCAGGCATGGAGTGTGAGATTTCTATGAAAAGGAAATGTTAAATATCAAGGATCTTGATTTAATTTTCTGCCCTTGTTCCCCAGATTGAGACCGAGAAATTGCTAGCGCATCTTGTGGAGAAAGAAATGAACAAACGCATGGTAAGATGGATAATTCTCATCATTCTTATCTTGTCACAACTGCAAGGCATAAAGACCTAAATCACTCAGCTAAGTCCCTTATGTACTATGTTGTATATGATCCAAAGATGGAGACAGAAATTCAATTTCTCTTTTTCATTTATCACATTGCATTATTTTGATAATGTTTTAAGATCTACTCTGATGTGATCTTAATTAGTTGTTTTTTCAACTATTTGGATTGTTTTGCTTTTGTAGAAATTTCCATTGAATCCTGAGCTAATTGCTCTTTTGTTCCTTTTTTTCCCCCCAGAAAGAAGGTGCATACAAGGGAAAGAAATTCAATGCTATTTGCCACTTTTTTGGTTATCAGGCCAGGGGATCATTACCATCAAAGTTCGACTGTGACTATGCTTTTGTACGTGAGCTAGCTGTAATCTTTTCTTTACTTTACATGTCATTGCTTATTGTGGAACTACCTATCTGCAGGTCCTTGGGCATATTTGTTACCATATTTTAGCGGCAGGTTTGAATGGATATATGGCCACTGTAACAAACTTGAGGAACCCTGTGAATAATTGGCGCTGTGGTGCTGCTCCACTTACAGTTAGGTTTTCATTTTGTTTTCTACATCCTACATTCTTGAAGGCCTTTTGTCTCTTGTTGATTAGTACTTCTTTCTCTTTAAGGTCTTTTCTTTTTGCTAGATCAAATGTATACTGTGATAGATTGTTGACTTTGTGTAAATACTAGGCAATGATGACTGTGAGGCGATGGGCTCAAAGTCCAGGTGCTTCTTCTATTGGAAAACCTGCAATTCATCCAGCTCATAGTATCTTCTGATAAAGCAAATGTGTTGACAAAGCGCACCTTTAGATAGTTCAACCTTTCCACCCATTGTCCAAT
>JAOQMP010000006.1:157828-184033 GCA_027563575.1 Erythroxylum pedicellare
TATGAGTATGACCCCCTCCTTCTCTTAAACTCAACTGAAAGTAGAAATATATCTGTACCTAAAATTATATCTGATCCACATGATGTACATAAGGTGGCTGAACTATAGTATCACCAAAGATGTTACAACAGTAGTTTTTTTGCTAAACTATACTGATATCAAACAACTATAAATCTTTTCCCATGTCCCCAGAAAGAGAGAGCTGGTCGGTAATTTCCTGAATGGTTTTATTTGCAGGCTGCTAAGGCAAAATGCTGCAAAATTTTTGATGGATGATCTGTACAGAAATCCTGGGCCCCTTCAGTTTGATGGTCTGGGTGCTGATGCTAAGCCTGTAACTCTTTGTGTTGAAGATCAGGATTACATGGGACGGATCAAGGAACTGCAGGAATACCTTGAAAAGGTGCCGGCCCCTGTGTTTTCTTCTCTTTTTTTCTTTGCTTGACATTCCATTTTTTGCTTTACTGTTATTTGCTTTACATGCTAGAGCAGAATTACTTCATAATGCTTCCTGAATCTCAAACATGGTGGTTCGTATGTCACATTGCTCCTAGGTTGATTATTATACCAAAAATTTAGCTAACTTTAAAAAGAGAAAGGTAGTACTACGATAATCCTATGACTTTCAATAATTATTTTTCCCTTCAAACTGATCTGAAATGGTAGTTGAGGCTAAATGAATCTGAGAGCCTACACTGTTGGTTCAAAAGTTCTTCTGTACTTTTCATTTTTCTCTTGGAAGCCAAATTCTAATTTAACAACAGATAATGAATCAACCAGACAGACTGCTGCTGCCAAGGTTTTAACTTATATGAGTTCCTCAATAAGTTTTTCCATTGATTAAGTGTTTTCTTACTGTGATTTCCAGGTACGAGCTATAGTTAAACCAGGGTGTTCTCAGGAAGTTCTGAAAGCTGCTTTGAGTGTCATGGCATCTGTTACTGAAGTTCTGTCTGCCATGTCTTCAACCCAATCCAACCATCAGACATGCATTTAAAATGACAACCTAGGCTTTTCCTTTTCTGAATTACCTCCGTACGGTGTATGGCTTGATAAATACATACTCTTTGACATGGAGTCGCATTTTCCTTCATTTATAACCTGAACTATAGGTGCAACTCAGCTGCTTGATGGTAATAACCTGAGTTCTTGGCACCAATTTTTCTTTTATGAGTCATCTTCTTCCTAAGTGAAGATAAATAACAGGAAGATTGTGTATTAAGTTACAGGCATTTCAGAGCTTCATATACTTTAGGAACAAGAACCACTCTCTTCTGCATTACATCCAACATTATAGAGAGACATGATCAGTGTACTGAACAACCTCAAAACCCCCTCCACAATTGGTTTTTCGCAAATTTGGATTGAAGTTACCATTACTTTGGACATAGATCCTTATTCTCAATCCTTTTTACTCAAAAAAGAAGAAAATTTTCATGTGGGTATAGCTTATGGATACTGGCTCCTTAACTATAATGGAGTTTCATACTGATTCTAATGTAGAGAAGATGAAGCCACAAAGCCTTGACTTTGACAACCCAGCTGATGAATGAAGATTCCTTCACTCATCTACATACACTTCGTGTTCTTCCACTAAAGACTAACTAGCTATATGAAGGTATGAAAATGACCTCTGAATAGGCATTCACTAATCTTCTCTAGTTGGATGCTAGTGTTAGTATGGTGGATACTGGACACCAAGTACCTGAGTGTACTAAATTTTCAATGATCTCTCTAATTTCTGAAACGACATTATTCTTGAATCTCACGCACTAGCAAGTTCAAGTCACTAACCACAAGAAGAAGGTTGACCAAACAGTAAGTGAAATTGAAGCTAATGCATAAGTCCATAGCATTATGACTGAACATTCCATCTCTCCTGCTCCAAACAGTTGAGTTATGGTACCTGCAAAATTGATTAATACATGGAGTTTATGTAAAACAAAATTTGCACAGATCCAGAGTATGAAGAGTTACAAGGACAAGTGATGGAGTAAAATTTATGGAAAAACAATGAACTATACTCTGAGGTTTTTGAAGGAAATGAGATACCTATGTTCATTGCAGGTGGAACTGCAAACTGGAGCAGAAGAATGAATTGATACAAAGGATCATGGGGTATGAACCCTAAATTCAGTGCTCCTTTGACAATGAATATGCCTGTAAGAGGTAAGGCTATATATCGAACAACTACAATCCCAAATATTAAAGAATTTTTGACGCCTGATCCTCGCAAACCTGAGATGCAATCCGATTTCTTACTGTCAAATCAACAACGGAACTCCTCTGGTTAGAAGAATGAGTCTTGAATGAATTGGTACCTTTCAATAAGTTGCCCCCTAGAATCAAGGTCACAGTTGGGATGGCTCCATCTCTGTACCCAAAGCAAAAATGACAAAACTGAACCTAACATCCTTTGTTAAATGAAACTTCAATGATAAAGAAGCAATTTGTAGACAAGTTGTATGATTCATGGCAAGCATAAATAGTCAGACATGAGGCTATACATAGATTTAATACCCAATCAAGGAAGCAGAGTCATGAATGACATGAAGAGGAGCATTATTTCCAATCATCAACTCTCGCATCTGCGGTACCAATCCAATTACAAATCCAACAACCTGTGCAGAACGTAAATTTTACTGAGAATTTCACTTCAGCAAGTTGTAATTCATGCTCTGCAGAAACTGAAAAGGAAGAAGGGGGAAACAAGCAGATTTGCAGAGCGCAATACAACTGAGAGTTTTAAGCTGCAGGAAGGATGAGTCACTTCTGGAAGGTTTCAATTAACGGTAAATGCAAAGTTCAATCAGAAGAAGTGACGAATAAGTTGTCGTCTTTATGAAGATTAAAGAAGAAATGTTTGCTAAATGAATAACCAAAGGAAGAGGACAAATAGCACACAGTCATACCACTGCAATGGTGGAAGGTGCAAACAAAGACTTCCAATTAGTATTTGCGAACAGAGTCATGATGTGTTGCTTCAGTCGGTCCAAAATTGTCATCTGTGCCAGAATTCCGAAAGGTCAATCTTAGAGCCTCCGGAGATGGTTTTTGCATTTCAAAGAGTGATGTAAATAGTTTCTCACAATACTAGCAAAGGCGGTAATTTCAAAAACTCGGTATAGGATGCCGACCACGGCCAAATTCCAACAAAGACACAATACCTCAGATCTGCTTTCAGTTCTCGTGATGGGCAATGCTTTTTGATGTGCATGCTCTAGAGAAGGGGAAAATTCCTTTGAAGAAAGTAGTGGCTCTGTGCAATTCTCCAATTCAGATAATGAGCTTTCTCTTGAAGATATATCTACATGAAGCTTTCTGGATTCGTCAGCAATCTTAGCAGATGAAGCCCTCACAATATTGTACACGTAAGACCATAAATACATTGCTCCAATCTGCAGAGTTACATCATTCACTTTCAGAATTCAAGAATAAAGCATAATCTGCCAAGTTTATTCTATGGTTCGAGAATTAATGAGAATCTTAGGAATGGAAGTGAGGTGTAGTTAATGATGAAAGTTTCATGCTTTTGAATTGTAATCTAGTGAAATACAAACATACCGCCATTGAAAGTGAAATGTAACCCAATCCGTATGATTGGCAGATATCAGGAGATCCAAATGGGCTTCCTTTCTCTTTGCATACTGCTGGGATCATAATAAGAAACAGGTTCCCCAGATTTCCTGCAAAAATATCTCATCATGAGTTACCTGACAATACACGTACATAAGAAGAAGATAATATAAAGTGACACAATCACATAAAGCCTATGGTTAAGCTGTGATTCAATAGAAGAAAATGAAGCAATATTTAGCAGCAGCAGCAGTAGTAGAAGAAGAAGAAGAAGAAGAAGCGTGACATAAGTTGTACAGAAGGTCCGTTAGAACCAAGATTATGCATTTACCTGCAGCACAACAACCAATTATAACACCCCGCAGATGGGAAGGAGGCCTCATGCACAGGATGAGAAGCCATCCTAGTAAAGAACCAATCATGAATGTGATAAGGATATTGAATGGCATGAACCACCTATGCAAGACGAGTAAACACAATTAACACAGTCGCCTTGATCGATAAGTAATAAATGATCATTGAAGGAAAATTGGAAAACACCAAAATTTATCAGAATTTGACTCACAAATGCATCAAGCTGTCTAATGTGATTGTTGTTGCAAGATTGGAGGCCACCAGGGCCGGATTGAACACGTAAAACACTACCTGTTCATAGACAGAATCGAACACACACTCTGTAATCAATCTAACAATTCCCTACAGCCACCAATTGCAGCCAACCACACATCCTGGAGAAAGTTTAAAGAAAAATGAAAGTTTACATTATTTATATGCTTCCTCGCATCCTCCCCTAATACATTGACCTTATCGAGAGCAAGATAAGACCCAAGTGCCGTTATTATCAACACTTTAAGGACAGGTATTGATGAAGCAATGAAGAGATCCAAAAGCCCCATCTTTGAATATCCCTTAGCAGATATAATATCCAAAATGACTCAATCCCTTCCTCTCTATATCAATATTCTTGATGATCAACCAATCCCACTTAGATTTTCGTCGACTGTTCAGGCACGTAAAATCATAAGAAACATGCAATACATAGCGTAAGGAGAATAAAAAGTCAACTAGCAGTTACTCAGAAACGAATTGTACAACTTAGTATAAACAGCTATACTGAAAAGGAAAATAAGAGAAGTTATAACGAAAAGCACAATCTTGAAGCAACCATAACTCCTGAGGAGGTTTTCAGATTCATGTGGTCACACACATGTTTCATGAGAAGATTGGAACCCAACTCAGTTTTCCAGGATGTCCTCTCCACCGATTGATGATGAAAAAAAGAAAAGAAAAACATAAACGCAAACGAGTCAAAGACACATTAATGCAAATAGAATATATACATTCGAAGATTCTGAAAGAATTTGAGAAAAGATTGTTTCTTTTTGTTTTGTTTTGTATAGGTTCACATAAAACTCGATGAAACAGACAAATCAGCCGTATTTTGAAAAGATATCACCGATCCTCAGGAATATTATTTTCCGTGTTGACTTCTTCTTACCCACAAAATGGAAAAAGATCTTACACACTTTTGTGCATATCCATAACTCGTATGCTTCCATTGGAGCAGAATTGGGACCACAATCTTGTAAAGCTAGGAAATTTAGCATTAGCCTACGTGAAAATGAAAGTGGAGTGAACTTTTTTCTATTCCTCCTCTAAACGAATGGCATCGCCATTACAATTAGAGCTCAACATCACAGAAGATGCAAGCAAATCCCATGCCCATGGAAGCTGAACATGTGGGCCCGCCCAGAAAGAGGGCAGCTTGGTAATTCTATTAAATTAAGAAACGCAAAGTGAGTTTTAAGGCCCAGTGGGTCCGCCGCCGCCGTGCTCACGAGTCGCGAGTTGTTATTATGGCTAATAACTGAAGCCATAGCTAGCCAGGCGTTGGATTTCCATTTGCATTTCGCGGTTGCTATGGCGTGTAACGTTACTTTCTATGTATGTAAGTAATGGAAATGAATATGGGGTTTGGATAAGAAGAAGAGGCTTGAGATAGAGTTGTTTCAAAGACTCACTCTCTCTCTCTTAACTCTAACCCTAACCACCTTTTTTCTTCCTTTCCCTCCACTGTGTTCCCTAACAATCGCAACCACCACCGCCACCGCCACGACCAACAGGCAAGTTTCTTCCTTTATGATTTCTTCAACGTTAGTCTTTCATTTGCATCAATTTTTCAATCCACATTTTAATATTTTGAATGGGATTTATAGCCTTTTTCTCTCTCCAAATAAAAATTCATCGTCGATTTGTTTTGGAAGAGATGAAAGAAGAACAAACATTTAAGAAATAACAGTTCTTGTGCTTATTCATATCCTTTTTCCAAATGGGATGGTATGTTAATGTTTTCTTTTCTTTTTGATGAAGATGGCAGATACTGATGTGCCATCATCGTCCCTAGATTTGGATGGTGACATTGACCCCAGTATCAGACCTGTGCAAGTTAATGTTCAACCACAAGACTCCGTTGCTACACCTTACAATCAACATTTCAATGACCTCACATTGCCAACTGATGTTCCTATGTCTGATGTTCAACCCCCCTCTGAAGATCATAAACCCATCCCTTATGCTTATTCCAATGGTAATGATGGTACAGAAGGTAAAGTACCCCAACAGAAGCTTGATGATATGCCTTATGATAAACCTTCCATGGATTCCAATACTAATGGTAAACTGCCACAACCAAAATTTGAGGATAGAGATAGGATGCTTGTTGAACCTCAACTTGGAATTGTTACTCCTCTTCCACACAAGAAGTATTCTAGTCACAAACCAAAGCAGGATAGCTTGTCCAAATCCAAGAGTGTATGGACTGATGTTGAGGTACTTGTTAAGGAATTTTAGATGCATTCTTCTATGATGGGTCTTCTGAGTGGACCAATTGTCTCAGCAGATGGGGGAGGTTAATGAGTCTGGAACTCCAGAGGAGCGAGCAGCATTCATGAAGGAGCTTGAAACTTTCTGCAGGGAAAATGCTTTGGAATTCAAACCCCCTAAGTTTTATGGAGAGCCATTGAATTGCTTGAAGTACGTTTGATTTATAGTTCATTTTGGTAAGTATTCAATCTCTGCTTGATTGTATTTGTGGCGCTAATTTCTTCTTATTTTTGCTGAATGGGAGTTAGGTTATGGAGAGCTGTTATCAAATTGGGTGGATATGAAGTGGTATGTGTGCATTTCTGTCTTTATCCATACTATTATGCATCATGTCGGTCTAGTATTATCTCTTCTATTTATCACTTGCTTTCTCCAATTCGTCTTTGATGTTGTCTTGTGCTTGATGGTGTAACATTCGTGAAATTTGAGGTGCTTATTAACTTTAAAATATGACACATATGCTTTTAACTCCCATGTTTATAGGTCACCACGTCCAAGTTGTGGAGGCAAGTAGGGGAGTCTTTCCACCCTCCCAAGTAAGGGTTTCTTTTGTGTGCTTACAAGTTCTTTTTTTTTTTTTTGAACTTGTCTATCCATCTGTCTCACAGGACCTGTACAACTGTTTCTTGGACATTCCGTAATTTCTATGAGAAGGTATTGCTTCTTTAGTTACAAAGATGCTGAATAAAGTTGGATTATCAGCAATTAGTCTTATGTTAAATCGTGATGAGAGGAGTTTTGTGCACATGACATTTCCACCAAGTCTCTCACTACCAAAAGCGCTACACAACTCTCTCCCCTAAGTGGGAAGTGAAAACCATTTGCATTTTATACCCAAGGTCAATATTAGTGGTCCTTTGTTACCTTTCAGAGCCTTTAGCAAACCTTCTCTATGGCTTCTGTGGCAGTTCAAGCCAAAAAAAAAAAAATTCAAAACTTTTTGAAACTTAAAGAGCAAAATAATAGTTTTTGGGTTTTTTTTTTGCTGTCTTTTTAGCTAATTCCATCTTTGATGGTTGAATACCATAAAAAAGTTGTGCAACTTTGTACACTAGATGTATTTGTCAGCATTATCTATTAGCAAAGGCTTATTACTCTATGGTTTTCAAATACTGCTACTTATGTTTTCAGTTATCTTTTATTCTCTTCTTGATTTTCTTTTACTTGCTTCAGGCGCTTTTGGAATACGAGAAGCATAAAAGACAAATTGGTGAGCTTCAGCTCCCAGGTTCACCTGTGCATCAGTCAACTTCGGCCAATGCTGAAAAAGAGGTATGTCTCTTTATGTTCTCAGCTTGGCCTGTTTCCTTTTTGGAAAAATAAAATTCTGTGACATGGTAAAAATTTGAGGTTTAACTATATTACATTATGTTTGTGTTCAACTGCTTCATCTGTTGTGTCTGATGTTAGAATGACTACAATCCCTATTTAGTGTCTTTCTTTTTTAGCTTTCCTCTATCTTTTGATTTTCATTTCTTTCCCCCCACATCTCTCTCCCGACCTTAGTTCTTTGTGCAGACAAATGCCTACCAACCACCCGGGTCGGGCAGGGAAAGAAGAGTTGCTGCAACTCGTGCTATGCAGGGTTGGCATGCCCAGCGTCTTGTTGGGTATGATGAAATAAGTGAGCCTATTATTAAGGTTGGTTGAAACTCTGAACACTAATTTAAAGAGCCAATGTGCCTTTTTTTTCAAATGTTGTGGCTTAGAACAGTGCCTTCTATTTTCATTTTGTTCAGGACAAGAATTTAAATTCTGCAACAAAACGTGAAAAACCTCTGAAAAGCATTGGTATGCAACGTTATGAATACATTTAAAGATTTCTCTGGATGAAACCTTATTGATTCCAAGTCTTATTCTTTCCCTTTGGTTGAGTGAATCAGGTATACACAAACAGAGAGCAAGTAACGTGGATCCTGCTGACAAGCATGAATCTAATGAAGCAGATAAGGAGTTATGATCGCTTATAACTCCCTCCACAAATTATTGCTTCCATTAACTGAATATCTTATATTGTTTAGACCGATAACAACTGATACGTAGATTCTATTATCTGTGGTTTAATTCTTGTTATCATACTTGAACAAATATAATTCTTGATAAACTGCACCATTGCAAGCCTAAATGTCATTTTACAACTTCTGTGACTAGACTGGTTGCGGAGATTGTTGATATTGGACCTCCTGCTAACTGGGTAAAGATAAACGTGCATGAAACCGTGAGTGCCTGATGTCTGTTTTCTTATAATTCCTCTTTCCCCAACATATACTGATTCTGTGTTTATTTATTTGTCAATGCTCTATGTTGTGACAATTCGCTGTCTTTATGCTCAGAAAGATTGCTATGAGGTGTATGCTTTGGTCCCTGGGCTTTTGAGAGAGGAGGTGAGAAATCCCTTTGAAATCATCTAGTTTTTTCCTTTCACCTCCTGCAGGGTAAGGCATAATTTGCTACGTTAGTGTTTAATTATAATGAAGTGATTGACTTTTTGTTTTGTTGTGTCCATTTATGAATTTGAAAAGGAAACTGTAAATGGTTTTAGTGTTCCTATTACTGGTGATCGATATCTTCATTGGGTATTCTATACGGATACAGATTCAGAATGAATATGAACACTCAAATGGAGGGAGAGCAATTTTAACGGTTGAAAAAAGACGCCAAAAACGAACTTTTACCTTCGAGTTTGATTAGGAGAAAATATGGACTTACTGTAATTTGACGTGAAAATGGTTGGTTGGTTGAATTCTTAAACACCCTATGAAGGAACACCTTCTCACTGGTATGTTTTGAGTGATTTCTTTTAGGCATATTAATGCTGCACTGTCCTTGAATCTGCTCGTATTTTGGGGTCTTCCATCCAATCTCAACTGGTCCCTTTCTGTTGCGGCATGGCATCAGTTTAAGGCCAACCATTTCCGTGCTTAAAAAAGTTTCCTGATACCATGTTTTGACTGCTTATGTTCTGAGGTACAGATCTTTACTTTTTATGCTACCTTTTGGTGGATTCAGGTGCGAGTTCAATCAGATCCTGCTGGACGTCTTGTGATAGCAGGTCGACCGGAACAGCTTGATAATCCTTGGGGTATAACACCCTTTAGAAAGGTACATCCAGTTCTGAGTTTAGGAATCTCGATATCTCCAGAGGGCTATATATGCACAACCTGCAACATAGTGCCCCCTCTGGGCTAGGCTATGGAAGTTCGTTGATAAGTTCTTCGATATCAGAGTCGTATCATTGTATTCTTTTATATTAGAGATGTTGACTATACTATCATCTAGTTACATGTTATCAGTTGTCCCTTCCTTTGTTTCTGGACCTTAATAAAATAATCTTGATCTCTTTGTTTCGCATGCAAGCAGGTGGTAGTCTTACCTTCCAGGATCGATCCGCTTCATACGTCGGCTATTGTAAGTCTGCATGGTCGGCTCCATGTACGTGTACCCTTTGAGCAGTTATCGGGATGATATTCTTTTTATCAACCAGATCCTTCAGTTTCCCAGGGAAGAAAACTTGAAGCCAAATGCTTGAAAAGGGTGGAAATTGAAATGTCAGCAAAACGCCAAGACAGTTTTGGGTCCTCCTAACATTATGTGAAAATAACTAGGGCTTGTAGATACCAAACTGATCCAGTGCAGTATTTTAGTGATAGTTACTGTACAGCTTCTGTTCATCAAACTTTTTCTTTTAATATAAATCTCATATGACTTTGTGGCAATCTCGTTGACCTCTTGGTGTTTTCTTCTTTCTCTAACCAATACACTCGATTGGGATGTAAATGGGTTGTCTCTGAAACATCAAAACAATGCTTCTTCCACTTTAAAAATCGACCATTTTGGCAGCTTGGTTTCTTGATTTCGGGATGGAGTTTTCCATTCTTAATGACAGAACCTGAAACAGATGTTGTAAGAATTGGACTGGACCAGATATTAAACTTGGAAAATGAAAGGTTTAATAAAACTGGATTAATTAATGAAAGATCTCAGAGAAGAAAGTGTTAATTAATACTCTTTTTAATCAACTTGTTCTTGCTCTAGACAAGAAGATAGTCCTTCCAATTCCATGCACGACAGGAAGAAGAAACTTATTCTGATGATCAAAGTGGTTTGGTTTCTGATTAAAAAAAAAAAAAAAGTAAGTCCTCTTCTTTCCATGATCTCTCAAGTTCCAAAGACTTGATAGTTCCAACATGTCTAATTGTCCAGTTTCTTACAGGTTTTTGGGTACTCCCATAGTACTTTCTTTGGAAACTGAGAATTTTTCTTCCTCTTGACTCGTTATCTTGTTTGAAAGGTCAAGTGATTTAGGTTACACCTCAAAATCTGCTTACTTTGTTTCTTCGTCATTTCATAGGATTGGAGCAAACAACTCGTGTTCTGTAACTGAAAGATGACAACTTTCTTTCACTAGTTAGTTTTTTCTACTCTCTCTTGTTATAACGCTGTTTTAGAGATGGAAACAAAAGTTCCTGAAAGTTGGAGTCTTTTTGTTACAGAAACTCTCGTGAACCTGGAAAAGAAAATGAAGAAGAAGATGATGATGATGAAATCTATCTTTTTCTTCTTCTTCAAGTTTCTATCTTTTAAAAAAACCTGCAACTTCCAGAGAAGAGAAATGATATGGATTCTTATAATTTGAGCAATAGTTTAGTTTGCGTTCAGATGAAACACTTATACATATGACCTGATCGTCTATATATATATATATAGATCGGATCCATCTCACTGTACTTGGAGTGAATCCTAAAATGGAGTTCTTTGAGAATTTCCACCACCCCATCCGCCAAACAAATCACCTGAAAATGGATTAAAGAAACCAACTCCGGCACCAGCACCAGCACCACCGCTGCCACAGCCAGTTACACCTGAAGACTGTGAAGCCGTGGGCTGAACTGCTTGACCACCTCCGCCGCCGCCACCTTCCTCCTCATCCAAAGGCAAACGCTCAAATATTGCATTCGAAAACGAAGCAGCCATGAGTATCACAGGTCCCGAAGCTATCAGAGGCCCCACTACGTTCCCTCCAACAACTTGTCCCTGTCCACCTGACAAGAATATCGAAAGACCTCCCGCAGTAGGCGGTGCTGGTGGAGGAAGAACTGTGCCGGAAAGTGAAAGAATCTCAAACCTTCCGTGCAAAGTGACCACACTGCCTGTAGGTTGCCTGAGCGTAACGTTACCAACAGTCCCACTACCGTTAAGCACCGACACACCTCTTCCTCTCTTCCTGGCATAACTTGACACACAATCGACTATGTCGGCACCGGAGGCTACCTCGAGGACGTGAGATTGGAGGGCATTAGGGGCGTCACGAGTGACGATGATCGGTGGTTTAGGCTTGTTCTTGGAGCCTGGAGGACGACCTCTTGGACGGCGGTTGGTGTTGTCTTCGTTAGTTTCTGAGGAAGGTTCGTTTCGAATCTGAATCGATGAAGGTCGTTGTTGTTGGAGCTCCAGGTCTGGTCCAAGAAGGTGATGAACGTAGGGAGAAGCTGCACCTGCACTACCACTACTTGCTGTTGCTCTGTCGTGATGATCATATCCTCCTCCTCCTCCTCCGCCACCACTACCTCTTCCTCCTCCTCCTGCTGACATAGCCACATCTACAACTTTCTCCCACCACTTATTTGCCAGCTCTTCTCTCTTGTTAACTTTTTATCGTTACAGTAAACCTCAAGATCTAAAGAAACAAACCCTTCTTCCTCTCCTCCTTCTTCAAGCGAAAACCTTTTCAAGATGGACCAAAACACAGATTCAAGCTTGAATGTTTAACCTAGCTAACCTACTACACATACAGGCCAAAACCCAGAAGCGCCCTGAGATCAAATCTGTAACAGAATTCAACAAGTTGCTTCCTTTAAACCCTAACTTCCTTCCATCCACCAAGAAAGTTTCTTAGCAGCACCTCGCAGAACTACTCCAGCAAATACGACGACAAGCAATCCACAGACTCGAAAAACGATCGGCGCTGGCTCTATCCCAAGTGTTAAGCACTAGTTAGTCTGAAGGAAATCAAGTCCGGAGATAGATCGCTTCAAAACCACAGACCTTCGAGACAATAGAGATCTAAAAACAGTATATAAGCAATTTACTTGAAGCTGAAGAGTGAAGACCAAGAACTAATAACAAAGAAAGAAAGGAATAGAAACTTTGCAGGTAGAATTATTAATTAAGAAATAATATTTTTTAAAAAACTCTAAAATCTTCATTTTTTAAAATAAAAATTTTAAAATACTAATATTTTTATATTAATAAGATATAACATATTTTCAAAATATGCTAATTTTTAACTTTAATTATTAATATTTTAAATTTTGTGTAATTTAAAATAAAATATTATTTTACTACTAACCTTTTTTACACCGATAATTAAGAAAAAGTCTCGATCTTATTTTTACACCGATAATTAAAAAAAGGCCTCGTCTTTTGACTCGTAAAATATTTCACCGATAAATCGTAAAAAAGTTACATTACGAGTTTTCAGCATAACGAATTTTCAACCTATATAATATTTTTTAATTTTATATTAATATTTGAAAATGTTAAAGTATTAAAATTAAAAGAACAAATATTATATTTATAAATTATGTGGTTTTTCCTTTTAAGGACAAAATAAAAATAGTGGAAAGGCGTGCGGAAAAAGAAGAACCCAAGCAATTACCAAGACAAAAGGATTTGTTGATACAATACCCACTCTCATGCATGGCGCGTACGTCTCACAAATAGCTCTAATTATAAAAACATACGTATACGTTACATTATACAATCTAATGCACAAACACGTATAACAGTGCATCTGGAACTCTCTATACGTTGAGGATGAAGAATGAGTAAGGGAGGTCACGTGCGGTCAATCGGTCAGAGAGAAGACGGTGGTGTGTCAGGCCACGTGGAGGCTGTCGGGTCGGGACATCGGTACTTGGTCAACCTTATCTGTCTCCATCTTTATCTCTGCAACAAGCCTTAGAAATTGTGTGTTATCTTAGCATAATTATAGTCATAAATTAGCCCTTGATCTCCGCTTCAGCTCGGGTTATCTGATGTGTGAATGTGTCATCATTCGGCGGCGGCGGTGGCGGCGGAGGGTTGAAAAACCAACCACCAACAGGTCAATTCAATCTGGTGATGAAAGGACAGTGACAAAAGCGAAAGAAATAAGGCCTGTTGTCTGTCCCAAGTTAATCCCCAGCCACACAATCTGAACATTCAAAGCCACAAATCTATTATGAGTTTTGAGAGTTTCTTCCCTTCATCATCCGACAAAAGTACTCAGATACATAAAACATGAACTCATGAGGGTGAATCATATCAGACATGCATGCACGAATCATGCGTTAGATTTGCTTTCCTGAATTGGACAAACACCAAGTGATGGGTACCAAATGCAGTGAAGAAAGATCATCATCTTCAATAGAACTTGAATAGGGTCAGATACATATACTCAACAGCAGAGAGAAGAAAAACAGAATAAGAAAGGATGGATAGGGACAAAATAAGAAAGGATGGATAGGGACAAAATAAGAAAGATGTGAACCCATTTCGTCTAGGGTTTTAGGGGGGGTCAGTAGGAAGGAGGAAGAAATGTTTGAAGCTTTGGTTGACATGTATGTTATGGCCCATTGAAGGACCCTACCATCTACACCAACCTCTAGAAAATAGAAACTCTCCCATTTTTATATTCATTACCAAGAGTAGCAGTAGGAAACTCTCCCGTCATGAAATAGCAATATCAGAAATCTTACGCTTGCTGAGTGAGTTAACTTAAAAAACGTACCAATAAAATCTATATATTTTTAATTTTTTTAATTATAATCTAAATTTTAAAAAAGCTAATAAAATATTTAAATTTTTAATTTCTCAGCCATTTATTTTTTGTTTATTTTTCTAATGTTTCAAACTATTTTCGTATTATACCGTACTACATCCATAAAGTCATTAAAGCTGCATAATCTGATTTAGGTCATTTTTAAACTTAATAAAATTATCAATATCGGGTTAGAATTGAAAAAATTAAAAGTTTGAACATTTTATTGCTACTTTTTTTAATTCCCACTAGAATTAAAAAATAAAAATTTAGACATTTTATTGTTACTTGTCCAATAATGTTACTTATTCTAGTGAAATGCGAGATCTAAAGAGATCCAATAATATGTCTTATTATTCATAACTAGTAGAGAGTGTTTCAAAATGACCTAAATCAATATAACTATATGATACAATGTCATCAACAACAATATTCAGTAAATATCTCTATAAAGCACGAGATTTCTACTTAATATATAAAACAATATAAATATAGCAACAACCATATAAATATAACTTGAAATTTCTCGTAAGATGCGGAATTTGATAAGAAGGTTAAGTAGTACTTAACCTTACCTCGAACTAATAAAGAGATTGTTTCTAATTGATAATATAAATATTAGTATCAATATGGAAATATTTTACAATGAGGCTGATGCGGATGTATTGTCTTATTATATATGATGTAGATAATTTTAATCAAAGACTAAGTTCCTTTTCAGCCATTAGCTGTAAGGTTGACAAAAACAGTGTGTGAAAATTAGTAAGTTGGCTGGAGACCTAACCCATCGACAACTTTGTAGTCAATCATATCCAAAAAGAGCTATTATGGGACTTGAAATTTTCAGTTCACATTAAGCGAAACACTGAACTTTACATATAGCTTTAGAAACCAACCATTCCTGCTGTTTGACTAAGCACAGAGGCTATATTATAATAAGAACAGTAGTGGTACGTGAAATATTAAATTAGTTAGCAGAATACTTATTTACAACTTTAATTGATTAGGGATGCCAATGAGTTAATCCACGAGGGAAACATAGATATTTTTAATGAGTTAATATATGGGTCAAATCAGGATTATATATTTCTTTTTATTTAATAAAATTTTATGTATTCATAGATTCCGTCGTTCCTGTCACTTCTCAATTAATACTTTAAGTCTCAATTTTGACAACGGAGTCCTATTAATCAAATTCGATGTAAACAAAATAACAACATTTTATTTGAAAGAATTAGGTTTCAAGTAGGCCTAGACTTGAATAATTCAATTCCGGACTTAAAGAAAGACTATATAAATGACAAGAAAAGCACAATGATGTGATGTGTTGCTAGCTCACTATAGTTGACATCACCAAGTTAATCTAAATCATCTTTAACAAAGCAAATGGAAACAAGAACCAAAACTGCTATTATTATACTCTCATTTAATGTTGGAACTAATCAATAAGAAAGAACCAAATGCTAAAGCTAATCTAGATCTTCTTTAAACAAATCAAAAATTATATTAAATCAGAATACAAGCAAGAACCAAAATGATATTATTATCCTCTCATTTAATGTTGGAGCCATTCAAAGTGGCTAAGAAACAACCAAAATGCTAATGATAATTAAAAGGATTATCTATAATTTAACTTTCTTATTTCAATTTTTATATTTTAAAATTTATCAATTATTCCATAACTTTTTTAATTTTTAATTTTATTAGCATTTTTCATTAATATTTTTATTTTATTTTATTTTATTTTATTTTATTGCTTTCTTATTTATTATTTAATTAATTTTTCTCACTTTCTTTGTGTGAGTTATTTAGAAACAACCTCTTTACTACTAGACCTCCGAGACCCTACACTTCAGCGAAATTTTTACTGAATGTTCTTGTTGTTAGTATCACTTATTCCATATCTATCACATAATCCCCCTATCGGACTCCATTAGTTTTATATTTATTTTTTTAAGAAGTACAAGTAGAATTCAGGACAAAATGATAAAAAAAACTTGTATAATAACTAAACAATATTATAAAAATTAAATAATAATTTTCAAAAAAGTTCAAAATTATTAACCCTAACTAAAATTTACCAAACAAACGGAGACTAAGTAGTGGCTAATTGTACAGTATAAAAAGTGAAAAAAGAGAGTCGAACTTACCTCGAGTAGAGCCCTCTTTGATTGATTTTACTTGGTACTAAGATCGGGAAAAGATCATCTGTTCCCCTTATTGGGCCCACTCCGTTCCCCTTATTAGACCTACTACGTTTCTCCGTTCTCAAGTCATTCCAGCCATTCAATTTTTGTGAGTCTCATTCATTGAATTGATGAATTTTCATGGAACAGAGTAAGCACATAGTACTAGAAACAAGTAATATGGTCTCACTTAGACCAATCCATTCATTTCAGCTTTCATATTTGCATACTAATACCATCCTCATTCTTACTAATATTTAAAGAAGTGTATAATCATCAGCTTTACTTTTGCTTAGCATAGTGAATTCTAAAAAGCAAAGAAACTAATAAAATAGATATCATGTGAATCGTTAACTTTTCTTCAACCCCACAAGCCCTCCATCTACCTTGAATTTAATAAGAAAAAGAACATCCTCTCCAATCCTGAATATGAATTTACGTGACAAATGAAATGATAATGTTTTCTGACCTGGAAGGGCAGGAGAGATTAGACCAATAAGATTTGGATTAACATGTGATCACGTCCTCTAATGCTCCCCTCACGATCACATGCGGCCCACCCCACCTAAAATAATTGAACACCAACTTTATTCTAATAATGTCTTGAGCGTTCAACAACTCGCTTTAACTTTAATGTCTCTGCTGGTCCATCCTGAATGTGAAGGGAAATTTCCATATAAGAAGCACAGCAACATCATTCATAGAACTGCCTGGTTGCACTCAGGATTCAAGCAACCTTGATTAGCTAATGGACATTTATCCCTTCGAAACGACGAACAATCTGTAGAGTGTCAGCAGCAAAGATGAGCCAATGTCACCCCTAATATGGGATCCTCTCAATTTCACATTCCATCCAACCAAATGATCATATAAACCATACTCTCCCAACAATCCAGGCAACAAAACTACGACCCTGATTTCACTATTTCCCCAAGGCTCCAGTTCCAAGTCATGCAAACAGCCTCCAACGATCAATTCCAATGTATCATTTGAACATCCAGAAAATATAGCATAGATACAAAAAAATTGAGAGCAAGAACGCCAATTTTTGAAACAGATCATGCCTCCAGAGTCGGACAAGAAATCTGACTTTGAAAGTTAGAAAGATAAGGACTTCACCAAACATTAGATTACAGTTGAGCAATCCAAGAATAATAAGTTCTATTTCATTGTGTGCACGTAAACTATCAGTATTCCATTTGATTTCTTCTGAATTGAACAATCAATATCCAGAAACTACTCCCTTGTCTGAGTTGAATACACAACTCCAGCACAAAAATAAATACATGAAACTGCAAATATGCGCTGAAAAATAATCTTCCCCATTCCCAAACTAGAAATAGATCTAATACTATTACATAGAATAACAGGGGAAACGAGAGCAGGGTTCGCGGAATGGTAGATGGATCCCATGAGAAATCGTGATTGATATATTTGCATAGCACTTTGTCCATTTACAGGTCGTATGTGACACAGCATCCAAAATAATTCATGGACAGTTGATGCAATAGATACAGAAATTAACTTCTTCTCAGTCAGGATGGGTCTCCGGAAACACCACATTCAAGGACAACATTCAAAAGAGAGAGATCCTCAGAAGAAGATTTACTCTGGATGCCATTGTACAGCTTCATATATTACTCTGGATGCCATTGTACAACTTCATATGCGAAATACAATCAATCATCTCACTTCTCATTCAGAAGCCTTAGAGCTTACATAATCCTCAAAACGAATATCAAGTAACAAAACACCTGAGAACTTGGGAACTATATAGTGGCATTTAGTTTACTTTTCATCATATACCATTTTTGATCTTCAAACAATCATATGAAGTTTGAATTCAAAAGTATCACAATATGGTGCCTTATTCAAACATAGTTGCTCGAGGACGCTACATCCGTACGGTGAGAACTATAGCACCAATTACTCCGTTATGAAATTGTGTCTGTGCATCTTCCCAGACATATTAATTCAGCTTAGTACCCGAAAAAAAACCATATGAAAACTTGAGGCTTACCACTGCATCCCTGTAGCAATGAAACATTAAATAACTTTTAACTAATATAGCTTTATTACAGAGTATAAAAAGAATAATCAGAAGAAATGCTGCGGGAACACTGAAGTTCAACCGCCTGGATATTGATTCTTATAATCGTAAAGACCCTTATCATTACAATAGAATAAGCCAGAAAGCCAAGCCAGTATCTGTGCCCATGAATGTAAACATGTGGCTTCTGCCAACTGCCTTCTCCAACCAGTAAGGGAAACAATATCTCCTCAAGCTCCAAAGCACTCTAAAATTGTGTCGTGTTCCTTATTAGCTTTAGATTACAACAGTAAATTCCTGTAAGACTAGACTAACTGCACCAATCCGAATAAAGAAGTAAAAAGGGGATGCACTTATTTGAAGTAGAATGCTGTGTTGTCTTATTTGTAACTCATAAAAGCACACGTGATGTTACAATACTAAGAGATGCCGCTAAGAAAACAACCTATCTATCAAACTTACAAGTATAGGAATGGTACACAAACTTATTTCTCAGGTTCCTTAGTTTTGTTCTTGGTACCGTAAATCAATCCAGTTTCCTGAAAACAATTCAAGTCATATAACTCGACAGAACCGCCTTTAAGATTTAAAATAGAACACGTGTGTGTGTATACATGCTCACCTGAGGATCAGGAATTGGTTTCCGTTTCTCAATATAGCGATAAGGATCAGAAGCTGCAAGAGCTGCCCTTTCCTGCAGCAATCAATTTAAACATACCTACCGTTAACTCTCTCCACAATAGAGATGTTAAACAAAATAAATTCAACTACCTCTTGCTCTCGCTTAAGGTCCTGCGATGGTTTGATCCAGAGAAAGTAAGCTAGGGTTCCGGCGACTACCCAAGAGGCGAGATTGCTCCCTCCTCTCAGACCTCCCATGGAATTCCCAATAAACGACCTGACGTTTCCAAAGCTTCTTCTCCAACTGCTAGACATTGTTTGAAGTAACCCAATCCCAGATTAGCGTTTATGCTCCTCCCCGAAAACTCGAACCAAAATCTAGAGACAGAGTCTCCAAATCCCGCTAAAACACATAACTGCCAAGCTACCCGGTAAAATAAAAAGATCAAATCTGAAAGAAGAGAAGAGAGACTGAATCACGGGCTGGTCTTGAATCAAACCCATTACTTTTCATTGAGGCCCAAAAGGAAACAATCCAATTCAATCCTTGGGCCTTATCTTGGGTAGAGCCCATTAACTTTTCCTCTTTTTAGTAAAAGACATACAACTTTTTTATATTGTTAAATAATAATAATAATAAAATACAAATAATATGAATATCACTCATAAATTAATTAAATATTAATGACATAACGTTATCAATTAGATTTTTAAAACAATTTATTATAATTATTCTAAATTATTAATTTACTTTAAATTTAATTAGTTTGAATCAAATTTAACAATTAAATTTAGAGATAGCAATGGGCTAACCTAAAGTCAGGTGTTTTTAATGAACCGATTAATGGGCCAAATCAGATCCAGACCGATCTGAGACCCAACTTTATAATGGTTCACAAATTACATCATCATGTCCAGTCCAAAGTCTCGCAATAAAGCGTAGTCTGGAGAAATCTGATAATTCGCAGCCTTACCCCTACATAGTAGAGAGGCTGTTTCCAATAGACTCACATGCAGATGTGACAATAAAAAAATGATACAGGTTAAAGAATAAATAAATAAAACTAACATGCTAAATTATTATGTAAATAAAATTATAATAAATATATATATATATATAATAAAATAAAAATCGTTCACAAATGACATATTTCAAATAATTAATTTATCAGATAAATAATTCAAAATTAAATAACATATTCGATTTAAATTTTATTCCAAAATTTGCAATTCTCTCATATTCAAATAATCGTTCATTTTAAATAACTCTTAATTTGATGAATCCATAATTTAAAATTAAATAATAAATTCATCTTCTTTTAAGTCACCAAAAGAATTTGCAAATTTATTATTATAAAAAAAGAAAGAAAATTGGGTAGTGAGTCACATGGGAATTTGTACTTGTCCTCTTCTTTACTTGTTTTTGGCATGCCAGACTGCCAGAGTGTCCATGTGCAAGTGTCCCTTTCTCTCTTACCTTTTCCATCGAAAGTGTGTGAACCAGAACAGCTTTAGGAAACGAACTCTGCACTGTCCACAGTCCCTACAACTCCATTATTATACTATTACGAAAGCTTGTGTAGTAGAGGATTTCATTGACATTATTATGCAAATTAGATATGGTTTCGTACTAATTCACGAACTGACGAAAAGAACAAATAACATTACCATTTGCAAACTAACAAGAAGGAAATAGAAGACAACATTCATAACTACGACACAACATCCATCTTCCATGGCCCCAAATCAAGGATTTGAGGAGCAGACCATATTCGGACAGATACAACAGAGGAGATAGAAATAAAAAACTAAAAATAAAACAGTCATAAGATAATTAAACACTTCCTTTCCCTATATGCCTTTTTTTTAGCACCAACTTAACTTTACAGCTACTCCACATCCATCAATCCAATTCTCTCCAATCACCCCACCACATGCTTTTTGATTTTTTTTTTTGTTTCAATTTGATTCTCGTACCTACTTCTCTCCCTCCTCCACTTGTTCTGTCTGTGTCTGTTTATCTCTTTCCCTCCTCCTCACAACCCCCACACTCTTATGAAGATGCAACAGCCGACATGTCTCTGCTGGATCTGTTGTATTTCATGTGACTCTTCACAAGATGCCCAGCTGATATTGCTGACATTATGGATAGCTCCCCGGCCAGAACCGAACCGGCCACTACGGTTGCCAACAACCTCGAATTCGAACCCGGTGACTCCTTATTTGCACCCTTGACACCAAGCAAATTCAGGCAAGCTGATTGAGATGCAAGTTGTGTGCCTCCTCCGACTGTGCCGACCTGAAACGCAAAGCCAAAACCGTTAACTATTATTACTACAAAGAATTATGTCAAATTAAAATATATAAATAACTGGAAAGAATCTAATTAATTACCTCGATGCAAGGCATGGTCACAGAGATGTGAAGATCCTTTCCATCATTTACGGCTTCCATCATTGTGATGCAGTGAGAACTCTCAACGTTCTGAGCTGGATCCTGGCCGGTGGCTATGAAAACTGCAGAGACGATGTTGCTGGCGTGAGCGTTAAATCCACCAAGAGCACCAGCAACAGCAGAACCAGTAAGATTCTTGAGCATGTTGAGCTCTACAAGAGAAGCAACGCTAGTTTTTAACACCACCTTCACCACCTCTTCCTTGATAATTGCCTCGCAAACAACCGATTTTCCACGTCCTTCAATCCAATTTACAGCTGCAGGTTTCTTGTCCGAACAGAAATTACCTAAACATGGGACAGAAAAAAGAGTAAACACCACAATTCTTGGAAAAATAGGGCCACTTAGATGAAACGTTCTCCATATTCATGAAGCAAGTTGACAGAATAGGCAGGAAAAGGGCAGGCATACGTTCTGTTGTCACTCGTCCTATTATCTCCTAGCAAGATGATGTAATGCCCATTTCTGAAGTTGTTTTTGTGATAAAGATGAAATTAATACGTAAAAGGTTACAGTAGCAGCAACCTGTGTTCGTTCAGTAATAGTAAAATAAGTTTAAACGACTAAAGAACTACGACTAACCGACCTATAGAAGATTCGTGTATCTAGCCATGAAATAGGACGACATGACGAGTTAATCATGCACAAGAAACAAAATGGGCATTTGGTGATACACATTTAATATATAGACTGATTCGAATTCAAGGCCCAAAGAGGCCCTCAAAGTGATTGAAAAGGACACATGATTGAAATGTTTTAGCAAGTTGAAAATCAGAGACAAATAAAGATCCAATCTTTTTTTTGTTCTATCAGTCAAATCGAAATCTAAGCGCCACCACAAGAAAGGTAATTTAGTTTACCAGATATGCCGATGACATCCATGTCAGGGAAATCAGCCTGAAGGAAGTCGAGAACGTTTTGAACACCTTTGGAAACCATGTTCATCCCCATCGCATCACCTGTTCTACAGCTAAATCTCACGTAAAGATTTTTCCCAGCAAGAGAGCATTGAATACTTTGAAGTCTCGCAAACCTACTCGACCTGTAAGTCCAACCATTGACCCAGAAAACAAGTTAGCTCGTAGATTCAATTCAACCATATTTGACGTGGGGCAAAGTTGAGTTTGTTCTATTTTCCAAAGTATAATCCTAATTTCAGCAAAGATGAAGAAAGTTGAAAATGTCTAATCAAACTCCTCGTTATGGGTTAGAGACGTGGAGGAGATGAGATGTCTCGATAATCTCCATGATAATATCCATCAACATCAGAGTCAAAATATATAAAAGAAAGTTATCCCAAAAAGAAAAAGATCACAAATCCGTACAGAAAATGAAACTATACCTGTTAAAAACGACGGCCAAGGTATCGAAATTGTCAGGATTCTCCAAGAAGAACTTCAATTCAGAGGCTCTTTTAGCCGTTGAAAATCTGACAACAGGAGCTCTGGTCATGCCGTCCCTCAACAGCATGCTCGTTGCACCACCCGACGCGTAGATTGCTTTGCACCCTCTGTTGGTGCTAGCAACCAAACAACCCTCCGTAGTGGCCATCGGAACCGAGTACTCAAACCCGTCGAGCAACAAAGGGCCCGCGATCCCCACCGGAATCTGGACGTACCCCACCGGCATTTCACAGCACTGCCCTAAAATGGACTCGTAGTCAAATCCTTCGAGAGGCAAACCCTCGAGCGACCTCCCGGTCATCCTCTGGACAGCCTCGCGCCTTATGAAAGCCGCGCGTTTGCAATCCCCAAGCTTTGTCTCCAGAGAATACGACGGAATCGCACCGGACACCACCGATTTGACTATTTCCTCGTCCTCCTCGGACGCCAGAGGGGAAATGACCGGCATCTTCGGGAGCGGGCACGTCACGAGGCGGTGATCTTCTTTCATAAGGTAGTTAGGATCAGTATCGTCTACGTCAAGGTCCCAAGCTTCGTTGGAGGCGCGTGAAATAAACGACTGAACAAAATCGATCCCGAAGAATCCAAGGAGATAGATAAACGAAGCGATGAGCGACACAATGGCGGCTATTTCCGAGAGCGTGACGACGTGTAGGGGAGTGGAGTTGCGGATCTTATCACGCCACCTGTGGAGGAGATAATAAGCCACGGAGAAGAAGAGAGTGAAGAACACAGCGTTAGTCAGGTATAGCGGGAGAGGGAGAGCATCGGAGGCCTTGGGATCGAGAGCACCTTCATCCGCACCACCACCTCCACGAGCATCAGCTTGTTTACGATGAGTGTCGGAGACGGAGGGACGCGGCGGTTTGGCTAGCCGGCGGCGACTGTCCATCTAGACTATTGGTGTGAAAGCCGGGAGGAGATGGAGGAAGACGAGCGTAGTTGGTGACGGTATAAATAGCCAGCGTGTTTTGCATTTGTATTTCTTTTTAATTGCTATTTAGTCCTTTAAATATATATAATTACGCAAAAGGATCAAAACTATAAAATAATTTCAAAACTAAAAAGATATGAATTTTTATAATAAAAAATTTTTAAAAGCTTTAATCTTCAAATTTTTTAAAATAATTTTTTAATTTAAATTATAAATATTTTATTATAATTATTTTAAATTATTAATGAATTTAATTAGTTACAGTCAAATTTAAGAATTAAGTTAAAATTGTAAATTATAAGAATTTATTGAAACCAAAGAGCAGTCTTTTACTCCTAAAAAGTAGAGTTAATAGGTATAATTTGGTCTAACATATTCTTATTCAATCCAGGTTTAGTGGATTTCCTGTACAGAAAAAAGACTTCCAAGTTCTTTATCCTTGTTTCCTTATCGATTTCCACACAGAATGTGCATTATATGATTAAGTTTCGGTTTGCAATTTGCAAATTAAAATCTTTGAATCGCAGCATTTCTGCTGAAAATACCTTTGTGTTTATGAAATTGAATGTGTTTTTAATGATTCCTGAAGCTACAGAATTTGCCTGACTTTTTCTGAAATATCACTGCTTGAAAATGACTTGGTGATACTGAAGAGGGTGCTCTAATGTGATAAACATTTGGAGATAAATCAAGCTACATATGATTGGATTCCTTATCATCCATCTTGTTTCTTATAAAAAGTGATTCTTCTACACCTGCAATTTTCTTTTTTTTGTGCAGATTCAACGTCAACGTACATGTACATATGATGGTTTCATTTGATTCCTTTGGTCCCTCTTACAAGTTGGCAATGGGGTCTCTCCAGGTTTCCGGGTAGGTGTTTTGGTGTCAGAGGAGCTTGGAGAGTGGTGAATTGTTTTGAAAAGATCCTACCTTGGACAGCTAGCTTTACAATATTAAAAAGAAACCAGAATATACAAGGTTGACAGAAGTTGAGAATGAAAATATGCACTTCTGATAAGGGGACGTATAGGATCCAGATGATGATGGGCATATGCAATTCCTTGCAGGCTGATGGTAACCTGTAATCCGGTTTGAAGTCCGATCGAGTCTTTATTTAAAATTAAGTATAAAATAATGGGTTTTGGTCGGATTAGGTTTTTTTATTCTGAATCTTGATTAAATTGAGTTTTTATGTGTTGACTTCGGTCCGAGCCAGAGAAATGATGAACATGTGTGGCTTGCTAGGGATTAACTTGAAATGGGAATTGGGTGTCCAATAAAGTTATGGAGCTTGCCAGGTTGCTGAGATGGAGATTGAGGATTCAGTTTCTATGGGAACATTAGGTAGGGCTGCAACTGAGATACGGTTCGGATATGGATTCTCTGTTCCTTTTATGATGGTTTTCTCAATGTCGTGTCATTATATGTCTGGATTCAAACTTGTAACATCATCACCTTCTTTGTTTTTAGGGTAGTTCAAATGGTCTCGACGATTAAAAAATTTTTATTAAAATTTGAAATTCTCGAAAATAATTCTGAAAAACTTAATTTAACTCTTAGAGTTAATTCAAATAAATTAAAGTACGACTCAAACTAATACAATAATAATAACATTTGGTAAAAATTTCACTAACATCTGACTAATTTACGAGTGATACTTATGTCACGTATATTATATTATTATTTTTTAACGAAAGTCTAAGAAAATCAAATTATTTAAAAATTTTAAAATAAAATATTTTATTTAAAATTACATAAAGCGAGTATATTTTTATATTCCTACTAATTTAATTATTTGAAAAAAAATTTAGGAACAAAAATGAAAATGCATGAGCAGAGATTAATTTAAGCATGATAAGTGCTTAAGGATGTTATTGACAGTTCGGGTCTATCCAAAACACGGATTAACCCAAAAAAAATGAAAATGCATTAAACTTATAAATGACAGTTGAATTGAATATATCACTTAATTATAAATTAAAATAAATAATTACAAACTATGGGTAATTTGTGCAATGTTACTCAAATAACCACAATTCTAATATCCACTATTATTATAAAAAAGAAAAAGAAAAAGAAGAGTCATGACTTTGTTCCTACTGAACTTGGTCCTGTTTAAGAGGCCTTGAATAAGCCTTCTTGTGACAGGTAACAATGGACCCAGCCTTCTAAAGGCCCAGCTATATGAATAATTGCTATAAGACAAGGGTTGAATGGTAAAAGACCAATATTTTAATTAAATGTAAAAATTTTAAATTGACTAATTTGTAATATTAGTTTTGATTTATTTTAAT
>JAOQMP010000006.1:200657-215373 GCA_027563575.1 Erythroxylum pedicellare
TGCACAATGTTATTGATTTTGATAGGTTGTGGTGTTCAAGATGGAAAGAATGCACCAAGACTTTATGTCAAGCATTGGAGGTATTTTAATCTTATTGTGTTGTTAATGCTCTAAATAGAATGTAGATATTAGTTTTGTAATTGTTGATGAATGCATCTATGAATAACACTATGTGGAGCCAGGTGACTTAGATAAAGAAATAGCTCATCAAACTCATATATTATAGGATTGTAGCTCTTAATACAATCCGATCATATTAAAACTCTGACTCATCCTAATTTATTCAAATCCAACTGAGTTTCTTTTCGAATCTGAACCTGAAAATTTTCCAAACTCGAGCTTGATGGGCATTACTATGTACAAACAAGAACATTTCACTAAAACATATTCAAGATAAAATAAATAGAAATAATTATAAGATTTACGAGGTAGTAATATTTAGTAAGTAATTAAAATTGACATCTATTTTAAATAGTACTTGTTATATGAAAATAGGTTTATTATTTATTTAAAAATAAAAAATAATGTCACATCAATTAATTGTGGTAAATATTCCATTTATTTATGCTCTATTTTGAATGTTTTGAAACGTTTAAGTATATATGTCAATTTTGGCCTTATCAACTCGGATTATGATCAAAAGTTGTCGATCGATCCAGCTTGATTTGTGATCCGACTATTACTTCAAAAATAACTTCATTTTTAACATAAAAAAAAATTATAAGACAAGACGACCCATTGACATTTCTATTCTTAGATTCAATTTAAATGCTTAAAAATGTCAAGGTCTATTTTATGTTTTGTTGTAAACCTTGAAATTTAAAATGCAAGTTGAGGAAATACTAAACGCAGCAAATGGTAAAATTTTGGGCCTTAGTGGATAATCCATCAAAATAATAGAACTTTTGGGGGATAATCAGTTAAACTTGAGAACAAAAGAAGAACAGCGTCGAAATCATGGCCGCAAGAGATCCAACTCCGTCTCCGGTTCCGGCACCGGCACCAGCACCGCCAACGACGCCGACTCCGACACCGACGCCGACGCCGACGCCACCAGTAGCTCCACCAGAACCAGAAACAGCCTCCGTCGTGCACATCCCCAGCTACTCACGTAAGTCCCTGTCCCTGTCCCTGTTCCTCCTCGTTCTTGTCCTTTTCCTCTAATCTAAAGCCTTTTTTGTTCATCTTGCAGGGTGGTTTTCGTGGAGTGGAGTTCACGAGTGCGAGATCCGTTTCCTGCCGGAGTTCTTTGATTCTCGCTCTCCTTCCAAAAACCCTAACCTTTACATCTACCTTCGCAATTCCATTATCAAATACTTCCGCAGGAACCCTTCTTCGAAGATTACATTCACCGACGTCAGGAAGACTCTCGTCGCCGACGTGGGTTCTATTCGTCGAGTTTTTGATTTCTTGGACGCTTGGGGTCTTATTAACTACTTTCCTTCTGCTCTCAACAAACCCTTCAAGTGGGAAGACAAGGAAACCAAGTCTTCTTCCCAAAGTGGTGATGGCGGCGGCGGCGGCAGCAATTCGGCTGAGGTAGTCCAGAAGGAAACTGCCAAGAGATATTGCAGTGGTTGCAAGTCTCTTTGTAGCATCGCTTGCTTTGCTTGCGATAAGGTGTCTCTTTTTGTCCCTTTTGTGATTTACCCTAATTTTCTTAGGAGTCTTCGTTGTGTTTTATGATTGAGGTAATTGGTCTAGAAAGGAATGTGCTTGTTGCAGCAATCTTCTACTGGTTAGATGCCATTGTTATGTACAATGCCACTTTCTTATGTTGGATGGTTGATGGGTATGTTTGAAGTTCTTATGATATTTCATGGAATGATAAGTGGACATTTTCTCCATTTGATTCTCAGTATGACTTAACTCTTTGTGCTCGGTGCTATGTACGTGGCATATACCGACCTGGGGTTAGTTCGTCAGATTTCAGACGGGTTGAGATTAGTGATGAGGTGAAGGCAGATTGGACCGAGAAGGAGACACTGCAACTTCTTGAAGCCATCATGCATTATGGTGATGACTGGCGGAAGGTTGCCCAAAATATTGCTGGTAGAAGTGAGAAAGACTGCGTTACTCATTTCTTGAAGCTTCCTTCTGGTGAAGAATTCGCCAGCCACACAGACATTGGAGATGTTGATAATAAGTATAATGAGATAGTAGGCCCTACAGATGCTGATCGAGAAATAGAAAGCATTGCATCTTCATTCCCAAATAAAAGAATGCGACTCACCCCTCTAGCAGATGCAAGCAATCCGATAATGGCCCAGGTATTGCCTTTGGATTCGGATATATCCATGTACAGAGTCAACTTAGAACTCGGAATTGTGTCATATTTTAACCTTTTTCGGTGTCCGGTTAAGTGCACTCTACCATTGTGGCATTGCCTATCCTTCTTACTGGTTAAAGCTTAGGGTGGCTTAATAAAAGTTTTGGCTACTGATGGCAACTTCAAGGAGCTAGTTACTTCTTATTTCTGTCTTACCCTCCATTCGTAGATTCAATTTGTGCGTTGTGTTTTGTTTTTGTATTTGAGAATAGAAGTAATGGATGAGGACTTTAATTACGTGTATCTGGAATACATGTCTACCTTACTGCAGAGATTGGGTATAAAAATTGGGACTTGCTTGATATTCAGCCAGCTAGCAATATTTAAGTAGCAATAAGCTTCTGCTTGCCTCATCTTGACAATTGTAACAGTAGATTACAGTTTTTTCAAATCTTCATCTTTTCTTCTTGACTATGGTGACAAGAGAATTTAGTAATACTTAAGTTTGGATTGATGGACTTTATTCTTTTATTTGAAACTTTCTCAGGCTGCCTTTCTCTCAGCTTTGGCGGGTGTGGATATTGCAGAAGCTGCTGCTCGCGCAGCTGTATCAACTCTAACAGAAGTGGAATACAGAGAAAGTAAAGAGTACCTTCCATCAGCCACCCAAGACAGAAGACATCAAGGTACTTGCGGATGAAATTGAGGGAATTCTGTTTCATAATTGGTTTATGGACTTGTAAAAGCAATAGAACAGGAAACATATTTTCTTTTTCTTTTTCTTTTTCTTTTTCTTTTTGAACACCTTTTTTCTTCTGGATGTAGATACTGCTGTAGCATCTAATGGTGATAGCAACCTCGATGCCTTGGAAAGAGCTTGCTTAGATGCAAATTCGCTTCTTGAAAAGGAAGAATTGGATGTAGAGAGGGCAATTTCCACTATTGTAGAAGTTCAGGTGGATGAAGTTGTCTGATAAGTTATTTCCAGTTTTAGATCATATATTATTGCTAACTACAGTTGATTTGTGCAGATGAAAGACATTCAACATAAGATTAACCGTTTTGAGGAATTAGATAAGCAAATGGAAAAGGAGCAGCAACAGGTGGAACAAATCAAAGACCAGCTTTTTGTTGACCAGCTGAGCCTTTTATTTCACAAGAGTAAACTCCCAAACACCGGGGAACATGTAGAGGGGAATGCCTGAACATACCAACGATCGGCATGCAACTAGATACCAGTTCCTCTGTTTTCTATATCACCATCTGCAAGTTTGAACTTTTTCCCTGTGGTAGGTAGAATATGGAGGTCCCTAATATTCAACAGGGCATCCTGGAGGAACTTAATCAACCAAATTGTGTAAACATGTGTCTGTGGTTATATTCCTCATGATGTTTAGGTCAGCAGTTAGAGGTATGAAAATGCAGATACGCGAATTGCATGTAGCAAGTAGTTGGCAAAACTAGGCGTTATTGATCTCTTAACTTGTACCAGAGAGATTATATGTTAGAATTATAAAGTTTATATACTCTGCTTCATGAATCTTCACTGATATGAATGTCTTACCATAAGAACATCTGTGATGCATCATGATCTTCAAGATTCTTATCATCCACTACCTTTAATCGGATGGATAAGTTGGTGAGAGATTCTTTTAGCAAAGTAATAAATGATATTCGCAGTTCCAGCTTAACCAGTAAATATATCTTTGAGACATGAACAGGGCAAGCCTGAAAAGGCAAAGCTTTTTTAAGTTATTGTAAATTATGCTTACACGACGAATTCAAAAGAATTAATCAGATGATACATCAAGGAGTCAGGACTCAGTTCTTGGCTCTTTTCAATAGAAATCGCAATGAAAAGATTCCAAGAGCAAAACATTGCCAAAACCATCCTCTAGCGTTTGCAGGATCCACTCTTTTTGCCAAGTGCCACGCGTATACGGCCTCAATAACATGTAATGCTGCGCCTAGAAGAAATACAGTTCGTACTGCTCCCGTTGACCTCAAGAAGAAAAGGCCAATAGCTCTAAAGAGTGGTACTGGTCCTATATCCGGTAAGAATCCGGCACAGAACAATATAAACATTCCACCGATTGCAAATATCCACGTATATATAGTAGGTCCGTCGATAGATTTACTTTTCTGCTCTTGCCAGTATGAGATAGTTGCTGCCATACCCTCCTGAGGACTTACCATAGGAACATAGCCAAGCTCTTGCTTAGCTTTCAGGAATGAGAAGTAATGAGTCACACCAACCTGCTCAAATGTATTAGAAGTTTCAGACAGAATTCAAATGTATTATTTACTTGACATGACCTCTGCTAAGAGATGCAACAGTTCAGAATGTTGGGATGTTCAGATTCTCTAAACAAACCTTGTACACTTCAGCAGGAAGAATCAATGGTCGAGGAATCCACCATCGGTTCAACCATGGATACAGGATTGTATAGAAGATCCAGAAAATCCTCCCCAGAATCAGAGCAAAATGCACTGATACAGATGCCTTTGGTAGGTCATATTCCAGACTCCTGAGCAAAGGTTGCAGGAAATCGAAACTGTTGACTGGATAGCCTGTAAAAGAAGATAGATCGTTTCTCAGTTCTCACTTTAAACATTATTTCTCCCTAATGTACCTATACAAGAAAGTTTTTCTCCCACATTATTGACTAAGTTGAACTAGTCTTCAAAAATTAAGCACCTCATCACTATAATCATCCTCATTCAACAAACTGAAGAGAACAGTTCCGGACAAATGATCGGGATGTTACCGTCTGAGATAAAGTATGGCTGGCCTGCAGCTATTGGATTCCCTTCTTTCCCTGGAATGTCATCCAAAAGTCCCATGCTTGCCAATACTAGTGCGAGCACAAGATTATCAACATATACCCAATCTGATTTCACATTTGCATCACCAATCTTGAAAGGCAGCAGACCTAACTTTGCAAGTGATATAATCCGTGGTAAGTGCCTCTCTTCACCTGGCCCATAGATGGCAGCTGGGCGAATGGCACAAGTATAAAGCCGCTTTCCGTTATTTGTCCTGTACCTCAGTGAAACGACTCAACTAACTTAACCTTATTTCGTACCAAGCTATCACCTATAAGCAATATAATCGTAGCAAACTAATGGATGCTTCCCAACTGAATCCAGAAGAAAATTCCAGTTTTGTTGAGCTACTGATGTGATATGATTGAAATGAAGTGACGTAAATTAAAAAAACTCCACCTAATATTATCCCAATTGCCATCACCAAAAGATTATTAAATCCATTGAGAGAATGAGAACTTTTGTCATGCAAATGAACATGAATAAAATGAAATGCATAAGAACAGATGAAGAAACTGTAGATCTTATGCTAGTATACACACTTGATAGGACGACCATTGTGTTTCAGAACCAGCTGCTCGGCAATTGATTTACTGTGCCCGTACGGGTCAATGTGGTCATCCATGGGGAAGTACGGTAATGCTTCATTTCCATTGACAATCTCCTTATCACCAAAGACAACATTGTATGTGCTCACATAAACAAGCCTTCTGATGCCAAGCTCAAGGCAAGCTTCCAAAACATGACAAGTTCCGTTAATGTTCACCTCACTCACACGACCAACCTGGAGCATTTCTTTTCCAGACATGCCATAGGAAGCAAGGTGAAACACGCAAGCTGCACCCCGCAGAGCTTTGTCAACATCTTTCTTGCAAACAAGATCCCCTACATGGTCATGAAGCATCCTCAACTTAGCAAAGGATACAATAAAAAACTGCTCTAGTAAAGTTCAACAGAAGAAATATTTTATCCCATGAAAAAGCAATGTCCTTGCCCATTCAACAAATAAATATTTCGATTTCAAAATTGCACAAACCCAGAAAACAACGGAATTCTAGCATTCTTCCTCAGAACAAATACTTCTGGATTTGATCCCATGAAAAAGCAATCTCCTTGCACATTCAACAAATAGATAATCCGATTTCAAAGTTGCAGAAGTCCAGAAAACAGATGGAATTCTGGCATTCTTCCTCTGAAAAAATACTTCTATACATCTCCTAGTTTATCTGTATCATACTCTATTCTCCTAAGATGACAGAATAGCTAAGAGCCCGTCCGGTACCACATCACAGGCACGTTGGGAACACAGAAAATTGTAACCATATACATATAAAATGACAGCAACTGAACGTCAAAACTAAATCTTGGGAACAAAGCCGATTACTTGGTGTTTTTGATGAATACAAATACACACCAACCAACCATTTATGTGTGGTTTCCGAAAACAGATACATCCCCATCAAAAGAATCTCACAGATAAGAGGATCAAAATCTGTTATTTCTCTTCAAAACAGAAAAGCAGGCAAACTGAAATCTCGACAAGAATCTACAAAATAATGGATCAAACTAACAGAGAGCATAGAACTTGAAGGGAGTCGATGGGAATATAGGAATTGATAGGAATAGTAGATACCTTGAATGCATCGAACACCACGTTGAACCAAAAGGGTTGACCATGGAGAAGTATGTCTAATGTCAAAAGCTCGAACTTGGCGAGCACCTCTTCGAACCAGCTCCAAACAGAGTGATGAACCCACAAACCCCAATCCACCCGTCACCACAAAGATGTTGTCTTCAATTCCCTCATTCTCGCTCAGGTGCATGTCTTCTTCTGCTTCTTCTTGACTGATCTTACTAAACCCTAGTCTCTGATTTGTTTCAGGAAGAGTACACAACCACACTCTCCTCTTGAGAACTGTTGACTTGGACCCACCGCTGTGACGAAGGTAGGATCTTTGCAGGCGGTTTGTCTTGGTCTTTCTCTTCAGTTCGTCGTGCCTGTAAGGTGAGTCATTTACAATTTATTGTATGCAACTGAATGAATCTACTCAATCAATAAATCTTAAAAATAAAAATTTTCATGTGGTTTTGATTATATTTTAGGTACGATGAAAAAGAAGAAAAACTCAATACTTCCTTGTATGGTTGGACGTAGCATTGTAGAATTCGGACTTTTTTTTTAATTACAAGAAAAAACATAACAGAAAAAACTGAAAAAAAACACAAGCATGCGGCTAAATCGTGGCTCGGCGGTATAAAGTGCCTAGCCTGTCTTGGTGAAGACTATGAAGAACAGGTAAAGGAGGATCTTGTAAGAGATAGACGCTAGAAGCTGCCAAGCTTGCGAGATGAGCCAGAGTATCAACGCACTGGTTTCCTTCACGGTGTACATGTTAAATTTGCATCTCCCAAGTTCTGTGAAGTAACTCTCAAATACCTGTCAATAAAAAATTATTTCTGTCAGTCCCTGGATAGGAAGAAAAAAGAAGATTGATAACCTCCAAAGAGTCCACTTTAAGAATGATATGACGGAATTCCATCGACCACGCCATGGTGAGGCTCGAGTGGACTCCCCATGATTCTGCTGTAAGGGGCGAGTCTTTTCAAATGTGATGTAAAAATCCTCCACACCATGTTCCATTCCAATCACGAAGTAATCCGCCCATTGACACGTCGAACGAAACTGGCTTAATAACTCTGTTGGTGTTGAGTTTGAGTCAGTCCGTCGGTGGTTTGAACCATCCCACTGGACTACCCCCGGAAGTCCCTGCGTGGAGAAGACGCTTCTTTCGACAGTTCTCGCCTTCTCTATCCAGCCTACAAACTCCTGCACTGCTCGATGACCATGCTCCGGCCACTCAAAGTCAGCTTGAAAAATGCTTTTATTGCGTCATGATCAAAGCATCCAGCAAGCAATGCTGAAAATAGTAGCCCAGTTCTCAGGCAGTGGCAAGGAGGGGGGCCTGAGATTGGAATGAACCCACTTCTCCAAGTCCTGTTGGAAGAAATCCATTGTGATCACTCCCCGGGAAAGCTGTTTCCAGAAAGTGGTCACCCACGAGCAATCGGGCATGATGTGTAGGGTGGACTCCTCCTGGCCACATAAATGGCACCTGCTATCCCCAGCAACATGACACGCCACACGTTGTTGATTTGTCATAAGCTTGTTTTTGGTCAGGAACAAGAGGAAAGAACGAATTCGTTAGGGCCCCGCCTACTTCCAAATGGACGCCTAGAGATTCGCCTGGCAATCTGAAACTTGGCCATCGATGATCTCGTAGGCCGAAGCGACTGTAAAGCGCCCATGTTCAGTATGAGCCCATCGAATGGTGTTCGCTATAGGGGCCTCGGTGTCTAGGGATAATGTTGCAATTTTCATACACATCACCTCAGGGAGGAATTGTTAGAATGTATGCCACATCCAGTGTCTATCATTAGCCCAATTATCCAGTCAGAAAGAGATATGTTTACCATTGCTCAAGTGCCAGGAGATACTCTGGCAGACAGTGTGCTAATTCGCCTCTATACCTCTCCAAAGAGTTGAGGCCCCGTGACGGTCTATCGTCTAGGGGAAGTGGTATTGAGCAAGTCGATACTTAGCCCGTAAAATACGGACCCAAAGTGCATCCGGTTTGGTAAGCAAGGCCCATCCCAACTTCGTAAGCAGGGCATCGTTGTAAACCTGAATCTTCTTAATGCTTAGACCCCCTACACGTTTAGGCTTACACACCAAGTCCCAATTCACTAGGGACATTTTCCTAAATTCAGTAGTGGACCTCTATATAAAGTTACGCATAATGCGTTCCAGGTCATCACAGAGACCCCTCGGAAGCCTAACTGTTTGTATCGTAAAAATAGGGAGTGCTGAGATCACTGACTGAAAATAGGGAGTGCTGAAATCACTGACTGAGTTAAGGTGACTCGCTCTACTAAGGACAAGTTTTTGGCCCGTCAGCCTTCTAGTTTCTGTTGTGCATGGTATAGAATATATTGATACATATGAATTAAGCAAATGTAATCATAAAAAGATAAGGTTGGACTATGAGAGCTTTGTTAATTAAAGGAAATGTTGAATCTTCCAATGAATGTAACAGAGACATTGGTATTGGTTCGGTCCAAACTAATCCGAGTATATATCGAATTTGAACTCGATCATGACTAATCATATGAACGTTAGTTAATTTAACTCAAAACAAATTAAATTATATCGGATCCAAACTCATTCGAGCTCATTCAAATTCCAAAGTAAAGCAAGTAAACATAGACAGCACAAGGTTTCAATTTCATGATCTTTCGTATCATTGTGGAAAATTTATCTACCATAGAGCGGAACTTCTTTGAATGGAACATCTCATTTGAACGTATATAGATCTTAACCAATCAGAAATCCGACCAAAGAAGTGAATAGTCTCCCTGTACTGTCCTAAATTCTACGCTACATTCCACCATTCAAGACCTTGACTCGGACGTATTGAGATCCTGAGAAAAGTCAAAACTTTTTGCATTTCCAGGACTTTTCTTACAAACCAATGAGGTCCCATGATTTGGGATCATTAAAGGTTTCTCCGCCGACAACATGACAATCCAGCTGTTCTTCAAGAACTCATCAAACAGCCATTAACAACGACTAAGTCTAGTCAATGTGTATAGTCCCCACCGAACCAGACTGTTACATCTGTTTAAGTATACTGAGAAAAAGAAAAAGAAAAAGACAAAAGACTTAGCTGCATATGTTTGTTGCTTAACCAGAGATAAACAAATGAAGTCTACTCTTGATTCATACCTCAACCATTGGTATATAAAGTCAACAGCTTTGTTCTTATCATGGAAATTTCTTGGCAATCCTCAACCATTTTCTTAGTTTCCCAAGAGGATATGCTTGAAACCTTCCATTCCATAACCAACAAAATTGGAAAGGTCGAATCTTTTTCTTTATATGCAGAAACAAGCTAGTAGTTTCATAGATTGATGCTTCTTCTGTTTCAGAATCCATGGCGTTGAAGGTCCTCTCAGCTCTTGACTCAGCAAGAACACAGTACTATCACTTCAAAGCCATAATTATAGCTGGGATGGGGCTGTTCAGTGACTCTTACGATCTATTCTGTGTCCCACCGATTATGAAGCTGTTAAAACGGATATACTACGAGGACGACTCCGACGACCATAACTACACGGTGGTTGCTTCAACAATGGTGGGGATAGCTCTTCTTGGTACGGTGATTGGGAACATAGTTTTTGGCAGGTTAGGTGATCGACGTGGACGGCGAAATGTGTACGGTCTTGCACTGATGATGATGATCTTGAGCTCCGTAGGTTGTGGGTTTTCCGTATGCAGGACCAAGAACTGTGTTCTGACGAGTTTGGCGATGTTCAGGTTCCTGTTAGGGATTGGGATTGGTGGGGACTATCCTTTGTCAGCGACAATCATGTCCGAGTTCGCTAACAAGAGGACTCGTGGTGCATTCATAGCAGCTGTTTTCTCCATGCAAGGTTTTGGGATTCTGATGAGCTCCGCCGTGACAATGGTGGTCTCCAAGTCGTTTGAGGTTAGGTCGAAGAACTTAACAAAGGAGCATGCTCCGGAAGATGCAGACATCGCCTGGAGGTTGATTCTGATGATCGGAGCAATTCCTGCCACCCTCACTTATTACTGGAGGATGACGATGCCTGAAACCGCCAGGTAAAATACATGTTGAACTATCTTCTGTTCTTTTTATTTTTCTTATCAGGAACTTTCTGAAAAGATTAAACTCATTTCAAGCAATTCCTATCTTGAATATTTCCAAGCTTGGCAGTTTTCTTCTGGAAAAAATCTCATTGGCTGAATCAGAAAACATTTCCAGGATCCTAATCCAATATCAGGGCCTGGAAATAGGAAAAGACTGATAGGTCCAAATAGAAGCTTCAAGTTTAGAAAGTAATATTCTGCTTTTGCTCAAAATAAATGAGTAGGTTGTTGTTGAAATATTGCCCCCTTTCATTGATGACTAGACTAAACTTAAATACATACGAAAACAACCACTTTTTCCTACTTCTTAGGACACGACACTAAGAAGTGAAACTGACACTATGCAACACAGAGAATTAATCCAACTAAATAACAGCTAGTCCGATTTCTAAGCAAGCACTCAATGACCACGTCTAACTTATTCTAATTTAGTCAAAATACTTGTAATTCTTCTTAGGTATCCTCTATGACCTTCGTAACTTATCAATACCCCCTTCTTTGACAGCAACCTTGTCCTCAAGGTTGACATTAAGAAACTTGTCTGTGATTTCTAAAGAGTCTTCCCATGTAACATCCTCCATTGGTAAACTTTTCCATTTGATTAAACTTTGCTCCACAAACATGGACCCCTTCTTGACCCAGCGTGTATTCACCAGTCGGCTATGGGCGGCAGCTCCTTATTAGTAATAACTGAATCACTAAGTTTCTTCTTCTAAACAATCGTCACTACCATCTAACAAAAGAAGTTGGGGCCCTCTACAATGACGTCCGGGAGTAAATTTCTCATCGCAATTGAAGCAGAGTCCTTGGACACGTCTCTTCTGCATCTCTTCCTAAGTCAACCGCCGTATTGGAGTCTCCGACTCATTTTTTATTGGAGAAGAAGTTGGTGGTAGAGTATTTGGTTGGGTAACTCTCTTTTGTCGAGTTATTTGTTCGTCTCTCATTCTAGCTAGGCTGATTGCTTCCTTCAAGGATTTTGGCTTGAACATTCGAATGCCATCAGCAATTTCAGCTTTCAACCCTCCCATAAATGTGCCGACCAAAGCCTTTTGAGTCCATCCATGTACTCTATTGCCCAGTGTTTCAAACTCCTTTTGGTAGTCTCGCAAGGAACCAAGTTGGCATATTTTGGACAAGGATTCATCAAAGTCTTCACAATCAGTTGGACCAAACCGTGACCATAACTCTTCCACGAAAATTTCCCACGTTACCTCCCTTCCTTCCTCCTGATAAGTCCTTCGTAACCATTGCCACCTTTGATTGGCTTCACCTTCCATATGATATGAACCCAGCAACACTTTTTCTTCCACTGTTGTGCCCTGGTATTCGAAGAATTGATCCGTTCTGGTAAACCATTCTGTGGGATCATTACCAGAATACCTTGGAAATTCGAGTTTGGCCATTTTAGAAGAGAAAATTGGCCCCCCTCCTTCTGCAGATTCATTTCGATTGCTGTGGTGGTGACTTGCACGTTCAGTGGTGTTGCTGCTACCTCCATCTCTATTGGTTAGCATTGCCTCATAAAGTTTTGTCATCACATCTTCCAGCCGTTGCAATTTGTCAGCAACACCAAGCTCTATTCGTCCCACAGTATCTTGGAGTTGACCCAGTCCTGCCTCTAAGTTTTTGATGCGTTCTTTATTCGTACTCATGCTCTGATACCAACGATAGGTCCCAGGCAAAGCTACAAGTTTAGAAAGTAATATTCTGCTTTTGGTGAGAATAAACCAGTAGGTTGTTGTTGAAATATTGCCCCCTTTCATTGATGACTAGACTAAACTTAAATACATACGAAAATAACCACTTTTTCCTATTTCTTAGGACACGACACTAAGAAGTGAAACTAACACTATGCAACACAGAGAATTAATCCAACTAAATAACAGCTAGTCCTATTTCTAAGCAAGCACTCAATGACCACGTCTAACTTATTCTAATTTAGTCAAAATACTTGGAATTCTTCTTAGGTATCCTCTATGACCTTCGTAACTTATCAAAGACCTCTGGAAACTTAAATATTGTGGTCTACTTTCTGTTCTCTTTTTTCTTACCAGGAACTTCTGAAAAGATTCAACTTATTACAAATAAGATTCATATTTCTGAATCCAATTGAAAGTGAAGCCAAAACATTTTTTTTCTTCGAATGTTAGTATTGATTATCCTGAAAGTTTCCAGGTTTTGCATTCTTTTATGAAAAAAATCTCATGTTGCCGAATCAGAAACCATTTCCAGGATCCTAATCCAATATCAGGGCCTGGCAAAAGAAAAGAACTTTTGGAAACTTAAATCTTCTGGTTAACAATTATCAGAATCTCTGTCTCAGATTGTGAATTACTAGTGTAAATGGTTTGAGTAAGTAGCTCCATGAACATAATCTCCAGGTACACGGCTCTAGTGGAGAACAATGTGATGCAAGCAGCCAAGGACATTCAAAAGGTGTTAAACGTTCCAATGAGCCAAATTGCAGAAGACAGCCCTTTACCATCGGTTAATGCACCTTCTTATCCTATCTTCTCCAAGAGATTCTTCCGTCGACACGGCCGTGACCTCTTCTCATGTGCCATCACTTGGTTTCTCCTCGACATTGTGTTTTACAGCAGCAACCTGTTCCAGTCTCAAATATATAAACAGTTCCTCAAACTTGATAATGCCAAAAATGTCTACGAAGAAAATTTCAGGATTGCTGCTTCCCAGGGTCTTACTGCAATCTGTTCAACAATTCCAGGGTACTTTTTTACTGTCTATTTCATTGATCGAATCGGAAGGAGAAAGATTCAGATCATGGGTTTTCTCTGCATGGGAATAGTATATTTTGCACTTGGAATACCGTACTTCTATTGGCGCAGACAGAGAAACATAGCTTTCTTAGTCCTCTACGCTCTCACTTTCTTCTTCGCAAATTTTGGACCTAATACGACAACCTTTATGGTTCCAGCAGAACTTTTTCCAGCCAGATTCAGATCGACATGTCACGGTATATCCGGGGCATTCGGGAAGGTTGGTGCATTGATTGGCGCACTGGGGTTCTCATGGGCTTCAGCAGATTATTCTGATAACGTTCCAAAGTCTGTTCCAATGACAGCTGCTCTGGTGATACTGGGTGGAGTTTGTTTGATAGGAATGGTTGTCAGCTACTTAATTATGCCTGAAACAATGGGAAGATCCCTGGAGGAGAATGAAATTGATGAAGAGAATAATGAGAATGAACTTTCCTTCTTCACACAATTTCTCAGTGGTAGAAATAGATCATAAAGCGGATCTGCTGTTGCTTCCTGAAACCAACTTTCTGCAACTATTTCTTAGCTTCTCCAATGTCTGCAAGTTACCTCCAAATGCTATACATCGTATCTACCAGAAGGAATTTCAGGATATTCAGAGATTTGTCTTTTTTTCTTCTTTTTGACTGAAAACTATTTGGTGATCCTTTGATCAATATCAGTAGCAGACATGTTAGTGCTTGATTCATGTTTCTCAGTTATCCAGTCTGCTGAATCAAATCGATTAGATTAAGCAACGAAGTGGAGCAACATAACATAGAAATTGAGATTTTTGTTTTCTTTTTTCTTTCTGTTATCATTAGAGAAACGGAACATATCAAATCTACAAAGGAAAACCTGTCACCAACATATCAGAAAGTTGATTCCTTCGCTGAATGCTTGAAAAGTTGAGAAATTTATTACAATTTGGAATTACAACAGGAAAAACTCCGAGAAGAGTCGAACCCACATATCAATCACTTGTTCTTAGTGTTGAGAAATCGAGTCCGGATCTGATCCAAATCACAGCGGAATAATCACGAAACCTTTTCATGACTTTTGATTTCCCGAAAACCAAGATCTATTTAATTCTATAAAATGATTAACACGAATCATAATAAAGCGAAATTTAAT
>JAOQMP010000006.1:215473-232713 GCA_027563575.1 Erythroxylum pedicellare
TCTCATTATAATTTCATTTGCAATGTACAATTATCCCATGGACTTTATCATATACATCTAAACATGTACAAGATAAATAATGCCTTTTAAATAATTTGTCACTAAACTACAACCAAAGCGATTGGCTGTAGGGCATAAACCAACACTTAGTGGGGTAAGAAGCCATTTTGTAGATTCCACATAGACCTTCTGGTTTGCCAGTGTTCCTCTTCATCCTGATGAAACCCTTTTCACCCCACTTGGGTCCCCATGAATTCTTTACAATGATGTAATCTACACCCTTGGTTGATCCATATCCAACAGCTGCAACTCCATGATCCAATGCAGTTCCACAGTGACCATCAAAAACACCCTACATGATCATGATCATGTCAAATTATTCTTCTGCCTTGAAATTTTGAGTGAAAAGTAGGAATCACAAAGAAGACATTCATGGCTTACCCCACTATAGAACTGGAAGTCTCTACCAGAAGCCTCAATGGCTACACTGAGAGGCTGGTTCGCAAGTGCCTTCAATAGACTTTGCTCATTGTTCTGTGGCACATCATGATACCCGCTAATGGTTACTACCTCAGATTCTTCCTGAAAAAGGAAAGACACAAGACATGCAGATTGATGTCAGTTGTAATAACAGAACTGAAAGGTTCTGTGGATAAAATTTGATGGAACATTCTTCAACTCAGGATCTCATGCTATCGATAAGACATTCAGAAAAAGAGATGGTAGGCAGTATCAGTTTGCAGATCTGTTGCAGAGATTTCGGAGTTGACATTAAGAACCTATCGATCAGACAATCTCACCGGAGGCTGGAGCCATTTAGTTTTACCTTTCTCATATCGCAAGTTCTTTCCTCCATGATATATGGATAATCCTCTTCCTTGTGGAGTCCACCATTGGACACAATGAAAGCAAATGCATAGTCCATAAGTCCTCCATTGCAGCCATTGTTGTAGGTAGTGTCACAGTCTATCAACTCTTGTTCAGACAGAGACGTCAAGTTTCCTGTAACAATCTGGTTTATCCCCTCAACAGCTGCGACTGTTGAAAACGCCCAGCAACTACCTGAAAGTACATTCAAATCAGCATTCATCTGACAATACGCTTTCAGAAAGCTTTGTGCATAGGTTTTAGCTACTTAGTTACCACATGAGCCTTGGTTCTTGACAGGAGTAACTGCCCCTTTCTTCCTCCAATCCACGAACTTCGGAATACCCTGAACATCTTTATAAGTGAACTCTTCAGGACTCTCTCTTCTTTTAGACAAGTCAACCTTCAATCCTAGATATATATTTTTGAACTCCTCATGGCTCAAATCTGCAAATTCGTTCAGACCAAGCCAGTAGTTTGTAACCTTCTTGTTAGTCTCATCAATGTGGAAAAGATTATTCTTAAAAATCTCAAACCTCTGCAACTTTTCTTCAACACTCTTGTAAATCTTTCCATGTTTATCAATCCAAGACTCAAACAGATCAATGAGCCTGTCCGTGGATTTCAGATCATCTGGGGTGTACCCCACTATGGAGAAATCATGAAAAATAGCAGAATTGGCAACCACAGACACAGAGAAAGCAATAAGGAATAGCGTGGAACAGTAGGAAGGAGACATTTTTAGGTAGATACCTGGGAAGTTTGAGAGGATTGTGATAAAGAAAGGATGGTGGGTTCGATTATATAGTTTGTGTTCCAAATGTTGCTTTCAAGTAAAGTTGCTGGATCTTCACTTCATACTGTCTCTTTAAGATTGGTTTTTGCAGGAATTTGCTTGGAGTCTAAGCATATGCAGGACTGTATCTTTACCTCCCTAGGATAGGTAATTGTGGGAGATGAAATGGCCTAGATGTCCATTTTCAAGCAATGGGCTTTAAGCAATTCAAGTTAGGCCATTGCAGGTCTTATGAACAAGACCTGTTATGCACTTTTTTGAAGCCCAAAAACTTCATCTTTTCCCTCCGTTTTTTTCCTGATGGGTTCAAGTCCGGCCATTTGAACAAGACTTGTTCTGCACCTTTTTGAAGCCCAAAGATTCCTTCTTTTATCTCTGTTTTCTTCCTAATGGGTTCAAGTTTGGCCATTTGAACTAGACCTGTTCTGCACTTTGCAGCCCAAAGTCTCCATTTTTTTCCTTTGTTTTCTTCCTGATGGGTTTGGCCATTTAAACTAGACCTGTTCTGCACTTTTTGCAGCCCAAAGACTGCATCCTTTTTTCTTCCTGAAGGGTAGTTCAAGTTCGGCCATTTGAACTAGACCTGTTCTGCACTTTTTGCAGCCTAAGACTCCATCTTATTCCTCTATTTTCTTCCTGAAGGGTTCAAGTTAGGCCATTGCAAGGTCCCATGAACAAGACCAGTTCTTTACTCTTTTTGCAGCCCAAGGACACATACTTTATCGTCTGTTTTCTTCCTGAAGTGTCTTTTTGAAGTTTCTGAATCTGTATGAGACATGGGTTTTAATTGAAAATGGCATTCAAGTGGTCCAATTTGAAAACTTTTGCATCAGCGTTTGCTCTCAGTCCAGGGTCCACTTTCACATTTCATAAGAATAGGAGACGAAAGGGTAACTTTTTATGTTCACTGAAAAAAAAAAAAACAGTTTGCTGATTGGCCGTTGAAAGGCATTAATTGCAGAGAAAAAAGGAATTGAATTCAATCAATCCCTTAGGGTTTCGAGCCCAAATTTTTGCTTCCAATCTGCATAATTGGCTTCCCCCTGACTTAGAAAGGGGTTGCCCCAATCACTGCACACACACACACTCTCACTCACTCACTCTTGTGGTCCCTTCTCTGCACACCTACAAGGTATAGCTACGAACTCTATGAACCAGGTCCCATCTAACCTGTTCAAAGCCACTCCTCTTTGCATTATCCATGGATTCCAACCACCACCCACCTGCTCCCTCCACATAAAATACACGAAAAAGTAAAGCTTTTTCCCAAAAGCTCATCCTCCATAGTCCATCCATTGCTTTAGTTAAGGTTGTCAAAAGATAATTCACCCCAGGTATAGCGTATGAAAAACCTCGAAACAGTAACGATAATGGCAGATTTCTCTCAACTTATTAAAGAGTTGTTGGTCCACCTAGCGCAGGCTTTTTACGATAAAACAAAAGAATTCATTATTACCGAGTCTGAACTGAACCCACAGTCCAGTGAAGCTGATACTGCTAAATACCATAACTAAGCAATCGTTGTATGTTCCTTATTTACCTATATATAGTATTCTGTCTCCTGATTTTTTCTCTGGTAGAGTATATTGATTCATTCTTTGTAGGAAAAAGAAGGAAAGAATAAAAAAATACAAGATAGTTGCAAAGTATATACTCTTGGTGCAGGGAAAATTTTGCCCAAATTACATGTTTGTAAGGAGTGATTGAACAGTGTTTTCCTGGAAAATAAGTTCCTGACGTCCACACATATACTTCTCTAATCATTAAAGAAGCATGTATAAGAAAACTGGGATTTTAGTTTGAAGTATTAGCTCAAATGAACCTGACAAACAAATTCTTCATCTGTCAACATTTTTCCTGTCACAAAAACTTTCACTTCTGATACTGATCGTACTATTTCTCCACTAATTCAAGTGAGTAATCTCATAACATCAAGAAGTTTGTCAAATAACCTGGAGGAGTTTTTAACCAGAAATGAACTTGGCAATCTCTAATCAGTAATCTCTTAGCCTGGAAGTTCACAGAAGCTCATCAGAAACATCAACGGGGGTCTAATGTACAGTCCACCAATATATACATACATACGTACATACATATATATATATAGAGAGAGAGAGACATACACATACCATACAAGTATAGAATCGATAGCGAGAGAGAGAGAGAGAGAGAGAGAGGTTGATGTAGTGAAATGAAAAAGTTAAAAAAGGGAAGTGCAGGGTAATCAGAGCTAGCTAGGCCCTGGAAATACAAAGCTAGAGGTATAGGTTATAGTAGTAGGTCCTGACATAGGCTTATGTAACTCTCTGATCATACCAAGTAAATAATTGTTATACATTAAAAGAAGAAGATGAAGAAGAAGAAGCAGCAAGTAAGCAGGTTCAGATCCTTCCCTGATGTTATTAAGCAGATTCAGATCCTTCCCTGATGTTATCTTTTACTTGGGTCACTAGTTAAAGTATCTATCTACATATCTAGGCTCTAATGAATGTGACTTGAACCCCTTTTGATTACCTGATCATACCACTGCATGCACGTGCAACGCCGACACATGTTTTTTTGTTCTGAGATCCCCATAAATGATCCCTTTTCTTCTTCATTGTTTCAGATTCTTGTGATTAAAGAGAGCCACAACACGATAAAATGCTAAAAACCAAATGCACCCATTTGATGGTGATGCTCTTAGTAACAGGTAACAGATATTGAAACATGTTTGTAACTTAGTTGAGTTTGGATAATCAATGGAAGATCAGATCAGATCCTTCTGTTAAGAACTCAATCCATAAAAAATATAAGAAACAATGAGAATTCTGATATTTTGACTTCTGGGGTTGCTTTCTTCTGTTAGAATCAATGCATATATATATATATATATATGAATTACTTAGATATGTGTGAAACATTTAGAATTTTGTGGTAGATGTAATGTTTGGTATGAACATTTATTCATTTCCCTTTCCTTTTTCTTCTGATTTATTTATAAAACCGAAAAGAATTAGGTCACAGAGTATATATATATCAGAAAAGTTCTTCCATGGCCATGCACACACACACACACACACAACCTGTAAACTGCTCACAGCCTCATTGCTGCTTCAATCTCCATAAGAACTATCCTCCTTTTCACATACCCTTTTGGTTTCTGTGAAGTATACAAAGAAGATGTTGGGAATGGAAGATCTTCTGTATGAACTCTCAGGTGAAGACACAAAGGAAAAGGGTTTGCCTCCAGGATTTCGATTCCACCCAACAGATGAGGAGCTCATAACATTTTACCTTGCTTCTAAGGTCTTTAATGGCAGCTTTTGTGGAGTTGAAATAGCTGAGGTTGACTTAAACAGATGTGAGCCGTGGGAGCTTCCAGGTTAATAACTTACATGATGATGAAGAATCTTCCCTTTACCCTATATGTTCAAACAATCTCTTTCCCTTCCCTGCCTAGATCCTACTTCATGTTTCTTGATCATTACACTATTTCCACTTTCCAGGGAAGTTAAGTATACATTTATCATTTCAGAATCACATAGAACAGTTCAGATTCTTAAACTTCATGAGATGATAATTGATCAGAACTGCATATAAATATCGTCATCTTCTTGGTTGTTTGATTTACAAAGTGACAAAATCAATCTAATAAATGTACATCTGAGAATGTCGAAGGCAGGGCCTGTGCATCTTCTTCTTCCATTTCTGGTTTGTTGTTGCAGAAAGTTAATGAACCTGTTGTCTGCTGGTTCTTGTTCTTAATCAGATGTAGCAAAAATGGGTGAGAAAGAATGGTACTTCTTCAGCCTGAGAGACAGGAAATACCCAACAGGTCTCAGAACAAATAGAGCAACTGGAGCTGGTTACTGGAAAGCCACAGGGAAAGATAGAGAAGTGTACAGTGCCTCTAATGGTTCTTTACTTGGCCTGAAGAAAACTCTGGTTTTTTACAGAGGTAGAGCTCCTAGAGGTGAGAAAACCAAGTGGGTTATGCATGAGTATCGTCTGGATGGTGACTTGTATTATCGTCATACCTGTAAGGTATTGTTACTAAACACCTCTTCTTCTTCTTCACATGCACCGTGAGCATCAAGCAATGTTCCTGCAAATTTCACTCTCTTGTTTCTTGTTTTGTCTCTTTCTGGGTTGACTTGTTGTGTCATTACAACTGGAGCTTCTCTGATGAATAGACCATTTTCACTTCATTATTAACCTTCGAGGGTAGTTCTTGATGTGATTGGTGTGATTTAACAATCTGCCATTAATGGATTCTCTCTGATCTTGCTGGATTGTACATACCAACATGGTAACTTGAATTGCCACTTGAAATTAATAAACAATTGACTAAACCGATCGACTTTTTATTTTCTTTCTGCAGGAGGAGTGGGTGATTTGCCGGATATTTCATAAGAATGGGGAGAAAAAAGCTGCACTTGTTCTACAAGGACAAAGCTTTTTCTTGGACCCTTCTTCTTCACCTTGCAACTCCAATTCATTGCCTCCACTCCTGGAGGCACCAGCGAAAATGGTGGACACCCTCCAAAACCCTTTTCTGGTTTCTTGTAATAACCAGGAAAATGACCTCAAAAGCCGCCTGAATCCATTTTTTGTCTGCGAGGAGTCTCATTTATGGGGATCTCAGAACAAAAATGGCTTCCAACCTTCTTCATCAATTACTCCACCTGCATCGATGCTCTTCAAGTCCCTTCTTTCACATCAAGATTGCTCTTTGAAGGAACAATCCTCTACTGTTCTGAAACAGTGCAAAACAGAAGCAACCTTTTCCCATTTCCAAGCACCTGATCCCAACTTCAACACGTACCAACAATATCCTCTGTTCTTTGACATGGACTGTGATGTTTTAGGCTACTTATCATCATCAGCAGAACCTCTTAGTACTGTTTCAGACATTACAATTCATGACATGTCCACTTCAAATGCTTCCAACAGGGACGGCTTTCTTATGATGTTAGATCATCATCCCCTTCTAAGACTCGATGGAGGATCTTGGCCATGTGATAATTAAACACCCCTCCGACCCATCATCGAAGATTATATCCAGTATAAATCCACCGTCTATATATAGTATGCATGTCCTTGGAGTTTGAGTTAAATGTATTGTAGAGCGTAGGAAGTGCGTGATAGTATTTCTGAATACTTCCTGCAGCTTAAGATCTAATCTAGGAGTTAATTGCCATGTTCAAAGTTTGAGGGGTTAGCTTCTTGTAGTTGATGAATGGCAATGTGACTTATAAACTTTTTCTTTCCTTTTTGTACATTAATCAAGCATTCCTGGATGAATTTCTACTTGATCTGTGAATAAACCCTTCAGAGAAGAGAATCTGACCTTTAATACTATTCTGCGTAATCGTGTTTCCTTTCTTCAAGATTAACGATGTAGAACTTCCAGGTGAACAATAGATCAGGAAACAGAATAAGACTTTAAAACTTCGATTAAGAAAGCTTCTATACACAGAAACTTCTAATTCAATAGAGATTAACGGTCAGAAGCAGGACATACTGTTTTTAGATTTCCAGGGAAACTGGAAGGAAGAAAACAGAACGAAAACGCATCCACTGTTTGGCCCAACGTAGGATTTAACAAAAACTTGTTCACCAAATCCAACATTTTATCAAGGAAGATGATTGCATGTCCAAATACATTAATCTGGAGGAGAATATATAAACAACTAATGGATTACATTGTAATCTGATGTTGAAAAACAGGTAACTCTAGCACTGTAATGTCATACAGAGAGCAATAAACAGAGTAATAATTTAAAAGCTAATTAAAATGGAAGCAGAGGATGCATAAACTTGCTATTGTTTTCTAGGCGGTGTGATCAGAAAGAGCCTTTTGGGCGGCGGAGTTGCTACCGGAAAGTGTGGGTGCTTTGGTGGCACCACCACCTTGATGGAGCTTGACTTGGAGGTGTCCATGGGTGCCATAAGCATTCTGCTTGTAGTCCACCACATCAGTGTATTTCAAATAAGGACTACTCTCCAATGGCAGCAAACTATCTGATCCTGCTGATTCCTGATGATCTTCTGATGTCCTTCTAATCAGTTGCTGCTGTTGTTCCATTCCAATTCTTCTCTCCAGCTAGGCTCGTTGTTCTATGGCTTTCCCTTACTCTTAGGCACGCATGCACGCATGCATATCAACTAATCACGTACACCCATCAACTATTTCCTTATTTTTAGCTGCCTGTTAACTCACTCCCATCCATTTCATTCCAGTTGTTCGGTTCTCCTTCTCTTCCATTTCTCTCCTATCTCTCTGTAAACTTCAGTCAAGCTCAACATCATTATTATATCATATGTCAATAGAAAAAAGAAAAGAAAAAAAAGATATGCTATTCATTTCAGGACCTTTTACTTGATTTGATACACATTTAACATAACGGTTTAGAGAGAGTAGTGGAATACCATTGAAGGACGTACCATGACACGAAGATAAACTATAAACTGGATGGCCTGATAGGCTTTAGTCCTCAAATCCTTTCACTTTCAGGATACGAACCTTCACAAATTTTGTACAAAATTATCCTGAACAGCATTCGACACCAATCATCCATCAATCCTGGCACTTTCTCCACATCCATTACCTCACAATCAAGTCCATAATTTCCATTATTCCATTATTCAGAGGATGAAACTGAGAGACTAGATACTGAAGAAGAAACCATTTCTCCAGATTTTCGAGGATGAAGAAGCCAATTGCTTTCAAATTCAATCAACATGAGATTCCACCTCTGCATTCAACATGACATTCACCACACCTGTGGCTGTCCAGCTTCGTGATCCCTTGAGGAAGTATCAGCCAATTGGAGGCCCTTTGATGGTACTTGTTCATGCAACACCTGCTGGCATCAAAGAGGACAAGTACAAAGTCACAAGCTTGCATGTTGGAGGTTTGAAAGCAAGATTAAGAGGGAAGAGGAATAAGCGGGACAGCAAGAGGCAAAGGCTGACAGCAATGCAGTGGCTGGTGGTATATGGACTAGGAACGGCAGGGAAGAAGGCAAAAGACGTGTTTGTGAAGGAACAAGAACTGTTGTGGATTATTTCCTCAGGAATAACGGCTGAGATGTGGCTCAAACCCACGAGAAATCCTGATGTTAGGTTCAATTCCAAGCTTCAGAATAGCAGAAAATGCAGATGTTTTTGGGATCATAAAACTGTAAATTTCCTTGTCAATAAGATTCTTTATCGAGTGAGCATTTCAATTGTAGGATTCGTTGAAACGGAGCATCATTCTTCAGATTTTTCCCAGATCTCAGACAATCCAAGAGTCCCATAGTAATGTGAAAGGTATCGATTACGTACAGTTTTTCATGAATCCATGAAAAAAGTGGAATCGTTTCAAAGGTCACAGTGATGTCCTTGCAATGATAGCTCACTGGACCAGTCACTATGTGGAAATGGCTCCCCAGTTTCTTCTAACTTCTTCACAATATCATCTAACACATAGTAAACATCCTTAATCTCTGGGTGATCCGTCTCATCTATGTTAAATACATGCACTCTGTGATTAACCTCGATCCAGCTACAACCAGAAGTCTTTCTGAATCCTTTCCTTTTGATCAGTTTTAACGCATCTGCTACACCTTCAAATTTTCCAGAGTGTGAGTATACACTTGATTGAAGAATACAACCACCACTTTCTTCTGTTTCTAATTCAAGCAAATTCCTAACTGCAAATTCTGTCAGTTTTACGTTGTGATGGATCCTGCAACCATTTAGGAATGCTCCCCAAACATCCGCATTTGGCTTGAAAGGCAATTCCTTGATTAAAATTTTGGCCTCCTCCAGCAAACCAGCCCGACTTAGTAAGTCCAACATGCATACAAAGTGCTCACATGATGGAGAGATGCCATAATCTGTAGTCATGGAGGTAAAATACAGCTTTCCTTCTGTTACTAGCCCTGAATGACTGCATCCTGATAGAAGAGTCATAAAGGTTATGCTGTCAGGTTTGTATTTCAATTTTAGCATCCTCTCAAAAATCTCCATTACTGTCCGGCCTTGACCATGCTGTGCATATCCTGCCATTATTGCATTCCATGAAACTAAATCTTTTGTTCGCATAGAATCAAAAACTCTTTGTGCTTCTTCAATGTTTCCGCATTTTGAATACATAGTAAGAACACTATTTGCAACTGACCTATCCTCCATGAGGTCTAATTTTTCGGCATGCGCAATGAATTGACTTCCTAGTACTAATATTGCTAAATTAGCACAAGCCCTGATTGAAGTAGCAAAAGTTATCTCATCAGGCACAATACCTTCCCTGTGCATCTGAGCATACAATCTGAGACCATGTTCCCAACATCCATGCTGAACATACATGCTGATCATGGAGTTCCAAGTGACAACATTTTGCTCAGGCATTTCATCGAAACAAGCTTGAGCTTTTTCAAACTCACCAGCTTGAGCCCATACTGTGATCATGGCTGTCCAAGATACAATATCTTTATGTGGCATCATTTCAAATGCATAGTTTGCTTCCTGAATATCACTGCATTTTGAATACGCTGTAAGAAGAGCGTTCCCAACAATAACCGAAGAATTGATTCCAGTCTTAATAGTAAATGCATGAAGCTGTCTGGCAAGAGAAATATATTTTGGCCCCGAACAGATACCAAATAGTGAGGAAAGAGTAAACTCATCCACAGGAACAGGTACCTCCCTCATTTGTTTAAAATACAGTAGTGCTTCCTCCACAAAACCATGTTGTGCAATCCCTCTGATCAAACTAGTCCATGAAACTGCACTAGTTTCCTCCAAACTATGAAATACTTGCTTCGCAAATTCCAAGTACCCACATTTTGCATACATATCAATCAGACCACTACTCAAATAATTATCAAAATCCTCTTCTACTCGAAGAATTCTAGCATGCAAATGGACACCCCAACCCAGGTCATAAATGCTTGCACAAGCACTAAGAACACTAGCATAAGTCTTGGAATTGGGTCTGAAACCTTGATTCCACATCTCAACAAAGATATTTAGAGCATGGAATCCATATCCATGTTGAGACAATATCGAGATAATTGTACTCCATGACACCGCATCGCGCTGAGACATTTGGTTGAAAATGTCAAAGGCCTTAGCAACACTAAACGCTTTAGAGTAACCATAAATCATACTGTTGAAGCAAAATAGACTCGGACATGGCATTCTCAGAAACACCTTCTCTGCATAACTCAATGCACCACATTTGATATGCATATCCAAAACTGAATTATCAATGGACAAGTCACTTCCATGATCAAATTTTTCTGCAAGGCCGTGAAGTTGAACAGCCAAATTGGCATATCCCAGAGCACCACAAGCCTTCATAGCACAAGAGAGCGAAGTTCTGTCAGGAACACACCCACCATTCCGAACCATCAAAACAAAAACTTTCAAGGTTTCATCAAAATCCCTTTTCCGAAAGTACCCGGACATCAACGAATTCCAGGAAACAGAGTCTCTTTGACGCATTTCATCGAACAAATACTTAGCCTCTCCTATCTTTCCAAAATTAGCCAACCCAATAATCATCATATTATAGCTAAAAACATTAGGACGCTCTATGTCACGAAAAACTTGGTAAGCGTCATCGATTAAGCCACATTTGGAGTACACGTCCAAGAGAAGATTTTGAAGGAAAATGGAACAATCTAAACCCGTAAAGATGAGTTGGGCATGGATTTTTTGAGCTACGGACGCCGACCCATGAGACGCGCATTGTTTCATTGCTTGAAAGAAATTGTGGGAGAGTTGCGTATAACATTCGAAAGACTCCAAGTGGCTTCGCACATTCGAAAGACTCCGAACCATCGACCGAGAGATAAACGACGACTGAAGATTCCGGTGGCGCCATGATCGGTTGCCGAACATTGGGAAAGCCTCTCAGTTCATGTGTTTCAATTTTCAGTTAGGTTTTGTTAAGGCAACTGAAACTAAAATAACGGTCTTGAACAGGGTATGGTGGGAACCAGTAAAGTTTGCAGCTTTCTTGTAATACAACATTTTATGGAAAAAGAACGTATCTTTTAGCCTAAAGGTAGGCAAAATTTACATGCCCGAAGTCATCGGCCCCAACCGGAATCCCATTGGAATGGATCTAAAGATTCTAAACACTAAACGTTGAATATGTTCAAACTAGTTTATTAAAATAATACCGTTTTAGATTTCATCTAATTCAAAATCTGTTTTTTTTTTCAAATTAGATAGTTGAACAATCGATCAAATCGAACCAATCCTCTTGAATTTAAGGTTAACTTAAAGTCCGATCAACTCGAACTCGAACTCGAACAAGACGGTGCGCGAGGCCGGTCGGTTGTGACGAATGGCTTAGTGCCACGTCTTGGAAAGGAAGGTAATAGGCAATTTCTGGCTTCTGCAAAACTTAGTTTGGACTTTTCGGACAAAAGAGCTTTCAGTTCAATTCACTTCCCAGATATAACGTAGACAGATTGACAAGTTCTAATCTCGCTCCATGTGGCTTCAGGAAGATCTCGGTTTCTACACTTTCATCTAATAGTCTCTCATTGACCTGTCTTCCTCCTTTTGACGGGTAGCTCTGCAACTACTCAAAATCTCTGCCTGTGAACATCACTTTCTGATCATCAAAAGATCCATTTTTTATTCCATTTTTCAAGCGTTTATGCTTAAAATTCATGTGGGCGGTTGAATCTAAATCGTGAAAAGTTGTTTTCAGTACAAGGATTGTTAAATAAACCAGATACAAGGTGAGATCTAGAGATTTATAAGATGCAAAAGTAAAGATCGCAAACAGTATTAGATGGGTAAATGGAGAATATCGAAAACATAGGAAAATTGAAAGAAGAAGACATGTATTGTCTGTTGTTAACTGTTGCTAATTATTACAGAACAGAGTATGACTTTCAGAGTGCAGAACTTTAACCTTAACAGCTTCATTATTAGTAGTCAAAATTAAAAAGTTAAAAAAAAAAAGATACCAAACAGAGCTAATGAACAGATAAAAAGAATCTCTACCACCACCTCTCTCGATCAGTTGGTTGGTTCCATTTCCAAGCCATAGATATTATAAACAAGGAGTTTCCCGGCCAACCCTATCTTTCTTTTTCCAATTTCCACACAAATTATTGGTTACACTTCTTTGATTTTTCCATCCATCAGTTCCCCAGTTTCATTCTTCGAACTGGGTTCTGGTAAATTTTGAGTCTTTGAGTGAGTGAACGATGACTTGAGAATGTTTGAAGGGTTGTTGGGACGAGAGTCCTATCTCATCTTGAGTTGTCTAAGATGGGCTTTGGCTAAAAAACACTAAATCTAGGTCCTTTTAGTACTTTTGAACCACTTCCTGTTTCCATCACAAACAGGTGATTGATAATCTACTCCTCCTTAATACATGGAAACCAGATCACATAATACCTATCCTTCACAAACTTCTTCTCTGTTTCTCTTGAACAAACCCTTTCCTCCTTTAACATCCTTCTTTTCGTTATCTACCTAGAGATCCAAAACTTTTCTGCTTTCTTCTAGCTTCCACCTGAATCTTTTTCTATCTCCAGAACTAGAAAAGTTTGTGCCTGACTGATAAAGATATTCTGAAGTTCTTGTTCTTACAGGATAGCTGAAGAGTAGAACTTTGATCCACAAGTTATGAAGATACACGGAGCTGCACTGGTGGCTATTGCTGCTTGCCTCGGCAACTTTTTACAAGGATGGGACAATGCAACCATTGCTGGTACCTTCTTCAAATACTCCATCTTGATCTTCTATGTCGACTGAGAAATTTTTCTCAGAATCACCTGCTTTTGAGTTATTTATGAATTCTGCTGTATTGTTAGGTGCGATTGTGTACATCAAGAAGGACTTCGGTCTAGAATCTACAGTGGAAGGTCTTGTTGTAGCCATGTCACTGATCGGAGCCACAGCAATCACAACATGTTCAGGAGCAATATCGGACTGGATCGGCCGCCGTCCGATGTTAATAACATCATCAATTCTCTACTTTATAAGTGGTTTGATAATGATTTGGTCACCAGATGTGATTGTTCTATGCTTAGCAAGGTTGTTAGATGGATTTGGAATTGGTTTAGCTGTTACTATTGTCCCAGTCTACATATCCGAGACCGCACCATCAGATATCAGAGGGCGGTTAAATACTCTTCCTCAATTCACTGGTTCAGGAGGCATGTTTTTGTCTTATTGTATGATTTTTGGGATGTCATTAACATCCTCACCTAGTTGGAGGTTGATGCTTGGTGTACTGTCCATTCCTTCTCTGTTGTACCTTATACTAGCAGTATTCTACTTGCCGGAATCTCCTCGATGGTTGGTAAGCAAGGGAAAAATGCTGGAGGCGAAACAGGTTCTTCAGAAATTGCGTGGAAGGGATGATGTTTCAGGTTCGTTCATCACTACCTATCTGTACCTTCCCTGATTGATTCCTGTAAATGGTCATCCAAAACAATTGAGATCTATGACAATGTTTGATAATGAGCATTTAAGCTGCAAATGTAACCTAGTAGAAGGTTATACAATTTTATCGATTGGATGTTGCTAAAACTTCCATAACTTGCAGGTGAGATGGCTTTGCTAGTGGAAGGTCTTGGAATTGGGGGAGAAACATCCATAGAAGAGTACATAATAGGTCCCGGAGATGAACTAGGTGATGGGCAAGAACCAACTGCTGAGAAGGACAAGATCAGGCTCTATGGACCAGAAGAAGGTCTCTCCTGGATCGCCAAACCTGTGACTGGACAGAGTTCTCTTGCTATTGTATCTCGCCAGGGAAGCATGGTGAATAAGAGCATGCCTCTTATGGACCCTCTTGTTACCCTTTTTGGTAGTGTTCATGAGAAACTCCCTGAGCAAGGAAGCACGAGAAGCATGCTTTTCCCGAATTTCGGTAGCATGTTTAGTACAGCAGAGCCTCATGTTAAACATGAAAACTGGGATGAAGAAAGCTTACAGAGGGAAGGCGAGGATTACACGTCTGAAGCTGCTGGAGGAGATTCAGATGACAATTTGCATAGTCCATTAATATCTCGTCAGACAACAAGTTTGGAGAAGGATATGCCTCACCCTACTTCCCATGGCAGTATTCTGAGCATGAGACGCCATAGTAGCCTAACACAAGGAGGTGGAGAAGCAGTTGGTGGTACAGGCATTGGTGGTGGTTGGCAGCTGGCATGGAAATGGTCTGAGAGAGAGGGTGAAGATGGGAAGAAGGAAGGAGGATTCAAAAGGATTTATTTGCACCAGGAGGGAGGCCCTGGATCCCGACGAGGTTCTCTTGTTTCACTAACTGGTGTTGATGTTCCTCAAGATGGTGAATATATTCAGGCTTCTGCCTTAGTAAGCCAGCCTGCTCTTTATTCCAAGGAGCTTATCGATCAGCATCCTATTGGACCTGCAATGCTTCACCCTGCTGAAACAGCTACAAAAGGACCAATTTGGTCTGCTTTGCGTGATCCAGGAGTAAAGCGTGCATTGATTGTTGGGATTGGAATTCAGATACTTCAGCAGGTACCCTCTGTTTTAATGAAGTTTTGTTCATTCACCTCCTCTGTTTCCTACAACCCTTAATCATCACCATTGTGACTCAGTAGCTGCAATGCTTCCTATATTGTGTCTCAGTAGCTGTAATGCTCGTATGTGCAGTTTTCTGGTATAAACGGAGTGCTCTACTACACTCCCCAGATCCTTGAAAAGGCAGGAGTTGAAGTTCTTCTTTCAAGCATGGGCCTTGGAACAACTTCTGCATCATTCCTCATCAGTGCATTCACAACCTTTTTGATGTTACCGTGCATCGGCATAGCCATGAGACTCATGGATATTTCAGGGAGAAGGTGACAATACTCTTTCCATATTGATTTCCCTCTCACCTGTGGAATTGTGCTAGAAAACCAACATGTTCTTTTCTTGCAGATCACTGCTACTCTACACAATCCCGGTGCTAATAGTTACACTAATCGTTCTAGTTATCGATGAAGAGGTTAGCCTGGGAACAGTTGTAAGTGCAGCAATATCAACAACATGTGTGATCATCTACTTCTGCTGCTTTGTAGCTGCTTATGGCCCAATTCCAAATATTCTGTGTTCCGAGATCTTCCCAACGAGAGTACGTGGCCTGTGCATAGCAATATGTGCGTTAGTTTTCTGGATAGGAGACATAATAGTGACATACTCGCTACCTGTGATGCTGAGCTCAGTAGGGTTAGCAGGCATCTTTGGAACATATGCAGTGTTTTGTGTGTTGTCATGGATATTTGTATACCTGAAGGTGCCAGAAACCAAAGGGATGCCCCTGGAAGTCATCACCGAGTTCTTTGCTGTTGGTGCAAGACAGACCAAGAATGATTGAGATACGATGAATGCCCTGGAGGGATTGTCAGAACTCGGAAGTGCCCTTTTTTGATTCCTCACCAACCCTTCAAAGGCTTTCAACTTTTTGTTAGGAAATTTTTGGGTAATTGTCATTGACCTTGAGGACAAAGATCAGTAAAATGGTTCGAATTATTAATTTGTTTACTACTGTTGTTCATGATTTGATGTGCAATAACTACTATTTAAGGGAAAGAGAAGTCCATTGCAATATGAAGACAACATGACTGGAAATGGCTATTATCCTTCACTTTACAAACTCTAGGATTTAACAACTCGAAACCTGGGAAAAGGCTGATTCAAAATTCCAACAGTAGTTTCTAAAGAAATATCTAGAGTTGTACTTTACAATACAAATCAATCCAGGATTGAACGCAAAATACACATATTTGAAGTGATAATGTCACCACAGAAGGTAGATCAGGGTTCCTGCACTTCTTCAGAAGAAGACGAACTGCTATTGTAGGTATCTGGGGCAGGATCTGACATCCCAGCCTTAGATTCACCTACTTGATTATTGAAAGGGCTCTGATCTGTAATCTCGCTCAGCTTTGAATTCAACTTGAACGACCTTTCAAAATCCTTCGCATTGCCAGTGTCAATGAACAATTTATTCAGTTTTTGCTCCTGCAACCAAAGCACAAAACCCTCAAATAGGGAAGAGACAAAAAGGCCGCTATATTTTGATGGAATCACACTCATAACGCTCTTTGAAATTTAAAAACCACCAAGATTTGATATAAATATACACACATCAAAATACAGTTTCTGTCTATGGAAAGGTCAAAAACTTAAGGGAGAAAATTTCACCCCATACCACGCAAATAGCATAGTAATTGCATCAGCAATTTTGTGGTAGCACATCAAAATTATGGGTTTGGAACCTAAAATGATATTCCCATGTTAAAAGTTGAATAGTGTGAGCTTTGGATTAGTAGTCATAACCACAAAAGGTTATTCCTTGAATGCCATGGAAATGATGAATTGATTACAAGAAGACTAATTCTAGGGCTCCTGACTGAAGTTTACATTGATGGTACTTTTTGGCAGATCAAGATCATATTGGTCTTAACACGGAGCTCAAAGGGGACATCATGGAATTTGTTTGCAAATTTCTCCCTTTGGTAGCTATAAAAGCTTTAAGGTGCTAAATGAATAAGCAAAGCTGCTATTGCTTACATTTTGGAGTGCTTCTAGCTTTCGTTGAAGTGCCTCATGC
>JAOQMP010000006.1:238987-253035 GCA_027563575.1 Erythroxylum pedicellare
AATTAGAATATAATAAAGATATATATAAAAACTAAAATGGATAAGATATAAAAAAGCTAAATTAAATAAACTACAACTGTACAATATGATAATGAACAATTTTGTAATTTTTAAAATTTATGGACTATTTTATAAATTTAAAAAATTACCCGAAATGGTACTTAATATTAATCAGTACTAGTACAGTACTACAACAAAACTCAATCTAGTACCAAGTTCAATACGATATTCATAACATTGTTTTAAACTCAAATCGAGCTAATTGAACAAAAATTTAAGCTACTAATTTATTACAATTATCTTAAATTATAAATTTAACTCATTTATTAATTTTGGTCAAATTTAAGGGTTAAATTGGGCTATTATGCCAATAACATTTGATTAATCCACGTATAATGTTTTTTAACTGAAATTGAAAAGTAGGGATATTTTTGAAAATTAAAATTTAAAAAGAGTTTTTCCAATTTTGTTAAACATTGTAGGGTGCTTTTATAATCTCTTAATATATAAGAAATGTGTGTATGTGAATATATTTAGTAAATATTTTTAAATTTAAGATTAAATTAAGTCAATTAAATTTTTTTAATATTAATTCTAATCCAAATCATTTGAAAACACCAACTCTAAATATCTCCTTAAGTTACACTATTGCAATCCACTAAAAGAGCATTTTGGAGATTAGTGGAGGCAGTGAAAGAGCAACAAAGTTGATAGATGCTCTTTTAGTGGATTTTCAAACTTTGATATTATAAAAAAATCTTTGGCCCCTTTTCATATAGATTCCATATGATTTGGACCCACCAAATATTTCAATTCATTATCTTTATCATCATAAGAACACATCAAAATCACACCAATAACCTTATCCTAAGAATCAAAATAATACTAAAGACCATTCTTAAAACGGATACTTTTTAAGTACATATTGAATAATAATCGAGTTCGGATATGAACTAGAGATGACAACAAGTTGGATTAGAGTTCGAATATGATCTAGAGATGATAATAAGTTAGATTAGGATCGAGTTTGACCTGAGGTCTAGTTGAAGATTTGAGGGTTTAGACCTAACTCAAAGTTCAATCAAGCTTGAGGTCTAAGTTTAAATGACCTAATTAAATATATATTTTTTAAAATTAAAGATGATTTTGTTTTATAGAAAATGACACCGTTTCATTTAAAAATTTTAGATTTTGTGTTGGACTAAGCTTGACAACCCGAGATTGAACTTGGTCTAAAGCCAAAAGTTTTGAAAAAATAAAAAGCTCAACTAAGGTCGGGCACGAGATCGGGCCAACCTGGGTTGGACTAATTTTGGCAATTGTAATATGATTTTATTTGAACTTAATAGAATAAGTTCGAGTTTATCAAAATTTGAATCTGATTCAAAACTTGATTTGAATGACTGAAATCTCTTCCTTAAAATAATATTTTGATATGTAAATTTGACACCATATAACAAAAAATATTATTAGGATAAGTAAAACTAAAACAATATTGTTTTAATTTCAAATCTCTTAAATTTATAGATTAAAATGATTTTTTTTAGGAGCGAACTCAGTCGTTTAGATTGGACTTTAGACTAATGCTCCAAACCCTAATCAACCCTTTATGTTGTTTTAAAAATGATTTAAACTAAATTAAACTTTGAACCGAATTCAAACTATCTCTAATACAATACAACTCGATTACTGAATCTAGTTAAATAATGATCAAGTTTGTGTAGGTACCTTATGAAATTTTAGTTGGGTCGAAAATAACCCGACCCGACTAAACTTCAAAGTCAAACTCAAATCGACTCTAATTTGTACCGATCTGAGATATTTCCAAGTCTAATCAAATTCGAGTTCGGTGAAAATTGTCGAATGCATATGATAATTCATAATTATAATTATTATTTCTTAAAACAATTACGTTAATTCCATAATCCTATGCAAATACTCGTTACATAATGCAGAGTGTATATACATTTCTGATCAATGGCGGATGATAGGGAAGCTTGCTATGTACTTAAAAGAGAAGAGATAGATCATGATCTAGACGATATTAAGAGCGCTAGGGCAAGAATCCGTTCCCGAAATCTTCTCCATCCTTAATCTGGATTCAGCTTCAGCTCCGCCGCTAGAGCTTGCCGCCGGTAAGCCCCCGCACTTCTGGCATCGAGTCACGACCAGGATCTGACGGCAGGAAGGGCAAGACGAGTGGGATTCGAGCCACGTGTCGATGCAGTGGACGTGGAAGCTGTGCCCGCACTGAGGCAGCACTCGGATTTCTTCTCCCGCGACGAATTCCGCCAAGCAAATGACGCAGTCGGAGAAATTGACGGCACGATCCTCGGAGAACGTCTGTTTGGGGAGAGAACGGAGGATCTTCTTCTTGAGGCCTTTGTTGGAAGCTGCCGTCGGAGCACTAGTTCGCGACACGGAGAAGCGGCGGAGCCAGGCGCAGCGAGCGACGGCGATGAGGCCGAGAACGCATATCAGAGCGCAGAGTAGTACTGCCAGTATGACTACGAAGTCGGATTCCATATTGGAAGGCTGCTCCGACGACGACACGGAGGAGTTACTTGCCGCTAAGAACCTGAACTGACGAGTCATGTGAAGAAACTGACGAAGACGAGACTGGTGTGTGTTTGGGGGTATGAACCTGAGAACTACTACTGACGAAGACGAGACAGGTGTGTGTTTGATGGTATGAACTTGAGAACTACTAATTTAGATAACGCTTTTATATTAGTTAAAGGAATCTATTAGGTATTAAACTCTACTAATAATTGACCTTTTACTGTTTCAACTTAATTGACACATTGTTTTTACATTATTTACTTTTAATAAAAACGAGATGTGATAAAAATAATTATGTAATAAATAAAGATAATATATTATAATTGAGAGTTGACAAAGGTCCGACTTGAGTTGATTAGATTTTCAAGCTAATATAAAATTTACGCATTGAACTACTCGAATTTGAGTTGACCCGAATCTTAAATTTTTTTAATATGTTTTTAAAATTAAAAGTATATTTAATTAGCACCTGTTTGGATGGGCTCATATCAGTAGAGTTTTTATCAGTAGAGCTTCTGTCAGTAGAGCTTTTTTGAAAAGAGCTTTTCTAAGAAGTTAGTTGATTATTTGACTGTCATTTAAAAAAAAGTTTTTTTAAAAGAGCTTCATACAATAGATTGTTTGATAACATACAAATAAAAAGTAATTTTAATTTTAATTATATTTTATTTTGTAATAAAAATTATTTATGCATATAAATATTATTTAAAATATATTAGCCAATATGCAAAGCATAATATATTAATCATTATATAATTTTAAACCATATAAAACATAAATAAAAATATATATAACTAAATTTTTTATATGGATTATGATACAAGTAAAACTAATATAAAAAATAAATATTAAAACATATAAAAAGTCAAATAATATTATATAAATCTCAAAATAAATGTGAAGATATATTTGTGGGTATTGTGGGAATTATGTGTAAAAACATGAAGGTAAATAGGATTAAAAAATAGGCTCATTAATTGATCTAAAAAATCTATATGAAAATGTGATTTTTTGAAAAGCTCCAAATTTGAACTTCTCAAAAAATTATATTTTAACTTCCAAAAATGCTATTTCTATAAAAAAAAAATACATTTGGATTTTACAGCCAAACATTCAGTTTTCTTAAAAACAGCTTTTGCGGTAGAAAAAGGTATTTATTTACCCTCCTAAAGCTGAACCAAACAGGCTCTTAGTTTGGATCCAATCTAGTTGAGAGTAAAGTTATGAGATTCAAGCCTGATCAACCTTTGGGCCAGACTCAGGTTTACCCGTTGTCACCTCTAGGTAATCCTGCAAGTTCAGCTCAATATTGACTCCTAATTATGTTTAACAAAATAATATCATTTTAATATTAACCATTCAAATGGACGTCGTTTTGATTTATATGTTGATACATTAAGTGATCTAATTTATCATCTTTTTAATGTCTCTTATTTCGATATTTTTAGTACGTACCTTATTTTTATTTATTGTATTACTTATTTTTATATTTTTAATTATACAAATTTATTATTATTATTATTATTTGCATTTTCTTCTTCTTTGTCTCGTGAGACTATTAGAGATGGTTTTTCTACTAGTTAAGGGTAAATTTGCATACTACAAGACCTCCTTACTAGATACTGTGATTTATTTGATTTTATTTTAAAATTTTAAAATAAAATAATATAAATCATTCATTCAATGTACTTTGATCCTTTATAAATATTCCAATTCATGACAAAGTTAAAGTTGTTCAAACTTCAACTTTTGGTGAACATAGAAATATTCTCTTATATTTATCAATTTTTAAATTTTTTTAGTAAGGAAAAGATTCTCAAATGACAAGAAGCATAGAATAAGAGTGAATGATACATAATAAACAATTTATATTCCTTTTAGTTGAAGGAATCAAAACCTCACAAACTTTAAAAGACAAATAATTGAATTTATTAAATTTTGTATCATTTACTTTATACATATAAAAAGTAGTAATTACAAATTAATTTGTTGAAATGTTTTTATTATCTATAATAAAATTTTTATATTATCTCTAATTATAATGATATTAGCAATGTTTTAAAAATGTCCCTTAGGGGATGGTCGAATTGGTAGAGTGGAGGAGCATAAGATCAAAAGATCCTATGTTTGATTCTCCCTACTTAGGCTTTCTCGATCGAGTCTATCGTATAGGACTTGCCTAATGCGAAGTACCCAATTGACGTGATTTGCAGGCTATTCTCAATTCGAAAGTATACCTATTACGTATTCAAAACGTAGTGGATACATATTTCTCCGTTTAAAAAAAAAGTTTTAAAAACCGAACTAAAAGTTAAACTGGTAAGACAAAAAATTTAACGTTTAAAAGTTTTAACCAGTATTAGACAGTCATAAAATCGACTAAAGATTGAATGAAATAAAAGAGTTTAAAATATGACCAAAATTATCTTTATTGAAAAAAATAAATTGTTAAAATTTATTTATTTATCTTAGTTTATAAAATTTTATTAATTTATAAAAATTAATTAATTAATTAATTAACTAAATAATTTTTAACAACAATAATTTTTAAAACAAATTAAACTGAAAATTTAAAAACTGAATTGATAAATTAAACAGTTTAAAGTGTTTACAATTAAACTGGTTAAGATTTTGTAATCATTACATATCAGTATTATATTTTCAGTAAATATAATAAAAATCTCGAATCTAATTAGTGAATCAAACTTAATTTGACTGAATTTTAGATTCGATTAATTGTAGCAAAGTTCTTTGTTGTGTTGGAGTGGGCTAATCTGAAATCAACTTGAACCCGAATAGATGGACTTTATTGAATTCGGGCTAAGGTTTTTTAAGAACTCGGGCTCAAGCTCGGGCTTACCAACTCTGGTTTACGTTGTATAATAATCGTCAATAAATATTGCCAATGGAGCTACCTCAAGATTTTATGGTGTTTGCTTGAACACAATGTGAGTATATTAATACACCCAATAGTTTACTCAATACGCACCCGAAAGATAATAATTGCAAGTTTCTCTGGTACGAAGTGTCGACATACGTACTTGAAAGATAACAATTGCGGGTTTCTCCAATACGAAGTGTCGATACTTCAACAGTAGGCCCTGCATTCGTCATAGTGAGATCTCATCAATTGCATATTCTTACAAACATAATATCTCTTAAATGTGCTTCACATACTAAGCTTAGTATATCTTTTAGTTCCAACTGCAGATCCTAAAACTTTGCAGTTGAGGAGCCACTAGCTTACGAATCGGGAGAGCGGAGATCATGAAATGGCGGAGATCAAGAATCAGTAATCTTCAGAATGCTTATTATATGCAAATTCATTGAAAATGGAGACTGCATTTAATGCTACAAACTACAGCTTCATGAATCACTCAGATATCATGTATTCTAGCTGTTATGAACATAACAGAATATGCACTTTGCAGCTAAACATCTCACCTTCAAAGATTATCTTTTTGTGTTTTTCCCTCACAAATCAAATCTCACATTCCACCGACCGTTCATGTCTGCGTTGAAAGTCCAATTATTTTCCCGAATCTGAACATAAGGAACCTGAGATAGAAAGAAGAAAAGTAACTCTATAATGCAGCAAATGCAAGTTAGTTATATGGTCTGACAGTGAATGACATTGCTGAGAACTTGCAGAATAGTTAAGCAAGTTAACTTAAGCACATTTTTACAGAACCGTGCTACCCTAACAAGTTAATCGGTTTCTGCAAATAGCAGAAGGCCGATATGTAGACACAGACGTATATAATTTGCAAATAACACCATAACTGGAAATGAAATTCTCAAGTAACATCCGGTACATTTCATGAAGTGGTATCAGTTGACAAGCTAGAGGTAACCAACATTACAGAAACTGGTTGAATGCATTATGAATCTGAACAAAAGACCCAAAAAGAGTACTCTCCATATGCAATTGTGCAAAGGTCGATACCCCAAAACGTACACAGTAACTAGATAATCATGTATCAAGGCAAAGACGAAATCTACCTTATCAATTACTTCATATCCAACTTTGAACCTAACATCCTGGTCTTTCTGAAAATTAAATATGCTCCAAGCAAACTCTGCTGCTCCTTTTGAATTCCTCTGTTCGGGTACTCAGATGTTAGTCGCTAAATGAAGTTAAAAGATTGAATTTCATATCCTGAAGTAACAGGATTAGAAAAGAGCAAAATCTGACAAAACGGTACTGAAGAAAGTAGAGATATAGGCATCAACAACCTATCAGTTTGATACAAGTACCGATTTTCTACACTTATTGAGGAATTTCATCAAACACCAAAGCTTCAAAGATACTAACCTCTTTAAGTTCTTTATCAACATAGCATCTTCCCTTAACGTTGAAGGTTAACAGAGCATCATTAGACACAGAAAATGCCTTCTTCCCACGAATGCTATAATGGAGCTTTTCATGTTTAGTGTAGTGCACTCCCACACCAAGACTAGCAGATAACTACAATTCATTGTTTCAGAAATTTGTTAGAGAAAACGAATGGTTTTGAGGTTTGAATGTTGCATATTCAAGCTCCTTGATGGTACCAGAAAATGGAGGGAGGGAATGTTACCTCTGGATAGAAATGTCTTATCATTGCACCAAAATACGATGGAGCTCCAATTCTCGTATCGAGCTCTCCATGAACCTGACAAAAAGATGGAAACTTTACAATGGTTTCCATAGTTTCAGTAGCTAAACGAAGTAGGAGCTTGAAGCAATTCAAAACCTGCAACTGGGTCTTCGAATCAATGGGGAGTTTTTGCTTGGCATGGATTCTCAGAGCTTTAGTGTCACGACCATATCTCAGAGATGTTTCCATATCTTTCACTACGAAGTACTAGTCTTCACTCTCCAAACAAACACTAAAGGCCCCGACTTTTACGAACAAACAATCTTCAACACAGTGATGCATAGACGGCGCCATTTTCTTCGGAAAAGAAATGCGTTATCTGCAAGACAGCCCTCATCAGCGAATAAGCAAACGCCACGTTTGGTAGCCCAAACAGCTTCATATATGGGCTCACGTAAATATGGGCCGAAGCTTTGAACTTTAAAGTCCCACATAAGCAACGAGGTGGTACGAGAAGAAGTGAAGAAGCAAGGGTCTGAGTTCGAAAGCTACAAATTTAGCAGGAGAGAGCGAGATCGAGAGGGACGGTAAAGATGATGATGATGGGTTATAACTTGAGGTTGGTAACAGTAGCTTTGACTATTGCTCTACTCTCAACGACTGTTCTCTGCTATCTGATCTTCTCCAAGGTCGATCGACGTTTACTGTCTTGTGATCTTCGTGTACTTCTGTTGCAGGTTGATTTAACATCACATATTGTACGCATCACTTCATCATTGAAGGTGATTGGTTCTTTTCCCTTTTCCTGTCAACCTCGAACTTGATTTTATAGCATTTGATTGGAGCTGTTTTCTTGTTGTGAAAGGGGCTTTTTTTCAGCAGACTCATGCAACTGATTTTGTTCTAGTATTTGCTAATTTCTAGGTGGAGAATGGTGGTTCTAATTTTGTTTCGGAGATTTTGCTGGCTTTTCCCGAGCGTCAAGTGAAGAATTTAGCATATTTGACTGCCACACTTAATGAAGGGAAAGGGAAGGTGAAAAGTTCCAGTGTTAGTCTTGCTGTTGAAGTTGCCAATCCGAAAGGAATGCCTCCGGCATTGAGTTTTTATTCGGTATCATTACCAAAGCCTATGAGTAAAGGAAAGAGCCTGAATTTGGATGTTTTAGCAGTATTTACGCATTCATTATAGCCATTTCCTCAAGAAATTACTCAGGCCGACATTCAGCTGGTAGTGTTATTTTCTCTCTTACTGTTAGACTGCCTGAGTCTAGATTGCAATCATATGCAAAATTGGAGCACACAAAGGCTATGGTCCTTATGAAAACGTCCCACCTTTCTCATACATGCCAATAGCTGTTCATTTTGAAGCAAAGCACCCGTTTGCTATTGCTCAAGAGGTAGTTTGAGAGAGAAAATTCCCACTGGGGCAATGTGTAGGTTACTGAGCTCTATAACATTTTCCATGGAGGTGCTAGAAGCAAGGGTGAATTTTCCAGGTCATTGATACCTCAATTTGTTTATGATTTCTTGACCCTGCTTATATGTTGTATCAATGTTTGAGGTTGATTTGTTTCATCCAACTCTGAAGGCTTGATTACTAGGTTAGGCCTGACATCCAGAGTGCATCAGTCTTTAGGCATTTTCTTGCAAAATTGCCTCCAAAGGCCCATTCCATTTATTACAGTTATGAAATTGGAAATATATCAACATCTTACCTATGGGATGATTCCAAAAAGGTGAACAATTTGACTTGATAACATAAACTAATGAAATGCACAATACTTGTCTTGATTTTGACTGGATTCTACTCATGAATTGTAGACAAAACTTTTAATTGAACCTGGATATCCTCTGTTTGGTGGTTGAAGAACCGCCTTTACCATTGGATACGGATTGCCCTCCAGGGCTTCTTGTTTCAGTTAGAAGGGAGACATTTCCTGAACCTTACATTTGGTTCCCCAATTAGTGAACAAATCATTGATAATTTAGTTGTGAAGGTTAGGAATACACTACTTCTCTACTTTTAGATCTAGATCGTGTTACTTAGAGTTTTCACACTGGTCGCTGGCTTTTTGATGGCTTCCTTTATCAGTTATAGCCTGATGTACTTGTAATTAAATAATTCTTTCAGATCAAGGGTCAAATGGTCAGTATATGTTTAGATATGAGCTGCCACTTGATGCAGATTGCAGCCTAGTTGGATACCACAAGAAAACTTCTGAAATGTTTCTATGTTGCAGGTTGGTTTGCTAGAAGGCTCTAAAGATCTCTCAGTTTCAACTCCATCCCCAGTGAAGCAGGGGTAAGAGGTATTACGAGCCAACAGTTTTACATTGTCTCTTGTCCTTTTTTTTACTGTATGCATTTGCTTTTATCTTATTTACTCTTACGATAAGAGACTTTTTTAATAAAATTGCATAGACATGTTCTTTAGTGTAATTTTTATAATGGTTTTAACGCAGACCAAGATTTCCCACTTAGACATTGTTGGTAGGCCGTTTGTGCTGAAGAAAAGTAATGTTGTCCCAGAGCATAATCAGTATTTCCAGGTATTCTGATGATCTCTTGACCATATTAGGATCTCGATCTTGATATTTAGAGGATAATCATATGAAAAGTTAGTATAAATCTAGCATTAAGTTATAAACCTTTGGAGGAGGAGTAGTATAAGTAGATGAGGGGGGAGAGATTTGATGTAAGAATAGCATAACGAGAAAAAGTGAATCAAGCGATTTATCTTGTTAGTCAGAAGTGTTGGATGTGGGTATCTCACATGGAAGGACACCATTTTCAACAAATGCGACATCGACTTCGATGCTGCATTTATTGAAAACAAGAGGAAGATAACTGCATTTGTTGAATTTGCAGCTGTCTCACGCAGTGGAGTGCCTATATAAGGCATTCCCTATTTCATAGAAAAACACAAAAAAAGAAAAAAATCAGAGCAAAGCAACGCTTTAACGTTAGGAAATATTTTCCTAAAGGGTTGGTGAGTGACAAAATATTGAGATTATTATTTTTAGGTCAGGAAACACTTTGTGAGTCACTATTTTGGTTTTATCTCTGTATACTTATTATTTGTAATAGTGGGAGAATTATTCTGAGTTTTGTCCGTGGACGTGACCCAAATTAAGGGTGAACCATGTGTTATGAAAATTAACCGGATTAAATAAGAGAATATTACTCTGTATTGTGACATTCAAAGTGCTTTGCATTTTGCCAAGAATCCAGCATTTCATTCAAAGACAAAACACATCCGATTTCAGTATCACTTCGTTCGTGAGAAAGTGGAAGAAGGAACGGTGGACATATAGAAAATTCATACAATGGATAACCTAGCAGATTTTATAACAAAAGCAATCAACGGTGACAAGTTTATGTAGTGTCGATCATCGTGTGGCCTGACAGATACGTAAGCAACATGAAGCGGCAAGGTAGAAAGAATAGTGTGAAGATCTTATTGACAATCAATCAAATCTTCAAGTGGGAGAATTGTCAACAATGGTAGGCATTCAACAATGATAGGCATGGTAGCCAACCAATGTTGAAGCCTCTAAAGCCTCCAAAGTTGATTGAAGAAAGAAGATAGCTGGCTATTTAGCCAGCAATCTACCATATCTCCCATATCTCCTGCCTATTGAACAAAGAGAAGTGTGGAAAACAGAAGAGAAAAGAGAGAATGAGGTGAGAGAGAAGAGAAAGAGAAAGAGAGATACAAAAAAATTTTGTATATTTTTTGTCTAGTTTTTCCTTGTAATTCTCTAGTTTTTTTCAGTAGTAAAATTCTTCTATCCTTGCCCGTGGTTTTTACCCTTATCTGGAGGTTTTTCACGTAAAAATTGTGTGTTCATTACTATTCCCCTCAAGACCTATTTAACTGCGCAAAAAATATACAAAATAGTTTTATATCTCTTTCTCTTTCTTTTCTCACTCACCTCACTCTCTCTTCTCTTCTCTTTTCCAAAGGGAGCCAGCTATCTTCTTTCTTCAGTCAACTTTGGAGGCTTTGGAGGCTTCAACATTGGTTGGCTACCATGCCTACCATTGTTGACACCATGTTAAATATTTTGTGTCCATTTTGCTCATTTTATTTTTCTTTTTCTTGAAAATACACTCACTGCGTCCAACTAGTGATATCAGAGCTGTATTTTTTTATTGAAAGTATTTTTTGAAAAGAAGCATGTCACGAGGATGACAAAATTATAAAAAATTTTTGGCGTGATTCGTTTGAGAAGCTGACGTAAAACGACCAGTTGATGAATAGTAATCTCAAGTTTTTTTTTACAAATTTGAAATTTGCAAGGTGACAACACTGTAGATGTTCCTGCAATAGTAATTAGGTTCTGCGATACTATTTGTAGTACTATTTACAAGTTACTATTTATTGGGTTCTGCGATACTATTCCAATAGGGTCCGATGATACCATTTCGGTGAGTACTATTCATAAGTTACTTTTTACCAGTTCTCGTAGTGAAAATTTAGAAAATATATTTTCTGCCAAATTTTGAAGTCCTGATTCCATCTTTGAGGTCGATTTTCTTAAATTTGGCTTAATTTGACAAATGGATTAGTGACGAGCAAAATGATCAATCTAAACGGTATTAACTACCGTATATGGCGAACCAAGATGAAGTATCTCTTGTTGATTGCAAAGATGCATTTGTCAGTATTTTCAATAACAAAACTGGAGGAGATGTTCAACGAAGATTGGGAGTTTGATCATGAACAAGCGCGTAGTTATATTCGACAGTTTGTCGATAATAATGTGTATAATCACATTTGTAACGAGACTCATGTAAGAATGCTATGGAATAAGCTGGAGCAGTTGTATGCTTCAAAGATCAGCAATAACAAATTATTTTATCTGACAAAATTGATGCAGATAAAATACCAGGAGAGTACTTCTTTAGCTGATCATTTAAACAATATGGAATGGATAGTTGATCAGTTATCAAAGATGAGCATAAAATTTAACGACGAGGTGATTGCTCTAATGGTGTTAACTTCATTACCAGAGTCTTGGAAGACGTTGAAGGTATTTTTAACAAATACTGCACCAAATGACATATTAAATATAGAGTCCGTTAAAAGCAGTATACTAAATGAAGTGATGAGACGTAAATCACAGTATGTAGCCTTTTTATCACATTCAGATGTTCTACTTATAGAAAATAGAGGAATGAGTCAATCTAAAGATCCAAAGTCCAGAGACAAGAGCAAAGGAAAGTCAAACAGATATGCAAATGTGAAATGTCATTGCTATAAGAAAAAGGCCACATCAAGAAATTTTGCCAAAAATTGAAAGAAAAAGGCAAATATGTGAAGAAAGAAGAAAGCAATGATGATGAACAAATTATCATTGTTGATGTATTCAACCTTGTTATTGATACAAAGATAGTCAGCCAAAAATTAAGGATGCATCACGTTAAATATTTTGTGTCCATTTTGCTCATTTTATTTTTCTTTTTTTTTAAATACACTCGTTGCATCGGATCATAAAACCTATAGCCAAATTGATTTTGAACATAGCCAATGAATATACACTGTCATGTCTTAATATCAAGCTTTTTCCTTTTATCTTTAGGAATATGAACAAAGACCTTGCAACCAAAGACCTGCAAATGATCATAGGAAACAAATATGCATCCGGACAGACAATGGCGGAGAGTACATTGGATTATTTGATGCTTACTTTAAAGAGTATGGTATTCGACATCAAGAGGTCCAAAGTCCAGAGATAAGAGTAGAGGAAAGTCAAACAGATATGCAAATTTGGGATACCATTACTGTAAGAAGAAAGGTCATATCAAGAAATTTTGCCGAAAGTTGAAAAAGGAAAAGGCAAAGATGTGAAGAAAGAAGAAAGCAGTGATGATGAATAAAGTAACATTATTGATGTATTCAATCTTGTTATTGATACAGAGATAGTCAACTCAAAATTAAGGATGAATCACATTAAATATTTTGTGTATATTTTGGTCATTTTATTTTTTTAAAAAGTACACTTGTTGCACTAGATCATAAGACCTATAGCCAAAGTGATCTTCACCATAGCCAATGAATACACACTGTCGTGTCTTGACATCAAGCTTTTTCCTTTCATCTTTAAGAATATGGACAAAGGCCTTGCAATCAAAAACTTGCAAATAATCATAGGAAACATCCTTTATTGCAAATGATCATAGGAAACATCCTTTCCTGATCATACATTTTTTGGAACCATGCTCTTTACAGTAAGTATCAAATAATCCGATATACTCTTCGCCATTGTTTATTCGGATACACTTCAACTTCTTCTCAGTTTGTCTCTCAATTGAGGCATGAAATTGTTTGAACACATCTAGCACTTGATCTTTAGTCTTCAAAGTATAGGTTCATGTTTTCCTGGAATGATCATCAATAAAATTCATAGTACCGTGCGTTACCAAGTGACTTTTGCAATGATCCACACAAATCTGAGTGAATCAGATCTAGAACATTCTTCATTTTGGATGGAGGGGAATTCTGGAAAGAAATCCTGTTTTGTTTCCCTACTAGATAATTTGTACATTTCTTCTGATGTATCTAGTTCAGACCAGATAACATATTCTTCTTTACAAGCTGAGTCATCCCTTTTTCAACAATGTGATCTAATCTTTTATGCCACAAATCAATTGTATTAGCATTCTCCACCGTATTGACAACATAACTGGAGAGATTTGCCTGAATCATATACAGTTTGAGTGCTTCTGACCTCTGGCCACTATTAAGGAGCCCTTAGTAAGTTTTCATTTTTTGTTTTCAAAAGTATTTCTGAAACAGTTGGAAGAAAGATTTTTTATTTCTAAAAAAAAATGTCTTGCTCTTTACATTCTATGTTCTCTCTTATATAACACTCTATACATATTCTAAGTAAGGCAACTA
>JAOQMP010000006.1:313944-327331 GCA_027563575.1 Erythroxylum pedicellare
TCGAAATCCGCCTGTAGGTTGCTTTGATATTCTACTAGAGGAGATAATTAGAGTATTTTTTCCTTAATTAGTAGCTTAACCTGTTTGTACTTCTCCTTGTGATATAAAAAAAATATTTTTAAATTTTAACCTATTTGTACTTCTCCTTATAATATAAAAAAAATATTTTTTAATTTTTAAAATTTAAGATAAAAGCATTTATTTAAAAATTTTTGAATTTCACATTGATTTCAGGTTGGATTTGTTAACTTTAGATTATGTTACATAGCTTTCAACATTTTTAATAAAAAAAAGTAAACAAAAATTACTCATTTATGACTAAAAAGTCACAGCTTCAAATTGTGAAAATAATCTCTTTATAAAAAAAAAAATAAGTATAAGATTACATACATCAATGATCCTACTTAAACTCTCACAAAACGAAAAGTACTTTACATTTTATTCTTATTCATTAACAAATTAAGAGCAATTTGATTCTAATTCAACCTAATCCAAAAATTTAACTAAGTAAAATTTGAGTTAATTAAAGATCGGATTTTAAGTCAAGTTCATATATTTTTTCAAAATTTTTAAAATTGAAACAGGCGTAAACTCTAGTTGCTTAATCTAAATTCTCAAATTTTTAAGTGAAATTATGTCATTTTTCAGTAGAAAAGAATCATTTTAAAATTTTAAAATAAAAAATATTTAACCAATTTAAAAAGTGTTTGATTAGTTGGTACGATAAGAAAGAAACGAGTAAGAAATGAAAAAAGATAGTCGGTTATATATTATGATAAGATAAACACTATTTTTATATCTCCGGCAATATTCTATACCTTTAATATAGTAAAAAATAGAAATTATATCTTATTATGTTCATTATATTTTTTGTCACTATTCTTAACCAATTATACCCTTAAATTAAGCTAATTTGGGTTTGAAACTGCTCAAACCCTATCAAACTCGGGCTTAAGCCTAGAGCTCGGAGCCGAATCCAAGATATAAAGTTTTTAATAAAATAGAATATAATATAATGGAATAGAATAGAATAGTTTATAATGAAATGTAATGTAAATGGATGTAATATTAAAAAATTGTTGTTTAGGAGGATAAAAGAGTTAATAATATAATATTATAAAATGTTGTTTAAATGAAAGGCTTATATTGTAATATAGCGTAAAGTTGTTTATCATTTTATATTCTACGTAAATCTTTTAGGTTAGAGGTTTTTTATTTTTATTATTTAAAATAAAATGAGATATAATATAAATTAAATAATAAAATAATATTATATTACATTTTATTTCATTAATAAATTCCTATTTAAACATCGCGTAAGGAAGAGTCTCCTGTTAAGCGGTAATGGTGTAATTTGGGTTATCCCTCCCGCGTCCAAATCCAAAATAACCAGAATCGAAATTTCCCGCTCAAAAGTCTGAAACACGACAACTCACTAAAAGCACTCTATCCGAGCCATAAGGGGCACTTTTCTAGGACCATCAAGAAAGAATCGGGTCGATATGGTCTCTCCAACTCCGGTGACTACCGCCAGCACTAGCCCTAGCCCTAAGCCTAAGAATGTGTATCACGTTGGAGGAGTTCAAGTGGAGTTCCCGTACCAGCCGTACGGCACACAGCTCGCTTTCATGGGTAGAGTCATATCCACGCTTGATCGAGCCCTCAGAGATGGCCACTGTCACGCGCTTCTGGAATCTCCGACCGGTACCGGTAAATCGCTCTCACTTCTTTGCTCGACTCTCGCTTGGCAACAGAACTATAAGCTAAAGAAACAGCAGGCAGATCAAGCGCAATCTAAACCGGACCCGGAGGCAATGACCGATCCACTGGGTCATGGCGGTGGATTTATTCCGGAGACTCAACCTTCGAGTAAGTTAGTGGCCGAGTGTTTAGTTAAACCATAATTTATTTGATTAGAAAAAAATTGGGATGTGACTTTCAACTGGTGATAGAAATGAAACGAAAAAGAATGCTTATGTATGTCTTTGTGTAGGAAAATTGCCTTCCAGTGTGACAGAGCCGGCTCAACCTGCATCAAACAACAAAAATCAAAAGAAAAGGATTGTGCCTACCATATTCTATTCATCGTAAGTTCGTCTTCTTTATTAGTACCACACTCTATTTTCTTATCGTATTTGATTGTTCGTAGAAGTTTATTGCTCTAAATGTTGCCAAGGATTACTCATCATGCTTTCGTGTGACCACATGGTTTACCTGTAGCAATATGGGTTTTCAAATACGATGTTCTTTTTGATTTCTTACATGCGATGCTTTAAGCTGGCATTCTCTCAACCCCGGAATGATTTTAGAGTAATCAATCACATTATGGAATTTGGTCGCTGAATTTTTATATAATTCGTGTTTGAGATCCCAAACACCCATCAGGAGTTGAATGTTATGTTCTCATTACGGTATAGAGTGGCACTCTTATGATGAGAGTTTCATCCTAGTGAAAAACTTGTAAGAAAGTTGCTATCTCAAATTCAAATTCATGGTAATTTCCATAACCTTATCAGGTGTGTTGGGAGTTCTAATTCCACTTGCAATTGAATAATAAACCGAATTAAATATCTTATTACCTTAGGGAATACAACTAACCGCTTCAACTGTGTTGCTTTTTTGTTGTTCATTGGAGGAGGACGCATTCTCAACTTTCTCAGGTGATTCGTGAATATAGGAAGACTGCCTATCGGGTGCCAATGACAGTTTTGGTAGTTTTGTTGTTTCTCAAGCATTCTTGTTTGTGGTTTCTGTTTTTTTAATGACCATTTTATATTCACTCTGCCCCTCAACTCTCCATAATATACCACTGGAGATTTCTGACTTGCAGTTTTTGTGTTCCCAAGGCTTCACGAAAACATTACTGTACTAATGAACATGTAAATAGGAAAGAGAATCTTGATGAAGAATGGTATGACTTGTTTTTAGTGCAGTTCTAATTTTTGTGTTTCCTTCCCTTTTCTTAATTCAATTTTTTTATCAAATATTTCAGTAAGCTTCTTCTGAAGGATCAGGAATGTGGATGCTCACACTTCAAGTGAGTTGTCTCCAAGCTGCATGGAGTTACTTCATTTTAATTCTATTTGTGACTAGTAGTCATTCTTTACTGCAGAAACGCTCATAAAGTTAAAGGTCATCCATCACTTCAAAAGGGAGGTTGCCATGAGGTCCATGATATTGAAGATCTGGTTAAAATTGGGAAAGTTGTTAAAGGTTTGTGATATACCTTTTAAAAATTCCAGCGAGATTGGCCCATTTCATATGCTATTCTCTTATGCACCTTCTGAAGCTCTTTTTGTATTTTTAATGTTTCTGATACATGCCTTTCTGTGTCGTCATTTTAGGCTGTTCATACTATGCAGCGCGTTCCATGGCAGATGATGCACAATTGACTTTTTGCCCATATAACTATATAATCAATCCAGTGATTCGAGGAGCTATGGAAGTGGACATTAGAGGGGCCGTCCTTGTTCTTGACGAAGCCCAGTATGTCTTCCAAGTTTCTTTTCATCATTCTTAACCCAAAGATCTCACCAATTTTTGGATTTTGAATTCTTCATTCATGTTGTTGCTTAAGCACAAAACTTCGACATTTTGAGCCAGTTTACTACCGCTTTTCAGCCATAAGGGATTCTTACTTCCTAATAACTCTGGCATGCCTATTTTATAGGATTACTAATTGTTATCGAGCCAGTTTACTACCCCTTTTCAGCCATAAGGGATTCTTACTTCCTAATAACTCAGGCATGCATATTTTATAGGATTACTAATTGTTATCTACATGAAAGGAGTGGAAATCGTTTGGATTTCTTTAATGCTATATGCCATGTCACGAAAATCCAAAAAATAGAAAGGATATTCATGAGTTCTGTTCATATTTTTCATATATGATCTTTTACATCGATTGTAAAGTTGAAATGTAGCTGCTATGTTCAGGTCATGTGATTGATTATCTCCAGATATTACTAAATTTATCATAGCCGTTTCAAGATGTATAAGTATTACTGATCATGTAGCTTACATTAAGAGTCATCTGACCTTATTGACAATGTACATTTTTTTAAATCTCCAGCAATATAGAAGACATTGCTCGTGATGCTGGTAGTGTGGACATCGAAGAAGATGTTTTGCATAGTAAGTTGTAAACGAGTCTGGCAGTTTTATATTTGCTTTTTTCTTTTTATTACTTATTTCTATCTTATTTTTCGTTCAAGAATTGCAGACGGAATTGCAGCAACTTTGTGGAGTTGATGCTATCACTTATCAACCTTTGTGTGAAATGATACAGGCAAAATAAGTTGTATTTCATGGTTTTTGTGTTCCAAGCTGTGATTGTCCTTTTCTGCGAGTAATCTGTGATTGAACTGTATAGGACTTGTCGAGTTGGATTGAACGGAGGAAAGACACACTGGAGAAGCGTGAACTGCAGCACTACGTCTCTTGGTCAGAAATTGACTTATGGATATTTATCGAATCACATTATTTGAAATTTTTATTCACATGTTTGCTTTAATCTGGAGGCTTTGTACTGATTATTTTTCTGTATGTGGCTGTGGTATAGCTGGACTGGTGAGAAGGCTTTAAAGGAGCTTCAAGAAGCTAATATTTCCCCACAATGCTTCCCCATTTTGCTGGAGTGTGCCACAAAGGTTATCACTGGTTTATCGTCTTGGAGTTTCTTGCTTATCTGCTTTCTATTACTTTTAACAATATTGATTGGTATACTTTTGGTTTCAGGCAATCAAGACTTCGACAGACACTGAATCAGATGTGCCGGGTTTAAGTGGCATGGCAGTGATGACATTGGAAGGTACAAGACCATATCCACTGCTTGTTTTACTGCCAAATAGCTAGTTATGGTATCTGATTGCTTCTGAGAATGTTAAACAGGTATATTCTCTGCTCTCACTTATTTCTTCTCGAGGAATGGGGCTCACATATCTGATTATCAACTTGCTTTGCAACGAAATGTTAAAAGAGATAGAAGTAAGTAATTTTAGTTATCTACTTGTTTTGTTACATGTTAGCTGTCAGTGCAGTTTTCTATTATTCTTTCTATATGATAAGGGCGGTATGGATTCTTGCCAATTGACCTAAAACCTGGACTTTTCCTTCAAAAATGAAAGGATGCGTTAGATGCTTATCAAACCTATAATTACTAAGCTCTTACTATTCCATTGCCTTCTCAAAAGATTTGATAGACGTCAATCTTGAATAGATAGAGATGTAAGTGCTACACATAGGGTGTTGACTTAAGTGAGTTTGATGACAATAAAGTTAATGATGATGCAAATTCTATTCTTGTTAGGTGCAGGGCACTTACCTGGGTGGACACATATTTTAAGTCTGTGGTGCATGAACCCAGCTGTTGTCTTCAGCGACATTGCCAATCTTTCTTTGTCTGTTATTTTAACATCTGGGTAAGTTTGATGCATCGACGTGTCGCGACTCTTAGTGCACAACTTTTAGGATCTTCTTCGTAACTGCAATATTCTTGTATTCTTGTTCTTACTTGCAATTATCCTAGAAGCTTCATTCATTTAGATAGCCCATAACTTTTCCACGCATGGAACTTTAGCAAGTTCATTCGTTATTTGATCCTGACTCTCCAAGGAATTAACCTATACATTTAATAATACCACTTAGCTATTCATTTGTGTCCTTACATTCTCTAAACTGTCCATCTTTGTTATCCCAAAGCAGTCACTCCAGACAGCTGCCTCTGCATTTTCAGTGGAGAATAGTACATTTGACATTCTTGCCTTCTAAGTTTGGCGAAACTTAACACATCACTTGTTCTTATACGTTTCATCATTTTAATTCTCCAATACAGTATAATTTGTAGTACAACCTAATTCTTGCTTTTGGTATTTTAGGACCCTGTCACCAATGAATTCCTTCTCATCTGAGCTTGGAGTTCACTTTGGAACTTCTCTGGAAGCTCCTCACGTAATTGATGCCGAATCACAGGTATGACCTGTGGTTTTGTTGATGCGTAGTGGTAGTTATTTTGCCCTTCTGTGAAGCATTAGTTATTGTTGTGCAGGTGTGGGCTGCTGTCATGTCTACTAGTCCAGATAATTATCCATTAAATGCAAGTTACAAAACAGCAGATGCGTATGCCTTTCAGGTATCCATTGCAATTCAAGTCAATTTTTTATGAAGCAAAAAAGTTTTATTCCATACGAAAGTAAGACACAGACTCGTTGTGAAGGATGCACTTGGAAAATCTTTGGAAGAAATTTGCAAGGTTGTTCCAGCGGGCTCCCTTCTCTTCTTCCCAAGTTATAAGCTGATGGAAAAACTACTTAAACGTTGGCGTGAAACAGGTCAATCGTCTCGACTCAATGCAAGAAAGTCTCTATTTATTGGTAAGATTTATCGTCATTTGTTTGTATCAAATGGAGATAATCGATATTTGGGTATGCCTATTAGCTGCATTTGTAGGATCTGTAGAAGCTTTCCAGAATTTTTTGACAGTTATGCCTTAAATTAGTTATACCTGGATTTTCTTCATTTCTTTAATTTGGGAAAAAAATATCTGATATAGAACGGCTATTGTAGAGCCAAGAGGAGGAAGCCAGGAGGATTTTGATTGTATTTTGAAGGATTACTATGACGTGATATCTGGACGCAGTACAACTGCAGGAACGAGAAAGAGAAAGGTTAAGAAAATAGGCATGAAAAACTTACAGGAAGACGTGTCCGCGGAAAGTTTTAAGAACGAAGGAGCTGCTTTTCTTGCTGTTTGCCGAGGAAAGGTGCACAAACTTTGATTCAAGACTCCATTTCTTTAATTATTCTGATGCTGTTATGGTACAATGGCTGCAAAATTTGTGCCATGTGGCATTTATTATTATTTTACCTAATTTGCAGGATTGTGTTATTTTTGTAAAACTAAGAGCTTTGTAATGCTAGGACAACACTTAGACCTTTAATTTTATGACATGGATGAGTGTTTTATTAGGAATATATTAGAGGAGTATGAATGTTTTATTAAGAGTTTATTAGAAGAGTATTTTATTTTTAGAAGTCTATTATTTTCTATTATTTCTGCACTAGTTTATGTTATAGTAGGTTAATAAAAGTTTGAATATAAGTCTTTCTAAGAGTCCTAAAAGAACTTGAATAGGAGTCTTTCTAGGACTCTTAGTTTAGGTGGAACTTTTATGTTTCTTTACATATATAAGGTTATTACGTTATGCAATGAAGTAAGGAAGAAGTTATCATAAAAATTAACTAATTAGAAATAGAGTAATTTGGCCAATTTCGGCAGAACTTGTCTTTGACAAGTGCTGCTAGTTTTTCATCACCAAAAATAAGTTCTGCTAAAAAGGGAACCAACGTCAATAAAGGGAAAGAGATTAACTTGAAAATTGTACTTGGACTTGATCCTAATTACAGGCCCATAAAACATTTTATCAAACAATTTTATTATTTTGCAGGTTTCAGAAGGGATAGACTTCTCTGATGATAATGCTCGAGTGGTTGTATCCTTTTGATTGAATGAATTTTATTTGTATCTGTTAATGTCATAGTAGGAATTCGGGGTTTCCCTTTTTGGACATTGGTAAACTCTGGTCAAGTCAGTTGTATGTTTGTTAGTGGACCCACAGCAGATGGTCAAATTTGTTTCTGTTCGATACTCCTCGATTCTGTACTACGTTGTCAGCTGTTGCTTTTCTTTGACGACTTTTGACCTCGCACAATTGATATCTCAGATAGTAGTTGGCATTCCATTTCCAAACATGTAAGAATTCTTGTCACTAAATTACATTTGGCAACTGCAGTGCTTGTTTCATATTCCGTGATTGATTGAAGTTTGTTTTCAGAAACGATATCCAAGTTGGTCTGAAAAAGAAATACAATGACACGTACAAATCATCTAAAAATCTTCTAAGTGGGAGTGACTGGTATTGTAACCAAGCCTTCCGAGCTATAAATCAAGCTGCAGGTATGCTCTTTTTTACCATACGTTTGTAATTAGTACTTAGTAGAATATTAAATGGGCTTTTCTATTTTGAAATAAATTCTGTTATTCTCTCTAGTTTATTTATTTTAACTAGATGCTTTCTCACTTAACCTTTTTAACAACACTTCTCCCTGATCACAGCCACATGTCTGTAATCTCTTGGTCTTTTTAATTTGCAAGTAATTTTTGTAGCTTATTTAATGTGTTATAACCACATGCTTCTTTTCTGTTCCCGCAGGGCGGTGTATAAGGCATAGGTTTGACTATGGAGCCATCATATTATTAGGTAATAAACAAAAGTCCTTCTCATCCTTTGAAGAGTTCGGGACTTTCTCTTACTGTTACTGATTACTGTTATCAAACTTGAAGATAATTTATGTCTCTAAAACTGTAGTCTTCAAAATGTAGAACTTTTCTTTCAATTCTGTTCAATTTTGTCTTCTTAGCATGCATTCAACCTTTGGCTTTATCTAACCATCAATACATTTCTGGTAATTTTCCAAGCAGACGAGCGTTATCAGGAAGAGCGGAATAGAGTGAATATCTCAAAGTGGCTAAGGAAGTCAATTCGGCATTATGAAAACTTTGACATGTCAATAGAGGGTTTAAAAACATTTTTCAGAGATGCAAAGGTCAGCTAGACCTTTGTTTCTTATTTCTTTTCTGTGATAACATCCAATGAGCTAGTGCTGATATTATGAAAATCATCTGCCAAACTTGCCTCCAGGAGAATGTTGTGAAGAACGTGATGAATGCATCAGAAAGTTCTGACGTTAGTATGGAAACTTGTACAACTCCTAATGGTAAAAGCAAGAGGAGTAAAAGGCCCACTAGTAAGAAACTTCAAAATTCATATCAGTCAATGAAAGTAGTCTCTTCGTCAAAGTATGATGTCACAACTGAAGAATTGGAGTTCAAGGCTGACGTTCATGCACAGGCATCTGCGCAAGGGGTTGAGAACAGCAACAGCTGCAAAGAATTCATGGACCTGGATTATGATTCTCAGACAGATACAGGGTAAAACAAGTACAACCTCTTTTACCTTTTAAATTTTTAGGACACTTTTGTGGACTGATTCCTAATGTTTTGAAGCAGGGTCTTAAGGTTATTTGTTTAACAGATTAGTCAATCCAGTTCTGTGTTTGATATTGTGCTCACGAGATAGTTATAATGCTGTATCAATCTTGAAAAGGAACCGACAAAGGCGAACAAAATACTGTACTTGTTTCTTGGCCTGAGCATTACTTATATTATGAATGTAACATATATGGTTGGAGAAAAATTAACTGGCTAATAGTGGTAGCAGATCTTCCATCATCATATTGTGTCAAAGTGATAGAACTCTACAAGATAATTGCTGCCTTACCTGCAGGTGTATTGAGACATATTACCCTGAAGATGCAGAAGTAACTCTTGTGAAAGAGACCCCCGGTATTGACGGACCAGAGGCTCTGCGTAGTCCAGCATCCTTCTCCAAGGGTGGGAACTCTAGTTCAACTGTGGTTCAGGCTTCTAATGATTTGACATATGCATCATTGAATTCACCATCATTTACAAGCCAAAGAAGAGCTACTTATAGTTTCCTAAAGTCCATGGAGGTTAGTCCTGACAAACAGTTCACAGTGAATCCCTGCAGCCTCGGACCAGATGTAGAGTCATCTTTGAATGTTAGTGTTAATTCTCAGATCCAGAAAAGGAGGACGTACATGGGCTTACAGTTGTTAACTGATGAAGAAATATCTGATGTTCCAATTATGAGCAGTTTTGAATGTGCAAGTTCCACAAGAAATTCAGCTTTCACTAATGATAAGAAAGGGCTGGTATACCAATCCACCATTTTAAATGGTCCTCAATTACTCCCTGTAGATGATTGCAACGTGTCTTGCTTATCGTCTGATAACAGCGAGGAAAAGATGTTACAGATTTCTTGTGCACTCTGCAAAAACCAGTTAGGTATTCCTGAGAAACATTTCAATGTTATGTGCTCAGTGACTTCATCATCAAAAGTTCACCTGCTGTCTCTTGTGAAAAAAAGATTGGACCATTGGAGCACGAATGCATCTACACAATTACCTGTCCTCATTACTGACATTTCTTGGGTTGATCAGCGTCTTCTTAATAGAAGTTCTGGAGATGATTCCGGAAAAGGAATTTGGTGTGAAGAAGATGGATGTGTTTTCAAATCCATTTTTTGCCCCTTTTGCAGTAATTCCAACTGTATTGGAGTTCAGATCCTGGCAACTGATGCATCGAATGTTCATTTGCTTAACAAGGTAGTTATTGATCAGAACCTACTCTGTCCACATCTATATTTTTTGTTGTTCTCTTACTCAGTTCTATGTGCAGATATTGTTCTATTTGCACTGTCTGCAAATTCAGAGTCACGATGCAGCAAAAGACATGGCTACAAAGGATGATGAGGTAAATTTAGGAGAAATAATTAGCTAGCTTTTTGTGGTGTGATAATTTATTTCCAAGTCCTAAGAATACTAGAGAAACAAAGAACAAAAGAGATGGAATAAGAACATAATTAAGGACAGGGGGATAGAATATATGGAAATCCGAGAAGAGCAATAGAAGTGAGCTAGGAGTTGAAACCATAATTTGTTTGTTGGCTCCTTATCGGTTTTTGTTTAATAACTTCATATATTTTCGAGTAACTTCCAATGGCAATATTGGCATGTGGCAAATGCATTTTTATAAACATTGTCCTAATAAAGAGAACAAATTCTAATTTCAGACTACAAGACTCGGAAGAGGGATAGCGGTAAGAGAAAAGGTTCCAATTTTGAACTCCATCGATAGCTTCTCATATTCCCCGGAACTGAACTCCGGAGGCTGGAGGACTACAAAACCAAAGGTTTGAACTTAGACGTGCTTTATGTAATCATGTTTATCAATTTCAGGCGATACAGCAGCAGCATGCTTACATCTTGTTTTCTTTGCCCCACAGCCAATACCAAAGAGAGGCTTGGTTTCTTATGGGCAATGTCAACGTTCACCCATTACTAGAACTTGAAAGTAGCTCGCAAAGGTTGCCAGTCCAGATGGATGGTTGAACATATTCACTCGCCTTCACAAGATTAGAAATCTTAGCTTTTGACTTCGTCTATCTTGTATATCTTTTTGGTAGATAGGGATCGTATGAAGTGTGAAATACAGAGTATAAATATTGGAGATGGTAAAAGGTTGCGCCTAAGTCAATGACTTCGTCAAACACTTGGTAGTTAGACAGAATGGGCTGGCTGCTTATGTAAATTAGTAAGTGCTGCTGTACATTTTGATGGATGAGAATTCTGATTACATAGATTAAAAGAGGTTTTGTTTTTCTTCATACCTGCAATTGCTCGCTTATAAACCAACGTTCTAAAGCTCATCACCTCGGTTTTTCTGCGAGTGGAGCTGAAAGTAAGTTTTTCAAGTCTATAACTTGATCGCTCCTTAGTTGCCTTCCAATGTTTAATATCTGGGTCTCTTGATTTTACAGGTGAAAGGAAATTGTTGCAGAGTCAAACGAGGAAGAAGACGTTAATGCGGGAAGCAACGGAAGCTCGCTTTGAAATCTATTTTTATTAACTTCAGGGTTATAATTGTGCACCAGCATATATGGGATAGTGAATCGCTTCGGGGATTCTATGTATTCCCTTCTAATTCTCTTCTGCTGTATTAACGAACATCACGACGTAACTCTTGCGTGTTCTGTTCTAAAAATTTTATCTACAGTTGGTATCAGAGTGGTCGAATATGGGAATAACCATGGCTGAGGGCACGAGGCGCAAAGCTGCGACGGTTGGAAGAAAACTTGAAGGGGCTGATGGAGGCGCAAATTCAAAATGAGAAAATGTTGCTGGAGTCACAAAGTCAGGCAGGAAAGAATGTTGTTGGAATCTTAAGATAGGAGTGAGCGCATGTCGAAAATTCAAAACATAACTGAGAAGGTAGAAAAAAGAGATGTTGGAACTGAGAACCATCCTTCTACAAGGGTGGTCGAAAAATCAGGGCAAACTTGGATTGAGAGAACCGACATCCCAAAGTAGCTAGTTGCGACAAGAGGTGGATGTGAACGCCATACCGACGAGGTTGAGTATAATCGAGTTTCCCTCGATCGACAGTGAAAACGTTAAGTTGTGGAATTTTTGGATTATACTCCCAAGAAAATGAAGGTGAATGTCGTTATTCTGCGTATGACAAACGGGCAGTGGTATCGCATATACATCAGGAATCGTACTGCAACAATAGGGATGAGTTCACGAAGGCTATTAAACAGAGGTTTGATGCGGAGATTTTTTATGATCTAGTGAGGTATTTCAAGGACTTGAAGCAGCATGGGATGGTATTAGATTATTGTGCTCAGTTCAATCATCATTTCAATAGACTCTCGTTACCAGAGGAGTATCTGGTCGGATTCTTTATCAAGGGGGCTGAAGACTAAGATTGAGTCATAGTGAAAATGCATAAACCTCGTTCTCTGCATCAGGCTTACACACTAGCGTGGAAGCAAGAGGTGATAGTGACGTTAACGGGAAATACGATGCTTAATCGAACCGATGCAACAAGGAACACAAGACTTTTGTAACCAGCAACCATTAATTGAAGTCTCAGCACAGAAGGAATCTTACCAATATTGTCTCCAACATTCCGCTCACCTTTGGTAAGATCCTTTAAGCCCTCAAAACCCATCAACGGTAAGGATTTTAACGAGAAAAGAGCGAAAGGTCTTTGTTTCTGGTGCAATGAGAAATACAATTTCGGCTATAAATGTAAGTAGCAGCAGCTACAATTTTATATAGTTTCAGGAGAGGATGATAGTGGGAAAACTGTTAGATATTTTTTTGTCCATGTCTCATAAAGTTGGACTAACATTAATATGTGAAGAAGGTTTCGAGGAAGAAGAATGTCCGATTGTGTCCATGCAAGCCATGTTAGGATTATCTAGAGAGGTGGAGTTTAAACATATGAAATTATTGGGGATGCATCAGCGACAGCGAATTCACACCCTGATTGACAATAGGAGTATGCATAATTTCGTGGATAGTGTTGTAGTAAGGAAGGGGGCTATGATCTTAAGGAAATAGAACCAATTTCTATCATGATAGGAGGTGGACTATAGCTAGACTGTAGACATAGTTCACCATGGATGCGATGGGGCTGTCACTAGGGGATAAGACGTCGTCTTGGGAGTACAGTGGGTAATTGTATGGAGTCGGTAGGTTCACCAAATTGGACTTATGCTTGGGGTATCACCAAATTTGGATGCATCCAGATGATATTTCAAAGATAACTTTCAAAACATACGGAAGGCATTACGAATTCTTGTTCACGCCTTTTCGCTTGACAAACACTCCCTCGATATTTTGGAGATTAATGATTGAATTGTTTAAACCGTACTTTTGGCACTTTATTTTGTTAATTTTC
>JAOQMP010000006.1:346174-367501 GCA_027563575.1 Erythroxylum pedicellare
TAATAAAATTTTATTTTTATTTTAAAATTAAATTTTACAATAATTATAAAAATTGAAGTAAATAAAATAACCAATTAAAAAAGAAAATAAAGAAATTTTAAAATTTTTTGAAAATTAAGTAAATACTAACCGATCTTGTCAAAAATTAGCCATTATATTTCGTACCGATTTTGGTCTAGTACAGCACGTACCAACCCGTGCGAAATGATATCCTAAACTTTAGAACTAGTAGGTATCAAGGTAGATTATGATCTGAGAGAAACTGAACATTGACAAATTTTCAATGATTGTCAAGTGAAAGGTTCTAATCAAGGTTTTAAATTGCAGTCATGGTTTCGATCGGGACTGACATCGAATTGCCGACATTCGTAATGTATTCTTCTGCAATCCGTAATTTAAAACTTTTGATCTTCTATGGTTGATACTTACTATGATTGGAAGCTCTTCCTGCATGCCAGAGCTGGCAAAAGAAGATCCCTCCTTTGTCATGAACAGCATCAACGATTGGTTTCCAAGCTTCCACATGTTCTTTCTTCCAAATTCCAGGAGTATTTGGGTACCTAAAAAGTTCCTTCTTTGCATTTCAAGGCAGCAATTATAAATATAATCCAAATCTTCTAACTGCAAACAGATAGGGATGACAAATCGATCTGGGTCTCAGGAGGGCAAATCGAGAAAGAGGAAGATTTGAGTAATCATATGCATAGCAGAGCAGAGCATTTAACAAGATTGTCAAGAACAGGAAACATAAACCAAATCTTCCAATTGCTGACAAATAGGTGGAGCCAAGGTGGAGCCAGGTTCAGGTGGGGAGGGCTTGACCATTGCCAAAAGAGTAAACACGAAATACATGTGCAGAGAAAGAAGGAAGTAATCATATGCAGAGCAGAGCAAAGCATTTAACAAGATTGTCAAGAACATACCCTTGAGCAGTTTCTGAGATCCCAGAAGCTTCACTGATCAAGAAACCACCTTTTGTTGCTCTTTGTGAGTAGTACAAGATGGCATGAGGTTGAGCAGTGAAGTTGTAGGATCTTAATCTTGACATAGGTGCCAAAACCACCCTGCAAATTACAAAAAAAGAACAGAGTGAAATAGGGACCACACATTCTTACTATTTCTATTTCTTATCCAAATATTCCCAACCCATCATCTTCACTGTAAGAATCTAAGATTCAGGAAGTGTCTCATATGTTCTTTATCAATCAAACATCTTCCAAAATCAAGATCAAGACCTGAAATTGTCAGGTTGTGTAGAAATTTTAGAAACAAGAAGTAGAATCTACCTGTGAGAAAGTTCAAATTCTCCCATCTTGTAAGGTGTTAGTAAAGGGATTGGTGATGCCTCCATGTTAATCATAACCTTACTATCTTCTTCTTCTTCCTTTTGCACCATAAGACTATTTCAATTGTAGGTAGAAAGACTTTTCCCCTTCCTCTCCTTATCAAAACTTACCTTTTGGTATCATTTGTTGACATATTCCTCTCCTCACCACAACTTACTTTTTGGCATCATCTGTTGACAAAACACTTACCTTCTTCACCTAAAACTTGTGTTGCACCTTGAACTAGGGAGAGCTTAGATACTCAGGTTTCAAATTGGCCCGGCCCAACTTAATTTAGAATAGGGTTAATGTATTAAAAATGTCAAAATGACCAACCTTTTAAATTTTTAATAATTCAGTTTAAACGATTATTTTTTAAGAAGCGCCATATCTATTAAATATCATATGGATATCCATTTATTAGTCACGTCAGTAGAAACCTAATATTTTGAATTAAATTATTAAAATTTTAAGAGATTGGTGACTCAATTGAAAATTTTAAAAACTTGGTCGTTAAATTTTTAATATGATAAAAGTAAGATATTATGTTTAGAGATGGCAATAATGCGGGCTCGAACCCGAGCCTTGCTGATCAAAGTTTTAAATTAAAAATACAGAACAATATCGTTTTGCTTAAAATAGTCAGGCCAGATTTAAATAACCCAAATTCAGGCCTTGCTTGAGGTCTAATTGGGTCTAAAAAGTGAGCCCTAGACATGACAAAGGCCCGGTCAACCTAGAAGTAACTGGTTGATTTCGAATCAGCTGAGGCATAGGCCCAATTGCCACCCTAATTAGGTTAAAGTTGGTCCATGGGCCTAATGTGAATTTTGATCTTCTTAAAGGCCCAACCAATTAGGCTTTAAATGGCAAAGGCAAAGGATCAATCACAATACTGTAAAAGCAAGTGAGCGGGACGGATTAGTTCAGCAATCGTTGAGCAGATAGTTCGCCAGCTGGTCGACGAAAGTTCTGTGAGGCGTTGGATTGGAGTTTCCTGCTTCTGTGAGGATGCCTTGACGAAATTCGAATTGTGGGTTCGTTTTGGGATTGTGTAGAAAAACATGGACTGCAAGTTCTTGATCGTTTGTTCTGAGGCTATTGTTGCGCCACTGGAGAGAAAGTATGGAGGTGGGAGAGGGATCGTGAGCTTGAAGGGTCATTCAAGTACGAGAGTCCATTACAAGCAGCTGCCCAAGAACCTTCGTAACGCGCAACGTTCGAAGCTACCTCCAGACTTTGGGGTTAACTTGTTCCTGAAAAAACCAACCCCTGAGGAAGATCCAGAGTCAAATGAAAGTCGTGATGATGTTCTTGAAGAGGAACAAGGAGGAGGAAAGGGATGTGACGGTGAAGGTGAACAAAGGTCCGATCTTGAATGGGAGTCAGATGAGATTGAGGCAATATCGTGTCTTTTTCAAGGGAGAATTCCTCAAAAGCCTGGGAAATTAAGCAGACAGCGACCTCTTCCTCTTCCTTTACCTCACAAGATCAGACCTTTGGGACTTCCAACTCCAAAGAAACAAGTGAAAATGGCTTCTCCGGGGATAGTTTCTTCACGGTCATCAATATCCAAGCAAGTTTACAAGAACCCAACTTATCTTGTAAACTTAGCCAAAAAGATTAAGCTTCTTCATCCAGATCAAGATGTGTCTGCTGTTTTGGATGATTGTGCTCGTTTTTTGCGTAAAGGGTCATTGTCTTTGACGATTCGAGAGTTGGGTCATATGGGACTTCCTGAGAGAGCTTTGCAGACCTTTTGTTGGGTTCAGAAGCAGCCTCATCTTTTCCCAGATGACAGGATTTTGTGTTCTACAGTTGAGGTGCTGGCAAGGAATCATGAGCTGAAATTGCCATTCGATTTGCAGAAACTCACTACTGTAACTAGTCGGGGTGTGATTGAAGCTATGGTTAGAGGGTTCATTCGAGGTGGAGATTTAAAGCTTGCTTGGAAGCTTCTCTTTGCTGCTAAGGGTTGTAAGAGAATATTAGATGCTGGTGTATATGCCAAATTGGTCTTGGAACTTGTAAAAAATCCTGATAAACACTTTCTGGCAGAAGTCTTATTGAATGACCTTGCAGAAAGGGAAGATCTCAATTTGACCCAACAGGACTGTACTGCTGTTATGAAAGTATGCGTTAAGCTTGGAAAATTTGACATTGTAGAGAGTCTGTTTAACTGGTTTAAACAATCCGGTTCCGAACCAAGTGTGGTTATGTACACTACCGTGATCCACAGCCGCTTTTCTGCTAAGGAATATAGGGAAGCTTTAGCTGTAGTTTGGGAAATGGAGACTTCAAACTGTCTGTTCGACCTCCCAGCTTATCGCGTGGTTATGAAACTTTTTGTTGCTTTGAACGATCTACCAAGAGCTGTTAGGTACTTTTCAAAAGTCAAGGATGCAGGTTTCTCTCCAACGTATGATATATACAAAAACTTGGCTACAATTTACATGGTTTCTGGGAGGCTGGCAAAGTGTAGGCAGATATTTAAGGAGGCAGAAATGGCAGGATTCGAGTTAGACAAAGCGATAAGGTCACAATTGTTGTTGTTCGAAACAGAAACTCGATGACTATCTAGTCTATGATGTCTGTTCTTTAAATATTTTTAATGCCTGAGGTGATGAGGTATATTTTATAGATCTATCCACTGAGGCCAACTTGATTTTGACAAAATGTATGAAGCAATCAGTTCAAGTGAACCTGCACATATTATACATAGAAATCTCTTTCTCAGGACTCTTGCTGATGAGTTTCATTTACTGGATTTGGGCTTCAGCTTCTGAAATATGGTAATTCACTGTCTGCTCCTTCCAAATACCGTCCTCAAGGTAGGTTTCGAAGTAGCTTATTCGTCCATTTGATCTTATGCTTAGTGCAACACTGCTTCTTGTACCGTAAAGCCCCTGCAAGTTCATTGAAACAATAGCTGACGTGAAAAGCGTAACATCAAAATATGTTCTTGACCTAAACTTACGTACCAGTGGGGTGTCCACTTCAACGAATATGGAGCTCAGTTTATGTTCCCAGTCAGTAGAACAAATTCCAGGCAGCACGTTTCTCTCAGCTTTAATTGTGTCTCTCATAAGTTTCTTAAGCATCTCCCTTATTGGCAGATCTGATTCACCATATTCATTTAACATTGCCTCAAACTTCATCTTCAATCTCTGTGCCTGGACAAGAAGTGCGATACTATAGGATTAGTTCATATAGCTCCATATCATTTTATGGAAGTAAATAATTGTGGGATGGTCATCACCTTATGCCAAGGAGCATCGAGTTTGGCATTTGAAAGCACATGAATCCCAGGAGAAACCTCTTGAACAACAATAGATTCACCTTTTGGTCTGTTTGAGAAGTATACCATCTTCTTGGAAGTAATGTCTGCTAATATGAGATTGAACCCATTGTACTCTTGAGCCCTTTTCACCAGCAACTCTGCAAATTCCTTGGGACTCTTTTTGCTCTGCAAGTCACAACGGAAAAGAAAATTCAATAATTAGAGTTCTCAGCTATAGTAGGCATCCCGTTAGTGGGGCTGAGGCTGCCGGATGATGGAATTTACTCATGTTCTGTGCAGCTCGATCTCGCAGCATTGAGAAAAAGATGCATAAATATACCTCCAGGAAAAGAACTGGCAGTTCACCACGACTTCTAGCTTCAGGAGTTTTGTGGAGCTCCAACACATTAGTAAGCACCGCAATTCTTCCATCCCTTGAACAACCCATCCATGTCCCTCCGGCCACCATGTCCCTCCCGGCAAGTATATCTCGACCATTCCACCACGCGACGGGCTCACTAGGCCTGTAAAAAGATACCGCCAAAAGGCATCAACTTTGCATCTTCCTACCAAACCCCATTAGACACAAAACAGAACACAAACAGAGTTAACATCACTTGCCTGCAATGGAACTCGTCTCTGTTTTGGAAGAGAAGCAGAGGGTAGAGTGGATGAGCTTGCCAAATGAAAACAGCTATGCACATAGTCACAGAACACAACAGAACTGAAAGGTACTACTCTTTCAACGTTCTGATTAAAACATTTATAGATGATCCTGGAACATTGGAACTGACGGCAAAAACTGCCCATTACAGGAAAACTTCGGCTTCAGACGTGAATTACGTGTGAAGGGAAAGGTGTTGGGTTCAGACAAAACCAGGGGAAAGGGAGGAACTAACATGGCACGTTGTTTCTAACTTTATAAATCATGTTCTGTGTTTGATAATCCTATGTTGGAATATGACGACAGGCTGCGATTCACCTGCATGTCGATCCACACGTGTACAGTTGTTTGATTCTGATTTGATCGACAGAAATTGAGATGTTTTCAACTTTGTTTACTCTTTGAACTCCACTTCATCCTTATCCAGACGTTAATGGATATATCAGATTAAAAAAACCAAATCCAGTGGGAAGGAAAACAGGGGAAGGTCCCTAATTTTGGAGCATTCCTCCACAGATTGCCATTTGCTCTGGTGGCAGTAAGGTCCGACAACATGCCAGACATATATGTTGACCAGTCTCATATTCAATTTTTTTAATACCTTGGCCTCGGGTCGAGTTTAGGTTCGGATTGTTTAGGCCCGACCCAATCTTTAACGAATAATAACAATATTTTAGGGTCAAATTTAAATTTTCGAATAAAATTTTGTTCAATTAAAGTGATCTGACAAAAAAAAGAACATAACAATACGTTAAATTAATTAAAATTACTTATTAAACAAGTGAAACAAAATAATTTATAAACAAGAAAAATGGACTTTATATAAGATTAATGTCATATTGAATTTAAATTTAAATTTTTATTTAATAACTTTAATTTTTATAAATATTAAATAACTTATTTAGTGATATTATATAGTAATAATAAATTTAATTTAATTGGTGTTTATAATTTTTAAAAATATTTTTTAATTTTCACTTATTATTTCTTATATTATTAGTCACGTGATAACTAATGAATTTGCACAATATATAGAATAAAGTTGCGTACTATCAGACCTTCTCAGATCTTAATTTATTGCGGAACTTTAGATTAAGTATAATAATGATGATGTTGACGTAGAGTTTAGGAAAATTCAATAATACGATCTTACCCTTAACTAATAGATAGATTGTTTCCTAATGATTCGACTTATTTATATATAACAGTTACAATAACAACAATAGTTTTCGTTGAGACGTAAAGTCTGAAAAGACGTAATAGTACGCAGTCTTATTCCTAACTAGTAGAGAAGTTATTTATATGTAGCAATTATTTATTAAAATTATAATATTACAATAATAAAAAGTTAATTGGAGAGAGAAAAAAAAGAAAGAGCCAAAGCAACCGAATACAGCTCACGTGCTTCACCCACCCAAATCACGTGACAAAGCAACTTCGCGCGATAGTAGGCGGTGCGTACGAGCCGAATAAGGTACCAAGCTCATTCTCTCACTCCTCTTCTTAAATACAAATAAATAAAATATTAATTATAAATAAATAAATAAATAAAAATGAAAATGAAAATAAAAAGTTCTGTTTGGAGAGAGAGAGAGAAGAAAAGAATCAAAAAGGAAAATAAGAAAGAAAGAAAGGAAGAAGAAGAAGAAGGAATGGGAGACATAGGTACAAGAACAATGACGAGAAAGAAGAAGAAGAAGAAGAAGGGACGTCCTTCGCTATTAGACCTCCAAAAACGCTCTCTCAAAGAACAACAACAACAAAGACTTCTTCTTCTTCAAAACCCTAATTCCCAAACCCGATCCGCTCGCCGAAACCCTAATTCCGACGACGATGACGACGACGAACGCATTGAGAAGAAGCATAAGCTATTGCATGGATTGAATTCTCACCTTAATCATCACCATTACTCGAGTCATGATGATTTATACGGCTTTGATAATCTCGAGGCCGCTGTCAAGAGGCGTAAGATCACCGATGGATCTGATAATACGGTGATTGAACAACTCTTTATTTCTTCTTCTTCTTCTTTTTTTACTTTCTTTCTTCCTCTCAATCGATCCATCATTCACTCAATCAAAGGTTTTGAAAAAGAAAGGATTAGTTTTTTTATTCTCCTATTTTTGGAATTTTATGTCTCGAGAGAGGAACACTGTGCCTTTTTAATAATTGTTTTTTTTTAAATGGGAGATTTATAAATTGGACTTGGCGCGACTTTTGAAGCTTTGGTTGTGGATCGAAATGAGTGGGTCGATATCTTTGACCAGGAAGAGCAAGTTATTAATAACGACTCTTTTGGGGAAAAATCTAGGGATTGGTGGTGGGTTTCTGATTTTGGGGGATTTTACTGCAATTGAATATTTTATTCTTCTAAGATTCAGAGAGAACAGAGCACGATAGATCTTCTTGTCTGAAAAAGCTTGGATTTGTCTTTTTCTTTAGTTGTTATTACTCAGATAATTACTCTGATTGTACTTTCTCCACTTTTACTGTGGCTTTCCCCAATTGTGCCTTCAATGATCATAGAAGATAGATGCTGACATCTGGTTTTCGCTTTTCTTTTTTTTTATCCTTTCTGGTTGTTGGGACAATTTACAGAGCTTCATGTTTTGGACTCATCTTGTTGCAGGTTGGAAAGGCTGTGAAAGCGACAGATACGCTTCATGGTATCGATCAAAAACTCAAAATTCAATGAAAAGGGACTTCCGGGAATTTAAGAAAAATAAAAAGGAGTTTATTCAAAATCATTAATTAAGTACTATTCCAACTTGTGGTTTTGACTACAGGCTCACCGGTGGAACCTGGACCCACACCACCTTTGCCTGACAAAAAGTTGTTGATCTTCATTCTTGACAGGCTTCAAAAGTGGGTTGCTGCTTTGGCTTCTTGAATTCATTTCCTTTTTATCTTATCCTTTTCACTTTGTCGTCTCGATTGTTTCATTTATTGGCTGCTTTGTGTTGGGTTATGATTGGTTGTTTGAACTTTCTTCTTTCAGGAAGGACACTTATGGGGTGTTTTCTGAGCCGGTGGATCCAGAAGAGGTGCATTTTATACATATCCAGTATGTTCTTTATGCCAGTGAGTGTGTAGAGATTTGATGTTGAATTGATTTTTTACAGCTTCCTGACTACCATGACATTGTTGAGCAACCCATGGATTTTGCTACTGTGAGAAAGAAGCTAGATGACGGAGCATATGGCAACTTGGAACAGTTTGAGGTTGGTGTATGAATTTACTGTTGTACCTGCATTAGATTAAATCTTCTTCTTGTAAGATAGTAGAGTATCAGTGACCTTTTCTGTATCTGCACTGGTAATGAGAAAACCTCGAAACTTCTGCATCTTGTTTCCAATGTCTACAGTGATTGATTATAACAGCAGTGTGCTAATTTGATTAAAAAGTTGCTGCAGTAATGTTCGATAACAATAGCTATGGACGCTGGCTGATTGTTCAGATTTTGTCTAGTTGATTATAAAATGCTGGAATATTGAAAAAATACCATTGTGAATTTGGGGTTAGTATACATCAAGTATCAGATATAAGAGGGTTTTTGGCTGGAGAATAAGAAGCTAGGAGCGACAATTGTCCACTGTTATATTTTTGGTGTGAACACGTGGCCTTCTGTACCACTGATCTAGGGATAATATGGATACATTATTTCTAAAGGAGCTGCCCATTACAGGTAGTTGTTAAAAGGCAAAGAATATCTTGTTCCTGAATGATGCAATGATTGTCAGAATGATATAATTTTGAATAAAGGAACTTCAAATGGGAAATGCCAGATTGTTCGATTCTGTTTAGTTCTCTTTACCAGTGTCATAGTTGATATGTTATCGGATTTATGTAAAAAGCAGTTTCTTAATTTTTTATCAAACTGTGAAAGTGGTGGAAGTCAATTTCCTGGACTTTCATTTATATCTATTATGTATGACAATGACATTATTTTTCTGAAATTGAGTCAAGATTTGCTTGTTGGGTGCAGAAAGATGTTTTTCTCATATGTTCAAATGCGATGCAGTATAATTCTCCAGATACTATTTACTTCCGTCAGGTTTGGCTGATTTTCAAGTCTGTTATGATTTCTAGAAAACATCTTGCTTTGTTAGGAAACTGTGGTTCTTTTCGTAGGCACGAACCATTCAAGAGTTGGCAAAGAAGGACTTTGAAAATTTGAGGCAAGATAGCGATGATGGTGAACCACAACCCAAAGTTGTTAGGAGAGGCAGGCCACCCGGGAAGTCGAAGAAATCACTTGAAAAGTCACCTTTTGACCGCATTGCCTCTGAAATTTCCTCAGATGCAAGTCCTGCTACTGCAGGAGATAATGCCAGCTTGTTGAACGGTTACAATCTCAGGAAAACTACTTCATCCAAAAATCAACCATCTGAGACATCCTTCAGGGCATCTTACCTGACTCATAGCAATGAGACATATGCTAGCTGGTTGTCTGAGTGGGAAAACGAATTCCCAGGTTTGTAATTTGATTCGACTTATTAAATTCCAATCCATCATATACTTGTAGTATTTGTGAAGCATATTCACTTTGCCTCTTATTATACGGTGAATTTCCATTTTCTTTTTGTTCTGCAGCTTCTGTCCTGAAGGCTGTACTCAAATATGGGAAAAAACCCTATGCAGTGGATGAGAATAGGCGTAACACCTATAAGCAGCCAGCAACTTCCATGTTTGAACCATCTGTCTTCGCACCCTTTGAAGGAGAATCGAAACAACTAATGGTGGTATGTAAAAGGAAACTTTTATTGATTCCTAAAAACTCGGTTTCTCCTAAATGGAAGACAATTCTTTCTTCTGGTGAATGAATAACTGCATAATTACTCCAGTAATAGTGTTAATTCTGATTGAATATCAGTATGCTAGCAATATTGTTTTCAAAAGTGTCACCATAGGATGCAGAGTTTGGAGAGAGTGCTATCTGTTGGGGAAATACATGAGGCAGCTGCTCTTAATACTTACTAAATAGTTGCAAGCTAAGGCTCTTGCCATTTTACCTAGCAAGTAATGTATGTTTTTCGTTTGGGTTCTTTCTAACCTTACTGTCTCTTCCTTTAATATGCATCAGGTAGGTTTAAACTCAGAACATGGATATGCTAGAAGCTTATCTCGATTCGCTGCAGATCTTGGGCCTGTTGCTTGGAAATTTGCCTCAAAAAGAATCCAGAGTGTCTTGCCTGTGGATATTGAGTTTGGTCGTGGGTGGGTTGGAGAGCATAATTCAGTTGAAGGACAGCATTTTTCTGTACTTGATCAGCAGACGTCTCAGGATACTTCTGCGTTGAATAGTCATAAGAGTAACCTTCAACCTTTAAACGCTTCTTGTCCCAACTCTCTAGCCACGAGTAGGGATGACATGGCAGAAACAGTTAGTGGATTAAGTTCACCTTCTGAACGTTCATCACTGAATACGAACATCACTCTAGGTGGTATAAATCACGTGCCTTCCTTTCCCAATCAGCAAAACCTTATGATTACCTCTGACGTCAATGGTTTGAGTTGTGGATTTGGAAACAAGTTTTCAACTCAAATGGGGATTGCGAGACCGACACCTCAAGGTTTCAGCATTGCCTCATCATGCAATAGTACACTCGCCTCAGTACCTGGGAATTATTTTACCAAGAGCAGTGACAAATCATTCGAAACTTCAAATGGATTATTGCCCTCCGGGATTTCATCAACGATGCATTCTGGTACCGAGTCACATGCATTACTCAATGTAGGGCTTGGTGGCAATTTGTCTTGGCAGGGATTCCTTCCACAACATCTACAAGATTCACTTCCCTGTGCACCGGACTTGAACGTTGGGTTCTTGGCTCCAAGTTCACCTGCTTCCGGCGTGCCAATCAGTTCACCCCAACAGCCAGATTTAGCTTTACAGCTCTGAGGATGATTAGGCCATTTGATTCTGTCAGACCTGGTGTGGTCTGACCCAATTTCCAGGTTTGATACTTGTCTAGCAGAGGATGAGGAGTTCATAATCTGGCAAGAGATGTTTCTGCTTAGGGGATAGCTTGCTGAATTATTATTCAGCAGAATTTAGCGGAAGATTTTGTACAGATTAAAGTTTCCTGTACTTTTAGATCAAAAACCACAGGTTCATAGTACGAATCATTGGAATTCTGGATGGCTATGCAATGATATAGTAGGTCTTCAAAAGGTTAGTATTATTTGCATATTGAATTACTGACCCATTTTTTGTATTTAGAATCTCAGCAGCTCATTTTTTCCCAGTATGTCTTCTTTGTCCTACTTGGATATGGATGTGTACAGCTCATTTTTGCACACACTAGCTTCGTCAGGATACAGGGATGGCAAAAGCTGACTGGCCCGCCTAGCCCGGCCTTACCCACGTTCAACAAGCAAAACCAGTTTTGACATATTTGGATCAGGTTAGAACTAAATTCTAATTTTATTTAGGATTTTCGGGCAGGTTTTTGAGTTTAGACTCTAGACTTCACTATCCTACTCAGTCTTGAGTTTGAGCTATAGAAAGATCGAGTCTAAAGGTTTGAGTTCCGACTTGATGGCATGAACGAGCACTTGATCATTAACATTGGCACAACCTTTCATTGTGGTATACCTGGCAAATAAGTTGGGCTGCATTGGGCCTGAGTTCGATCGAACCCAGCTTAACTCAATTTTTTAAATTTAAAAATCAAAAAACAATGCGACATCTTCTTAAAACGTTTCAACTTTTGGACCGGACTGGGCAGGACAGTCCGGGTTTGATTTCGGCCCGAAATTTAAATTAAAAAAAAAACTAAAACCGGTCAATTTAAGTATGTCCCTTACGTTGACAATTAGGGCACAGAATTGTCGGGACCTTCTTCTCGATTGGCCCAAATCACATAAGACAACCTTATCCATGCCCTATTTGTCTTGTTTGTGATTTCAACTTATGATTATTTTAATTTAACTAACTTAATCCATGATCGTGTCTCCATTTATTAGATGAAACTATACATGTGAATATGCTTTTATATTGGAATGATAAATTGCTTCCAAAAGATCCGATTAGGAATGATCATGAATCGGGTTAGACTCATTCTCTAAATTCTAAATCCGAACTTCGAATCTAATCTTAAAAACTTCAATAACTTTATATCCGAGTTCGATAATCAATTTTGGGCTTGGGCTAATATGCCAAGTTGGAATCCTAAATTTAATGCCCATTAAATTAGAATAAAGACGATAGAATTTTTAAAATAAAAATAGTAAGCTACCAATGAAAGTACAATTAGCAAGAGATTGTAGAATTATAATTAAAGATGTCAATTTAAACTCGGCCTAGTGTAATTTTGGCCTATATTGACCGAAATATAGGCCAAAATGATTTGCTCTAATCAGGTACAGGTTGAGCTGTGGCCTGATCGGAACAATAAAAATAGCATCGTTTTGTATTTTTTAATGACTTAAGTTTTGAATCGATCAATTTTTGAAATTTTCAATTAGATATACTTTAATAATTCTTATCGTTAAAAATTCAATCCCGGCATAATTCCGAATATATCTTAATTTTCATCTAAAATATGTCAACAAACATTAGTGATTAGACAAGAAGATCAAAACCTACCCTTGACATCAATCTTCTTTTTATATCCAATTGCCATAAAAATACAATACAAAGAAATGTCAATCTTGTCGACTAATCTCAAAATTAGTTATAAATACGATCATAATTACCATAAATTGCAATGATAATCCGAATCGGATGATCGTAATATTGTTGTCATGTGGTTGTAATAATCCAAATTGTGAAGAAATTCACCTTTGCCATGCCATTCCCTGCCCTGAACCCGTTTGGTTACCGAACCATTTCTGGGTCATTACCTTCAACCGATCATCTCTAACCTCACAGAACCTGTGTTCCCAACCATCTGGCTCAACTGGGTCGAACCCTAAACCCGGTGTCCTATCCTTAGACGTAGGGTTCAAAGCTCTCATCCAATCCACCACGTACGTCGACACCCTTCGTCGGAACTTGGCCTTGAACTCCGACCAAGCTTGGTACTTGTAATGATTCACAACACCCGTTTCTAAACTCAGTTGCTTCCACCTGTACCCTCTCTTCAATCTAAAATGGTGTATCTTATTAAGCAACGAATCTTCTATGGCATCTATCAAGACTATAGACTTGTGTCTGTTAGCAGATTTCCTCCGGCAAGTGTACCCTTGTGTCACGCCTTCTTGTGGATGCGACCGTTGATTCGACGGCCCGAACTCGTTACAACTGATTGAAACTTGACCCACCGGAGATTCTTCTGATATCAGAGACATCAACATGTGATCGGAGGGTTCTGATGAGCTTGCCCAAGAAGGTGAGAACACGAATTCATCAACGTCTACGTACATCATCCAAGTGCATGAGTGATTCGTGTACAGAGCCGCGTGAGAGAACCCAGCTTCTTGTGTCTTCGGCCATACCCAAGTCACAGTTTCTACGTTATAACCTTCTCTGATCAGCTCCTCCACGGCGGCGCTCAGCCCGTCGTCGCTGTCGTTGTCGTAAAGTATGAACCTGTCAACGCCGATCGTGGAGTGGTACATAACCCACTCTCGAAGGAGCTTCGCTGCATTATAAATCATAGTAGCGGCGCACATTTGCGATTTTCTCTCTTCATTTAACATCCTGCGCCAGGGGGTGTAGTACGCCACAGAGGGGACCACTGCACTCTCTTGAGGAATTTCGAGGGAGACCTTGACTTTGAATGGGAACGTCTCGTCGTCGCGGAAGGCCGTTAAGTCCGGGTGTCGACACCGGAACAGCTCCTGTGCGGAGCTTGTCACCTCGGTTCTCACGGCGGTGCTGCCGTTAACTGCGCGAAACAAGCATTTGAAATCCTGAGGCGACCTGTTCACGCCTTGACGATTGTTGACTCCTTTGACGAACAGAATGACGTCGTCCTCCGTTGAGAAAGACTCATACGCGAGGAAGTTCCACTTCATCAACTCTTTATTCGTCTCCGCCGCTAAAGCCCACGATGATGCTCTATGCGATGACCTCCTTATCTCAGGAGACAAGTACGGCCTGCTCCGGCGATTCCTCTTCGGGAACTCACACTTGAACGTTGACTGATTCGTTGAAGGCAAAACCGCGGCAAATCTCGCCGGAGAAGTCTCCCCGTTCGGATACCAGCAAGTGAAATTCTCATTCGATGTCACCGGAGTAGCGTCAGCGACGATTACTAGAACCTCCCAATCAGGGAACAAAATGGAGACAGAATCAACATATGAGTAATCCAGCACAGAATCGTTACGATATCGATCAGGGAGCTCCTCCTGAATAGCGTGAACCGAAGAACCGCCATGTCTGACCAAAGGATTGAAGAGGTCGGAAACGTAGACAGGGCTTCCAGTGGAGTAGAGACAGAAAGAAACGAATATGAAAACGGAAATGAAGACAGTGAGAGTCGTCATGGATGCGCTACGACGCATGGTTTCCGGTAGAAGATTGATAATCGGAGAGAGTGGAGTTCTGCCTCCGGCGCCGCCGTGGAGGACTGAATAGGTGGAAGGAGACTTCATGACTTGACCTTTAAGAGCAGCCAGTCCAGAAAGACGTAACGTGACGAGCATGAAATATATGAAGTAAACGAGTCAGGAGTGTTTGGGTACAGGATTGAACTGGTTCATGACGTGGATAAGAAAGATTGAGAAGAGAGATGCTTACGTGGATTTCAGGAAACTACAAAATACCAATAAATAAATAATCATATATTACTTTTTTTTTGTCAACTATATATATATATATATAGGCGGCTATACTTGTTTTTAGTTATGAAATTATTTGTAAAGCACACTATAAATACCCTTTAATTAATGTTAATAAATTTTTAATTTTTCCAAAGGTAAGGTCGGGATCCAGTTACCTATAGTTCTAACTCGATTTATGTTATATATGGTCTATCAGAAATATTGTCTCGATTTGGTTGAAGTAAAACAGCGTATTATTAGACCTTTTCAGATTTCGTATTTCTACGAAACTCTTATCGGGTGTTCGGGTGTCGCTGTTGCTGGTTTAATCTTTTAAAACCGAATATACATATATATATAGATAGATAGATAGATAGATAGAAAGATATCTTAGGCTTTACAACATGACAAAGTTGACAACTACAATTAGTTAATAGGATGTTTTGTGTGTGTTAATTTATACTTCTCAACAAAAAAGAATGGGAAAGAAATTAAGACATAATGCCCACTAATTGGCCTATCATCCAAATGGCAAGATTGGAATTAACATTTATTTTATATATTAAACATGATAATATTATATTTTATATGATAAATTGGATTAAATAATATATTTATTTTGCAATTTCTCCTAAATAAATATCAAAAAGTAATTTTAAATATATATATAATTACAAAAATTTAAAATACCCATTTTGTCCAAATTATGATTTATAAGGTCGAGCAGATGATAGTGTGATGATTGAGACAAGGCTGGGTTCAATTTAATGTGCTGTTAGGATAAGGATATATGTCGCTGTCCGCTGTCGTATTGCGACATCAGTTCCGTAAGCTTGTTGTCTTGTTCATGACGGGTTCGGGCCGGGGAGGGAGGGAAGTCAATTTTGGTTGCTTTCGAAATTTATCTATTATAATATATATTTGTGTGAGTGTGAATTAATAAAAATTAAAAATTATTTTGTAAAATAATGGAATGGGTAGTTATGAATGGAAGGGTTGTGTGATAGATAGAGTGCATCTAAAGGATAGGTATCTCTCCAAACTTGTGGGGATAGGAAACGAATATCCAAAGTAACAACCTATAAGACTCTGTTCAACTTCCATTGCACACAAACTCGTATGCTTCCATATGCATAATTTAATAAATTAACAATTTAAATAGTATATATTTTAATTTTTAATACGTGTTTTAAGTAATATATGGTACAAACATTATTACGTACCTAAGACTATATATGAAACGATTAAAAGCGAAAGAAATACGGAATGTCTGATTTCGGTTTCATCTATGATTCAGATGCCGTTTTTGAGCTCCGAACGAACATGAATCTCCCAAGATCTTTATGGAAAATGTTTCTCAATACGAGATTTAGGCCTTTCTATAATTTTCTTAAAACGTAAGTTTTCTTAATAGGTTAGAGAATCCTTATGCTCATGATTGATACGAGTAATTATAGAAGATCGTAACCTTTATATATATCTTTCATATCATGCTTTCTTATCATAAAGTCGATATGGTTTCGGTCCACACTAATTGAGATTCATTTTTTACCCAAAATTTGACCTATTGATTTAAATCATTTATTGAGTCCCTTTATTGTTTTTATTTGGATCAAATAACGTAATTTCACCGGTAATTTATTGAAAAATCTAAAAATATAATTAATAATTGTCCAACTTTATAAGAAAGAACAAAATTGTCCAATTTTTTAAATAATCATTTTTAAAAAATTATTAAGCGAATTTATCAAATTATTATATGTTAAAATGAAATTATATTGAAATCCCAATGCGCAAGTGAGTTGGTAAGGGGCTCTCCTGGCTTAAGTGAGGTCACAGATTTGAATCCCCCTCATATGTGCATCCGTTTAAAACTTGAAGCTAGAGCTTTGCCTCCTGCAAGGGACTTACCAGGCTCGAGCGGGGATTAATCTAAGTGTAGATGACTTAAATGTGCCTTTCTATAATTAAGATCTTTCTAGGATAGCTCGTGGGCAACAAAAAAAGAATTGATAATTTAATAAGTATATATACGTTTGTGCGTGCGCACGTGCGTGTATCCCTTAATTGATTCGAAAGTTATCACATGGACGTGACTTTTTGATTCATGTTTTTTAAGCTTATATACTTCCATGCATCAAAGCTTGATGATGAAGTAGCGATCTTGGGCTCAAATCTTAAGTTGAATCCCAACTAGTTTAATTTAATTTAATTTAATTTTTGGATTCTGGTGTACGTGCCGCCAATGGAATACCATTGTCAAAAGGACCAACATTGAGTTTCGCGCCAACGGCATCCTTCTTCTTCATTCCATTTCGGTTATGCAAAAGGTTGATAACTTTTTCGACTTATCGAGGATCAAGATCGAAACTTTACGGGTTTAGTCCATTGCCCATTTGCACAATTGGTAAGTTTTCAGCTTTTATATATGATTTGTGAAGTGGGTACGCTTCAAAGATGATTCCCAACAATCCCTTTTACTGTTCTGTGTTTCTATCTTGTTCTTCCCTTTTCGTTGTCAGTGATAATAATAGTAAATTGCCTTACCAGTGATTTTCTTTAATTTGGGTTTCATTCTGTTATCTTTTACAGTCTTGGTTTTGTTTTCTTGGCTTAGGGTTTTCAGATATTTGAGGTTCTTGGGTTTTACTGTGAGTTGGATTTTAAAGGACGGGACGGTGTAGGTTGTTTGTGTTTCTGTTTTGTCTGCTATTGGGTGTGGTGGAGTTGGCAAAGAACAGAACGAGAGCTGGGTTTCATTGCCTCAAGAGTTAAGGGTTTGAATTGTTCTTAAGGAACTTGAATTTTGTTTTTATTTATATGAAATTTGGTTCTTGAATCGTTTCTACTTAGTATAAAGATAAATTGATTTGTTTCTTAAGTAGTTTAATCTTAACATTGTTTCATGATTCTGTAATTGGTAAGCCTATCAGTGATATTGTTGATGCTGCTTGATTACTTAGAAGCACATTCTCGTACCTCAGGCTCTAATAACAGTCGAACAATCCGAAATCCGATTGATTTGAGGATCAAAATGATATTATTTTGTTTGAACTAGCACAGGTCTTTTGGGCTAGGACATACTGACTCTCTTTAAGTTAAAACCTGATCTGAAACTCAATCAACTCATCGAATCAGGCTGAGTCAAGCTGAGCCATTTTTTCCATTCCCAATTCCTTCCCTTTCACTGCTTTTATTGCCCCCTTTTGTGGTTCTTTCTTGCTTCTTGGTTTCTCGTATCAACTTTCCCTGAGCCCGGAAAAAAGATTGAAACTTTCTTTCTATTCCTGCATAGAATTCATCCGAAAGAGAATCAATACAACTCCTGCTAGTGATGGAAGGATGGAGCTCCAAACCTTAAAATGTTCACTTTAGCTGCGCTAAAGACTGCAAGCAGGGACTTCAGACCTGATTCCATGATTGGAGACGGAGGATCTGGAAGAGTTTTCAAGGTTTGGGTTGATGAGAAAACCTACCGTGCCGTCGGAGGTTGGTAGTGGAGTGGCTATGATGGTGAAAAAGTCCATACCTGATAGTGATCAAGGACTCTGGAAATGGCAGGTATCTTTCTTTCCCATAATTAGCAACTAAAGGACATGGAAAGTTTAGTTGTCTGTCACTTCCATGTTCATAACTTACATGGAATCTGATTCTTGTTCATTGATATTTAGAGGCAGATGTGAAGTCTCTTGGAAACATTTTCTCACCTAAACCTGGTGAAACTGTTAAGATATTGCTGGGAAGATAACCGGTTCCTCTTGTATAATGGCCCCTTCAATCGAGCTTCAACTATTCAATAAAACACCATTTTATCAACAGTTTCGAATCATCGTGTGTCAGTTCAAGTCGTTAAGTTCGAACTCAAACTCGTCTGAAGCCTGAAAATTTTATCTTTTTAAGTTCGAATCTAATCTAAATTCTGATCAAATTAAATTTTGCTCATTGATTTTAAGTCGGGTCAAACCAATCCGGAACTGTTTTGCCTTCTCTATTGTGATGTTTAATAAGACCCTGTGTTGATTTGCAGGATTATAAGCCAAGTCAGATTTTGGGCTTGCCAACCTATGTCCAGAGAATGGCAACTCCCATGTCACAACTCAACCCAAGAGCTCCTATGACTATGCAGCCCCAGAGTATGTTGCTACAGGTAAATTTCTCATATTCACAGTTGCTTATAATAGTACGAGAGATGATAAAAAGATTTAGGAGAGTTAAGGTTCAAGATCGGTTTAATCGAATTCCGGTGTTTGGATCTAATTGAAATTATAGGACATAAGGACAATATCTTATATCCTCTAATAGTCGAGCTCATCTTATGTTGTTGAGAACCCAACCCAAAACTTAAAGGACAATATCCTACTAAGTGTTTATGTTGTTTGGTGTATGACCCAAAACTTGAAGGACAGTATGCTCATCTTATGTTGTTTAGAACCCAACCCAAAACTTAAAGGACAATATCCTACTAAGTGTTTACGTTGTTTGGTGTATGACCCAAACTTGAAGGACAATATGTTGCCAAGTGTTCGGTTCTAAGTAGTTGAACTCATCTTATATTGTTTGGACTTCGACCCAAAACTTAAAAGGCTAACACTCTACTAAGGGTTCAGTTCGACTAGCCGAGTTCATCTAATGTTATTTGGAGCCCGACCCAAAAACCAACTTTTGTTATGAACAATCTACAAGATAGTAATGCCACAAACCGAAACTCTGAAGAAGTCGAAAGCTCAAAACGCCAAGAAATCACAGAAAACCATTGCATCTTCATTCTAATTGTGCTGGTAACTTGAAAGTTGCCCAAGCCCATCCTTCTTTTGTTAGGCCCCTTTTATACTTTGATTACGGTCCAATTCGGTACAAAATTTTGATTTTGGATCTGAATTTAACCCATCGAGTTATCAATTCCCACGTAAATAAACAAATGTTTGAAATCATGTTCTATCTTCTTCCTTGAAAGCTAATTTTTCATAAAAGATGTACTCATGTATTATAATATATTAACTTCAAGATTGCACATTCAAAGGTTTACATTGAAAAGGAAAGCTAAAAAGATAAGAAGAAACCCTAAAATCATATCCAGAAACAGAACAAGGTTCTGAAATTTTAATGATATGGCTCTGACTTCAAAGTACAATAATACTATGACTCGCCTGTGTCAGGTAGATCATTATAGTCATTCAAGTTTCAAACCCTAAAGTGAACAAACTCCCATTTTTCTAGGCAAAAGCAGCCTGACAAGTGACACACCAGCCTCTATCTTTTCTCCTCTTCTGTGGCTGTGAGTTTTGCTTCAGGAATCAGCATTTTCTGTTTCTGAGTTTAGTGGCACTCCAAAGTGCTTGCCCCCACTTGCCTTAACCTACTCCGTCTGGTCCATACCAATTTAACAAACACCTCATCGACATTCTCACCTGTCTCTTTCTCCTTATTCCTAACCACTTAGTATTAGTAATTTCCAAAAGAAACCCTAATCGAGACCTGTTGACATGCACCTTTAATATCAAAAAGAGACTAGTCTAGGTGTGTATGTTGATCGTTGAATAGTATTAAGCCCATGCTTCCACACGTGAATGCCCAATTTGACCAAATTTGATGAGTGATCTTTGATTCTAAAAGATGAACTAAATCCCAAAGTTAGCCAAATCATCCCACATGATGCACGCTCATGGCTGACTATGTCTTTAGCTGCAAAAGCCAATTGATGCGGTCTCTTTTCAGTGGTGGTGGTGGGGGGTAGTAGGTGACTATCCGTTTAGGTGCAGAAACATGGGACTCAATGGCCAGCACTCCAATCGGCGCATTCCACTACGAATCATTACATCATGATGAAGAATCAGCCACTTTACTGTCCATCTGATGCGATCTCATCTTCAACTTCGGGTGCTTTTCGTTGACCATTTTCTTTTTAAGCCTTTTTAAAAATATCTTTACATAAAAAGCTTATTTTTAATATTTTTAAATATAACTATAAAAATATATCTTTTATCAAAAAACAAAATGTTATTAACAAATTAAAAAATACCTATTAAATTCTTACTATTAAAATTGTAATAAAAAATAATAAGCAATTTTCTTTACTACAAAAGCGTTTTTTTAAGAAAAATAGGTGTTTAGCTATAAAATAAAAAACCACTTCTTTAATGAATATGGCTTTTTTGAAAGCCAAATTATAACTTTTTAAGAAGCTCAAATTTAGAGCTTCACAGAAAAGTCTTTCAAATGACTTTTTTAGGTAAATTTTTCATATCAATTAATGAGCTTATTTTTTAGTCCGTTTTGTCCTTATGTTTTACACATAATTTCTATAATACCCATAAATTCATCTTCGCGTTTATCTTGCAAATTCATCT
>JAOQMP010000006.1:380905-395231 GCA_027563575.1 Erythroxylum pedicellare
AAAAATATCTATTAGTATTTGTCTTTTTAAAAATAATATAATATTAAAAAATTTAAAATTTAATATAACATTAATTTTATTTTTAAAAATGTTGAAAATTTAAAATCTCATTCAACTTTTTATAAAAATATTAAAAGTCAAAATTTTAAAATTATATTTCGACCACAACCTCGAAAGTTGGAAAACAAAGGTACCAAGAGGAACGCTGCAAACGTGTGATATTACTAATTTAACCTTTACTTTATTCGCTTAAGATTAAGCCGCATAAGTTAATAATACAGCTGGCGAGGTGGGCCAGGTGAAGGGCTTTTAGGTAAAATGACAGTATCGCCTCCCGCATTGACCGAATAGGTATAAATTCAGGATCTGTGGGCTCTTCTCGTCATCATTTCTTACTATACAGAGTGCAACTGTTCATCATTCGATCGCTCTCAGTTTAATTAATCCGGACTCCTTTTTAATAATATCTCTTGTTCCTTTCACGTTAGTGATCGGTGACGCTCGTCGGAGTTCCTGCAATGACTTCTCCGTGCCGGACATTAGAGCTTAAGATCTTCGCGATTCTTTTGTTGCAGGTAAGATCATTTTCTTTGTTCTTCTGTTTTTGTTCTCTGAGTGATAGCTGTTCAGTTTGTTCTTATCAAGCAGTACCAATCACGAAGTCTTTTCCTGTCGAGATTTGTGGAATATATTCTCTCCGTGATCTTCGTTTTCTCTTTTTGTCTGTTTGGCCGGTGGATGTTCATTGATGTATAAGTCTGATTCTCGATATATTAACTCCACTGTTTTTTTTGCGTTTGGTTGTTGAGAAAGTTCAGGAAAGTGTAGGGAAAATCTTTGCGAAATTTTCTGGCCTTTGATTCTTGAAGAACTACTAATTTTAGAGTTCAACGCATGAGTAAAGGAGGAAAGAATATAGGAGTCACATTCTTCACTTTACGAATCTTCTTCATCTTTTATTATTTCTTGCTTCATCATGCTCTTTTGTTTTGTGTAATAATAAATTAATAATCATCATTACTCTTAATAATCTTCTTTATTGCTTTTTTTTTTCCCTTCCTTTTTTACTCTCCGACAAGCTTCTTCGGTATAATCCTATTATCTGTCCGTTTACATCTATAATTCCTTTTTTTCAAGCTTTTTTGCCAGTGAAAAATATACATTCTAGAACACAGGAGTCACGTCACGAAATTCCAAATGACTGACATGTCCTCAATTCCGCGCGATGAATAATTTTTTAAAGTTAAAATCCGACAAAGCAACCGAAAGAACAAAGAGAGGGTAGTCTGGGAAGTAAATGCAAGTTTCCCTTTCGTAGGTACCCACCCACTATGCGTGCGTGTAGGCACTCACGTAGCGGGCAATTTAGACTTTAGAGAGTACCAAAAGCGCGCATATCCCTCCAGTCGTAGTATCTGTATTTAATGGAAGAATCTTTGTACTGGTTCAGTCCGCTCTGTGGGCGACGTAACCATCAACCCCCATCCACCATCTTCATTAATTCATTCGCACTTGGGCATTACTCCCTCGATTTCGGTACCTTCTTCTCGCTTTATTTATAGAATCGCAGACGCAGGGTCACATTTGCAGTTGCGAGTCACTTGCTATCATGGAGCTGTCATGGAGGAGGAGGAGGAAGACGAGGATAGATGTTCTGTCATGGTTTTCTCTGTTGCAGGCAAGATAGCTCTTCGCATTCTATGGCGACGCCTCTCTCTAACAATCTATGTTCATCGAGCATTCCCTGCTCCCCATTTTTTCTCTGTTGTTTGTCAATATTTTTTTATCTGTTTATGTATTCAAATTTTAGTAATTGAATTCCATGAGCGTCAGTCTATGAGCTACTTGAAGGCTAAAAACGAAACGAGCATAGCAGACTTGTTTTCTTAAGCTTCATTTTGTTTTCTCCTCAGTCTCTATAATTTGAGATGTCTGATGGACATCCAAAAAAAATGCATATCTAATTCTTGACTTTCTTTATATCGACTGTTATCTAAAACACAGAAAATTTTAGCGCCAAGTATGTACTAGTTAATTGACTAGATTGTTCTTTTGGTTGGATATTGTTGATATTGTTGAAGTTTGATTACTTTCTATGTGCAGGTATTGTTCCTTGTATCTTTAGCTTCCGCGGAGAGGCCCGGCACTCGATTGCTTTTGGCAGACAACGACACTTCTGGGTAGAGCATGCTGCCTCTGTTTCTCTTTTATTCTTTTATGTGTTGTTGATAGCTTAAAAGACGCAAGCTCAACTAAATTTATATAAATCGTTTGCCATATTAGTTCTTAATTATTTCCCCTCCATCTGATTCTTTAGGACGAGGCATTCTGAAGGATATTGTTCAATGTATAGCATCTGTGGTAAACGAGATGATGGAAAACCATTGAACTGTCCATATAGTGGCCCTGCTATAAAGGTATGAACTTTGGGAGAGTTTATAGTCCTTTTATCTTTTCCTTTTCGCCTGCAATGTATTCTCATCATGAAATTCTTCCGGGCTTTCTCTTGCGATGAGCTCTGTACTCGTAAAGTTCATTTAGTAGGCTCGTCGTCCGTTAATTCCATGCTCTCGTCTGTGCATGAATTGTTCTTAACTGTTTTTTGTGCGATATAGCGGACATGCTTTCTATTTGTTTCTCCTTATTTTTCATAAACAGGATATAAACGCTTGAGCTTGGTCAGTTTTAAGTTGCAATCTTCTAAGTAGCAACTTTTTTTTTCCATGCTTCTCAGCCAGATGCTCTGCTTTCACAAAAAATTCAAAGTTTGTGCCCAACCATTACTGGCAATGTCTGTTGCACAGAAACTCAATTTGATAACCTTCGGTCAAATGTCCAGCAAGTAAGTTTTCCATGAAGTTGCTCTTGTTCTCTGACGTTGAAGTAAGTTTTCCATGAAGTTGCTCTTGTTCTCTGACGTTGCTTTAATTTTAATATATATATATGTATTTGTTTCACAGGCAATTCCTTTCCTTGTTGGCTGTCCATCATGCTTAAGAAACTTCTTGAATCTGTTTTGTGAGCTCTCCTGCTCTCCAAATCAGAGTTTGTTTATCAACGTGACTTCCATTTCCCAGGTCAGAGCCTAATCCTGTCACTGCAATTGTAACTTTATTGCAATGACGTACACTTTGAATTATTGAGTTTATTTACAGTGGTAGTTTCTGCATTTCATGGAGACAGTTGCAGTGTTGCTTAATGCTGACGAGTTTGAATATGTAAAATTTCACTTTTGGTATCATATTTTCTTTTCAGGTTCAAAGCAATTCGACTGTGGATGGAATTGATTTTTATGTAACTGATGCTTTTGGTGAAGGGTTATATGACTCTTGCAAGGATGTAAAGTTCGGGACCATGAATACCAGGGCTCTCAACTTTATTGGTGCAGGTGCTCAAAATTTTAGAGGTAAACCCTACTTCTAAAATCTTGCTGTCTCTCTTGTGCACGTGAGACAGGGGTACAAGTGTATGCATTGCAAGAACAAATGCTTGTGCACACCGAACTACACACTCACACCTTATTCCTCAGTTCTGTTAATTCTTTTTGGTGAAAACCCATGTGGATGCTTATTCAATCATGAAGGATATTTTCTCTGATAATTTGAACTAATATAAGAATCGTTCATGATAAGACAACTTGTCAAGTGATAAAATCCTCAATATTAACTCCATCAATTATGAATGCGATTCTCTGGCCAGCAGATAATCCGTTACTTAGGAGAATATTCTAGTCGGGAGTTTTACTTTTCAGAGGCCTGCATGGCAAGTTTCTTTATATAGCTTGAACATATGTTTGATTGCTTGACCACTTGACAAAATCAGCTGTATTTCATTTTACATATTAGTTGCTCTTTCATATGCTGATTGCATGTGTAACTGTCCCTTTTGTTTTAGTAATTTTGAGTGATTATCCCATGATTACTTCTTGCAGATTGGTTTGCATTTATTGGAAGGCGAGCTGCTCCAAATCTGCCAGGCTCACCTTATGCCATGGCATTCAAGTCTACTGCTCCCGAGTCATCTGGAATGAGACCAATGAATGTAACTGCCTATTCCTGCTCTGATTTTTCGCTTGGCTGCTCTTGTGGTGATTGCCCTTCATCTTCTGCATGTACAAATAAAGCCCCATCTACAGAGCATGCAGGGGGTTCCTGTCGAGTGAGAATTGGATCTCTCAAGGTGAGGGTGATGAATTAGAGGAATTTTAGTATACAGTTATATCAAATAATCTGTACTGATTGGGTAAGCATACCGGGTGAATATGCATCTTTGCATTGTTAATACTTCTATTATTATGTGGTTTACTTATTGCAGATATCATATCAAATCTTGATCACTGCAGGCCAAATGCATCGACTTTGCCCTCACAATCCTCTACATTGTATTGATTTCCATGTTTCTTGGTTGGGGTCTCTTTCAACGAAAAAGAGAAAGGAAACAAAGTTCTACGATGAAGCCATTATCAAACAACATTGATGCAAGTGAAATCCATTCCAGTATTGGGCATAAGAGTCTCTCTCTGCAGGTACTGATTATAATTGATAAAGTGCAAAGAAAATTACAGTGATTGAATTTGTTTTTTGTTTTCCATTTTTGAAACCTTTGCATTTGGTTTATAACTGAAAATGTAGGTTCACAAGTGCTTGTTATATTGTTTCCTCTGTTAACAAGATTGAAATATTCTCCTATTGTGGTTTTTGTTTCCTACCCTTCTTTTGATAATTATCAGGTACATGAAAATCCTCTTCCAATTGGAAACATGGTTCAGCTCTCAGTTGTACAAGGATATATGTCAAAGTTTTACAGGTCTGTCCTGAAGTCATCATTGTTTGGATCAGTCTGAGTGTTTGGTGAATCACCTTTTTGGTTTCTTTATGTGCAGGAGATATGGAACATGGGTTGCTAGGAATCCAATCCTTGTATTAAGCTTGTCGTTGGCTGCAGTTCTTCTACTATGTTTAGGTCTTATTCGTTTCAAGGTGGAGACAAGGCCTCAGAAGGTATCATTTGACACCTGAATTACGTTTCAGCAATATGGGCTTTAAGAACATATTCTGTTGGTTTATGCTATTTATTTTCTATTGTTTAAATTACCATTGGGTATTATTGTGGTATTTTTTCTTATTTTATTTCTTACAAGTCTTTTAAATGCTAATAAACATAACGTTTTAGCTATGGGTAGGGCCAGGGAGTAGAGCTGCTGAAGAAAAACAATTTTTTGACAGCCATCTAGCCCCTTTCTACAGAATTGAGCAGGTTCTGCAGCTTTTTCACTCATGTTATTATTATATATTTGTATCTTTATTTTTTCCATGTCATGATTTTGTGTTGGCTAGACATTGCTTCTCTTATAAAGACAGTTTGTAGACTAAGAAATAGAACATTGGAAGCTTTACGAAGGCTACACATCCTTTCTGTTCGTTACTATGACAACTTTGGTTTCTTAGTATTCTTTTATCTGAAGTAGTCAAATTTAAATATAGGAAAGAGGAAAGCAATAGAATGACTTAGCGGTTAATACTGCAACACCCTCCTAATTGTTGCAATTTGCTTTTGAATTTTCTTACAGCGAAGTAAAGAAATCAATTGTAATAAGCCTTTTGTCTGCACTTTTTTCTTAAGCTCGTGAGTAGTGTTTGGACGTTAACAAATATACATCGACATATTTTGGTTGCTTTTGTTGCATCCACTTTTAGGCCATTATATTTTGTTACATAGATGATTACCTACTGATTTGACCTAGCTCAATTGTTTCCCTCATACATTATTATTAGTGGAACTAATATTAACTTTTGTCCAGTTGATTATAGCAACTGTTCCAGATGGGGACGGGAATTCGCCAAGTATTATGACAGAAGACAATGTTAAGTTACTCTTTGACGTACAAAGGAAGGTACTCGTGATGTTCTAAGCCTTTCCTGAAATATTTGTTGTATGTCCAATATGTTTTTCATGTTAACTAGGAACTTCTATTTATTGCATTTTAAGTTTATCCTTTTCCTTCTTTAATGAGATACGGCTTGGAATTTTCATTTAAACAGTATTCGTTTTTGACAGGTTGATGGAATCCGTGCAAATTATTCTGGTTCAATGATAGCTTTGACTGATATTTGCTTGAAACCACTTGACCAAAATTGCGGAACCCAAAGTATTCTGCAGGTTGTTTGTTGCTCGCTTGTATTTGGGTACACGTCATACGATTCAGCTGTATTAGAGTTAATATATGATTCATTTCTGGGTGATTTCTAAGTTTTTTCTTGATCCATTCTTTATTTTTGCTCTTAGTAAGCATGCATATGTTAGGCACATTTGTCGGACACCTACTGACATGCGGTGGACACATGTCCGTACGTGTTAGAATTAAAAAATAATTTTGGCCGACTAGGACACGACTCGAGCACGTCTAGAGACCGCTCGGACACGACTTAAAGTAATATATGCTCCATATTTTTTGAGGGAGGCTCATAAAGTACCGAATATGTATGAATTATCTAGTTGTCGGAAGTCTTGAAACACATCAATCAATATATATTATATTATGAATTCTGAATTTTTTTCAAAATTCTAAATTTTATAATATATATATATGCCGTGTCCGTGTCCACCAAATTTTAGAAGTTGGTGTGTCTCTGTGTTCGTGTCCGTGTCCGTGTCGTGTCATGTGTCCGTGTCCGTATCCGTGCTTCTTAGGTTGTTGATCACTGAATTGTTACCTAGTCAATTAAATGCCTTTATTTTCTTGCATCATATTTTTATTCTATATCTTCGAAATGCCTTAGATTCAGGGCCATGGACCTGTTTAAATTGTGACTGACATAACTGACATCTCTCTCTGTCTCTCTCTGTGGTTCATAGTATTTCCAAATGAATCCTCAAAATTATGAGAACAATGGGGGACTAGACCACGTGAAGTATTGTCTAGAGGTATGTTTCTTGATCCTTTTATGGTCTCAAACTGGAATTGCTAGTGTTATAGGTTATCAAGCTTGACACGCAACTGTTTTTTTTCAACTTAATATTCTGGTTAGGCCTGGCTGCAAACAAGCTACTGCACATGTATATAAGGTTGATTGCTACTGTGATGCAAATGCATATTTTGATTGAACTTGGTTATTGATCTTTAAAGTTATTCAGACATTCAAATTATTGATGTTGCTGGATTTCCAATATTGATATGAGAAGTGGATCTCATATTTAGTCAAATAAAATGTCCTGGTGGCATTGACGGCTATTGTTATTCTTGTGACAAATCTCCCCCACCACCATGCATTCCTTTTTTTATAAAATGGGCTGCCAGAGTAATCATGGGTATTATTGCAGCATTATACCTCTGCGGAATCATGTCTTGGTGCCTTCAAAGGCCCTTTGGATCCTAGCACTGCCTTGGGAGGTTTCTCAGTGAACAATTACTCAGAGGTACCTTTTGATTTTCCAAATACCAGAATATTTGTTAATATAGATCGTGTAATGCTGAGATAGTTTCTGTAACAGGCCTCTGCATTTGTAATCACCTATCCAGTAAATAATGTGATGGATGGGGAAGGAAATGGAACTGCTAAAGCGGTTGCTTGGGAGAAGGCCTTTATCCAGTTGGCTAAGGTATGCTCGTCCTCACTAATTCTTAGGCGCTCAATTTGATCTACATTTGTAAACTTTTTAATTTTGGAGTTGGTTTAAAGATAATGTTTGATTACTAACAGGTTCATTGCGAATATTCCAACTTCTAACTAATTAACGTGTCCACAGATCAACATGTTACTTTATCATTATCAACTTGCTCTTTTATGTTGCAGGATGAATTATTGCCAATGGTGTTATCTAAAAATCTCACACTTTCATTTTCTTCGGAAAGCTCAATAGAGGAAGAATTAAAAAGAGAAAGCACCGCTGATGTCATAACAATATTGGTGATCTTTTTTTCTCTTCTATTTTTGCAACGTACGTAGACATGAATTTTTCTTCGAAATCAGCTACTATAATAAGACCATTAGTCAGTGGAGTGATAGCTGTCCTGGATGTGCAATAAAAAAGTTTCACTTTTGAGAGCCGGAAAAAAATTTGTACATACACATCTAAGTTCCTAAAACACTACTTTCTGAGGCAAAATTATAAGTTGTAGAAATATTGTTCAATGATTTTGGAAACGATAAGTTTATAAAATCATATTTCTAAATTTTAATATGGAGTCTAGTATTTCTTCTAATTTTGCAAATGCCACCGTTTACTTATGTAATTACTCCCTACCACCTGCTTTGTTTCAGATAAGCTATGTTGTTATGTTTGCCTACATATCCCTTACACTGGGTGATCCTCCTCGTTTATCTTCTTTTTACATTTCGTCCAAGGTATCTTCTACTCGTTGCTTTCAACTCCGCCTTTCAGTTGATAGGACATGTTGTCTTAAACACTTCCCTCTGATTGTAGCAGTCATCTGTATAACATATCTATTGAAATTTCAGGTGCTGCTGGGTCTCTGTGGAGTTGTGCTTGTTATGCTTTCTGTTCTGGGATCTGTAGGGTTTTTCAGTGCTATTGGAGTAAAATCTACACTAATTATCATGGAAGTCATTCCTTTTCTTGTATTGGCTGTAAGTTTGTTCTTCCATTCTGACTTAAAGATGATCAAGCTTGTGTATCATTTCTATTATTGAGGACAAAATTATCATAGTGAATTCTCGTCGCTGTACATATTGGCTAAGGAAATTGGTTTAGTGTTAAGAAAGCTAGAATTAGCAGCACCATTCACATGCTTTTGCTGAAATTTCATTTGTTAGTTTGTTGTCCATGCTGTTAATACTTCAAAATCTAATCCTCGTGCCTTCATTTTGACAATTTACTGTGCTTTATAGCAGACATTGTGATATTTGACTTCTTATGTGTGTTATAGAATCTCTTTAATTGTCAAGATTGATGCTGTTTGTCATATCAGGTTGGAGTCGACAACATGTGCATATTGGTGCATGCTGTTAAGCGACAACCATTGGAGTTGCCTCTAGAAGGGAGAATAAGCAACGCCCTTGTGGAAGTTGGACCATCCATAACACTGGCAAGTCTATCGGAGGTTTTAGCATTTGCAGTTGGAAGTTTTATTCCCATGCCAGCATGCCGTGTGTTCTCAATGTTTGCTGGTCAGAATTTTATACATTTTCCCAAAATAAAAATGAGTATTCTTTATTTCACTCTTTCCAAATTGTCACACCATTCTATGCCTTGGTTTGTTGCAGCACTGGCTGTTCTGTTAGACTTCCTCCTACAAGTTACAGCTTTTGTTGCATTAATAGTTTTTGACTTCTTGAGGGCAGAGGATAAGAGGGTTGATTGCTTTCCATGTCTAAAGGTTACTTCAACAAGCACGGATTCTGATAAAGGTATAGCTATACTTCCCTAGTTTTATTGTCTTGATTCTTTAAATGCTTGATAATCTATTTTGTCAACTAAACTATTAATCAATTCTGATTGGAAATATTTAATGTGAAACTAGGCACTTCTGGGAAAAGACCTGGATTACTGGCTCGTTATATGAAGGTTTCAAATCCTATCCTTAACTGAACCCCTGTGATGCAAAACGTAGTTGATTGTGTAGTAAAGATAATCGCGTAGCAAAAACCTAAAGATTTTCTCTCGAGAGTGATAATGCACTCATATATGATTCTCTCTACTTTTCTTGATTGCAGTCTTCTTTTCCAATATCATTGTATTTCTAATCATGTTGGCATTTATTTTTGTTTCTTAGGAGGTTCACGCTCCGATACTTGGTCTTTGGGGGGTTAAGATAGTAGTCATTGCCATCTTTGTCGCATTTGCATTGGCTTGCACAGTGAGTTGCTGAGTGTTTTCTCACTTTTATCTCTGGAATACTTTTTGCACGTCCTGAAGTTGCAATTTTTGAATTTCTGTGGTACATGCAGGCACTAACCACTAGGGTCGAACCTGGTTTGGAACAACAAATAGTTCTTCCAAAGGACTCTTATCTTCAGGTCCATTTTCCATAACATTTTGTAGCAGTGTTTGTAAGATATGTGATGCGTATCTACAAAGATGAGCCTGAATGTTTATTTGTTGTCCAGAGCTATTTTAAGGATCTAGCAGAGTACCTCAGAATTGGTCCCCCATTATATTTTGTCGTGAAGAACTACAACTACAGGTGATTCCTTGCTCTTTTGGCGTGTCATTTTATATTTTCAAATAATATTATATTAAGCTCGATATTTGTCGCTCTCTGCATCAAATGGTAAAGGATTTCTAACTATCTAGGATCTTCAAGTTATGTTTTTGCCCCATAAGCCATAATGTTGATTTATGTTTTTTTTTTTTAACGTTTAAATTGATGTGTACTGTACTCTGCAGCTCAGAATCAAGGCAGACAAATCAGTTGTGCTCCATTAGCCGATGTAATTCAGACTCGCTTTTGAACGAGGTAAGGTGCACATCTGCTTTATAATTCGTCATCTTTTATGCCGAAACATTCACTATGACCCATTAAATAGTGCCGACCTGACCTTAGAAATTTGGTTCTGTTATAAACAAATTTTTCCTTCTCATTCTTCATTGCTTTTTTGCTATTTTGTTTTTCTTTGCCCATTTGAATGCATAAAACCACGTTTTTAAATGTATTGCCTCTTTGTTTCCTTTAATATGCTTAGTCCGCCTATGCATTGGATACCTAAAAGAAAATATCGAATTATGGTTCATGGAAGAATCTTGTAGGGATTCAATGCATTACCTTCTGAATATCCTTCGTCACCTTGGTGCTGAGCAATATAAGTCTCTTTGCTAATCTATACTTCTTTGACTATAATTTTTTCTTCTTTTGCTTCTTGTAGATTGCGAGAGCATCCTTGTCTCCCAAATCCAGCTATATTGCTAAACCAGCTGCTTCATGGCTTGATGATTTTCTTGTATGGATGTCACCAGAGGCTTTTGGCTGTTGCCGGAAGTTCACAAATGGAACTTACTGTCCTCCCAATGATCAGGTGCTTAAATAATAATTCTTGAAGCCTATCCTTCTACGATGTTGTTCACATTATTAGTACATATTCTTTATAGAATTACCTTCTCACTTTCAAGTGATAACGTTATAACTTGATTTCTATCTTATCTATTGGGGATTACAAGAACTGAAATTGTGAATTATGTATAAGGCATCAAATGCACTGGAATTGGTTTGGCTTCCTTTAGTTTCTTTTTATATCTTGAACTTACATAAATCAGAATCTTGGAATAGACTTGTAGTTTTAACAGCTATTATTCAGTTTCAGTCTGACACGCATATTGCACTAATAACTCAAGTAAATTATAGCACGGCCAACTGCATACTGCTTTTCTCTCATTGCTTGTTTTTGACAGAGGTTCCCATTTAGGGACACTGATTAGGGTGATTGTGTTTGTTAGATTATGGGGTTGCATCCTTTTCATTTCACTATTCTTCTGATGTATGCTGGTTATACTTTTATTGCCCACTTTGAACATATTACAAGTTTGATCAGATTTTTGTCTTGTGTTCAGCCTCCTTGCTGCCCCTCTGGTAATTCTTGTGGGCTTGGTGGAGAATGCAAAGATTGTACCACGGTAATATATCTACTTACAATTCATACAAGTTGTCTGATTGATTGGTTCAAATGAAGGAAGTGGCTTCTAGCACTTACTCCTGATGAGAGTGAAATACCACAAAATTTTGTGATTTTTCAGTGCTTCCTTCAGTCAGAATTGGATAATGGTCGTCCATCTACTACACAATTTAAGGAGAAACTCCCATGGTTCCTTAGTGCTCTGCCCTCTTCTGACTGTGCAAAAGGTGGCCATGGTGCTTACACCACCAGCGTGGACTTGAGAGGTTTGTTGAATTAGACACATACTCCACTGATTGCATAAGTTTTGTTTATTCATCGAACCCATAACTTTAATGAGTTCAGGGAAATTGTGTCTGCGCACTATGAGATTGTAAATCTACTTTCTTCACATACCCAATAGTGGTTTGACTGTAATTTGGGATCTTTTGTTTCTTCTTTTGTCATTAGACTATGAAAATGGTGTTATTCAAGCATCATCGTTCCGTACCTATCATACACCTCTCCACAAGCAGGTTAGTGATTTCTGATATTGCTATGACATAGTTTCCTAGATACACATCCTTATTACGCTGTTATGTCAAGCTCATAGCTAAGATCGCTGCACTTGGCTATAGGTTGATTATGTAAATTCAATGAGGGCTGCTCGAGAGTTTAGTTCAAGGGTATCTAATTCTTTGAAGGTATGAATTCCTTGCTATCAGCATCTTTTGCCTGATATTTCTTTCTTTTGACGTACGCTTATTTTTATTGGTTCAGTTTTCTTGTCTTTTCACCACTCTTTTGGAAAGCAATAACTATTGCTTCTTTTGTCGAATTATAGCTGATTTTTTAGCCCATTATTTACAGCATGAAAAGAGTGTTACTCCGATCAGTTGTTTTGAAAATGAATGGCTGCACAGTCCGATGATATTTTCTTCTCTTAATTGGCATTCCTTTTCTCTTGCAGATGGAGATCTTTCCATATTCAGTATTTTACATGTTTTTTGAACAATACCTTGATATATGGAAGACCGCATTGATCAATCTGGCTATAGCAATTGGTTAGTAACATAACTCTAAAGCTAGCGTGTTATTACGTCTTATCCAATCAAACAATTTCCAATGAAGTAGAAGAAACGGTATTCTTAAAGATGTTTATTATTGTGCATTTGTAAGAATTTTTGGTGCCTTCTAAAATCACACAAACTTCCTTGTGCACTGGTTATCCTCCACTATGGTCTTCTACTCTCGCTCCCTTGTTCTCAGTGTTTACCTTTTGAATTTACGCGCATCAAATTCTAGGCATTTCTACCGTCAAAGAATTGATTGGATTTACTACTTGTTTCCACAGGTGCTGTTTTTGTTGTTTGCCTGATTATCACGTGTAGGTCAGTATTCGTTGGCCTTTTTACACTTTCCTTTTGCAAAAGTTACTGGCTGTGTTATCTTCTTTCAGGACGAGCTATGATCTGAAGATAGACTAGTGATTATTGTCTGTGTTTCCTGTTTCTTTTGCAGTTTGTGGAGTTCAGCGATCATTTTACTGGTTTTGGTGATGATTGTTGTGGATATGATGGTATTAGTCCCTCCTTGATGATAGTTTACTGATTCTCCCTGCGTGTTTTAGTTGTCTTACTCACAACCTGAGAGTCTCAACAGGGTGTCATGGCAATCCTGGGTATTCAACTCAATGCAATCTCTGTTGTTAACCTTGTCATGTCAGTGGGAATTGCTGTGGAGTTCTGTGTGCATATCACTCATGCTTTCATGGTTAGTATCACGATTTCTACAATCTCATCTCGAGAATCTGATCATTTCATGCGAGTGATTAAGTACAAATAGGATAATCAATCCTCTATCCCTCGTGCTGCATCTGGTCCATTTGAAGTTGACCGTGAAAATTTTTTTAGTCATGGTTTGGATGCTTTAGTTCCAAGATAGTAAAAGTCTTCTGAATCCCACATTACAGGTAAGCAGCGGAACTAGAGACGAGAGAGTAAAGGATGCTCTGGGGACGATGGGGGCTTCTGTATTGAGGTTCTTTTCGTACCTCTGTTTTGATTGAACTGACTTCTACATGGATTCATGAATAAGACAATTTAGGATAAGCATGATTAACACCTGATCTCAAGTATAATTTACTTTATAGGAATTAAAATGATTGGAAAATAAGTGAAATCCTACAGAAAAAATAATTTTCTTTTGTGATTTCTTTTTCTGCAGCGGAATTACATTAACAAAGCTAGTGGGTGTAATTGTTCTTTGCTTCTCCAGGACGGAAGTTTTTGTGGTGTGTGATCCTTTTACTTGAGTTATAATCACTCGCCCCTGAACACTTCTTTTCTCTGTTATATTCATCAACTCCTGTATATATATATATATATATGTTTCTGCAGGTTTATTATTTTCGAATGTATCTGGCCTTGGTCTTACTTGGTTCCTTGCACGGGTTGATATTTTTACCGGTAAGTTCCTTCAACTTTCCTCCCGCTACGATCTCATACTCTTCATTTATTATGCTTACATGATTATACAATCCAATAGGTACTCATTAGCTTTTTGGGATAAACAAGTTGGAATCACCCATAAATTTGATCTTTTTGTTGTTTCAATTTGTCATTTACTCTGTAGCATTGTTTAGCTATCAAACAAATTTTGACATATTTAATTACTTTTCATCTATTTCTATCCAAAATGATATAATATTGAAAGTACTAAATTTCTTTAAATAATTAGTATTTAATCTTTTTTATTTTTTGAAAAATATCATTTACTTT
>JAOQMP010000006.1:436828-454890 GCA_027563575.1 Erythroxylum pedicellare
ATAAACTAACATATATTTTTATATATTTTTAATTATTAAATCAAAATTTATTTTAAATTTATATATTTTAAAGATGTAGAGATAAGAGATAAGGAAGGGTTAAATTGGCTAATAGTAATTCATGAGGAAAGTAATATAAATATCAAGGGGGTGTTGAGATTTAGCATCCAGAGAATGTGCTATTATTTTCTTTAAATTGAGAAAGTTTTTACTTTTATAATTACTCAAAAAAATAAACCAAATGTAATAATTTAAATTTTAAGAAAATGATTACTTTCCTAGTTAACAATTCGTGCCAACCAAACGGAATCTAAGGGTTTTAGAAATCCAAATATATGATTACTCAATCAGGGATTGGTAATTATGGATAGCTAATAAAATTGTTAACTATTTTTAAAAAAACCCAAACTTTTATAAAAAATTTAATTATAGCTTAGAGTTTAAAAAATGGTAATAAAATACACTAACTTTCAATTTGTTTTAATTCTAACCCGACGTTAACCTTATCGTTATCTATGCTGACATGACATTATTACTTATTAATGGACCTCATTAATCAGACAATTCAACTTTATTAGGGATTTAGGGTATGAGAGTGACGAAGAAGCTTTCTTCAAAATCCAAACGATATCGTTTCAATTTTACTATGAAACGATATCGTTTCACTAATCGAACAACCTCCTCTTAATGAAACTTACGTGTCTGATTAACAGGGTCCATTAACAAGTGGTAGTACTACGTCAGTATAGATAACAGTGAAACTAACTTCAGGCTAAAATTGAAACAAATTAGAAGCTTCAACATTTTATTAATACTTTTTAAAGTTTGAGTTATAATTAAAAAATTAAAGAAAATTTTGACTTTTTTTTTATAATTAACTCCTAAAATAACAACAATGTTTTAGTAAAAATTCCGTTAAGACGAAGGATTTAATCACAAATTGAGTTGAAAACGAAATAGTACAAAGATGAATTCAATCTTTGAATTTTAAATTTTTGTGACAAAAATGATTTTAAGATTCAAATCTTAATTCTTCAATTTAATATTCAAAATTCCTATCTTTAAATTAAGATTTAAAACGAAATTTCTTTTCCAAATTAATGTTAAATTTAATTAAATTAGATTCGAATTAAAAATTAAAATAAATATTTAGATACTATAAAATTTAAGTTTCATTTAAATTTGAAATATCTCACACTCGAATACGGACTTAAACACGACCCGACCTATTAATAACATTATTTGCTATTGATTATTTAACAAGTGCATATAATTGATTGATTGTTATGTACTCTTGAAATTTTTATTTAAGTCATTCCTAAAAACTTAGTGATTACAACTTTAAATTATCTAAAAGAAAATAAGTTGGGCCTATAATGAGATAGTTATATAACCATGATAATGGGTCGGATTTGTAACTAACCCGACTCGACCAATCAAGGTCTGACTCTACTCGACTTGAAGTTAACTAGCATGACTCGGTTTGATTAGATTTTGAGTCAAACTCGAACTTTTTCTTTTATCTTAAAGCTTAACTCGAAGTAGGCTGGCCTTCCGAGCCTGAGGTTGGCCCATTGCTAAGCCCATATGCGAACTAGGGAAATAGGTGGCCAAGAGTGTAATAAGGAGAAATGCCTGAAAGAGGGCACATGGCACATGCTAAGATGACCGTTGAGAATTAAAGCAACAGAACGCGACTTTTCAATTATAGGAGACCGGACGATGGGCTTTTACTAGCCGTTAGTTTTTAAATGTTTGGGGCATGCATTTTGATTCTATGCAGACATATATCCGCCATTTTCGCCGCCACAAACACACAACTCCAACACCTGTTCTTTGATTTTCGTCTTCGAGCTAGTGACAGAGACTGATAAGTAGAGGGAGGAGAGAAGACCGTGCACTCTGTTACAGTGTTCAAATGGAGTTCTTTTGACCATTCTTGCTCCTTTTTTTTTTTTGTATATCCAAGATCACGACCTTGGAATTCCGAAGCCCCTTCTTTGATTTTAATTGTGGAAGAATAAGGTAAAGTTTTGATTTTGAGTGATGCGTTTTTGAAAAATCTTTTATTTGAGTTAGTTCTTGATCCTTCTTTCCGGTGCAAGCTTGTTTCGGATGACCAAATAGGGGATGTTCATGGTGGATGTTTCTTGACATGTGGTTTTGATCCTTTGTGGTACTTCTTTGTAGATAGGTAGCCATGGCTGGATCAGACGAGAACAATCCAGGAGTGATCGGACCTGCTAATGTTCAAGGTAGTTCGTCGAATCCAAATTTTTGTTATTTTATCTGATGGTTTTTTGAACTCTACTTATTGAGGCCCTCATATTGGTTACGGAACTCTGGGATTTTGGATCAATCAAATAGTGGCTTTCCGTGTCGGAACAGGGAAGTTTGCAGCAGCGGCAGTTGGAAACAACAGGAGGGCTTTGACCAATATTAATCGGAACATAATCGGAGCTCCTCCTTATCCTCGTCCTGTCAACAAAAGGGGCTTATCAGAGTAAGTTAAACCCTGATGCTTAATCTCTTGTTTAGTAGTGAAAAAACAAGTTCATCTAGTTTCTTGATGAATACAGAAGACAAGCTGTTTGTCAAAAGGTCATTCCAGTGCATAGACCAATCACAAGGTTAGAATCTATACCTTTCACTTCTTTGAGTTTGAATTCGTAACTACTTTGGCTGATTCTTGTTGTTTGTTTAGGAAATTCGCTGCACATCTAGCTAATACGCATCAAACTAAACCAGAGGTACCTTTCTGAATAAAAAGTTTTTAATGTCATGCAAAGAAACGCTCAACTGTGGATCAAGCTCAGTCGTGGATGTATAAATTTGTTGACAGAAAATAGGTAAATCAGAAGATTGCTCCATAATCGATGTTGAAAACAGTAAAGCGGAGAATGACTTCTCTGTGCCCATGTTTGTCCAACACACAGAAGCAATACTGGGTGGGATTGAAGAAATGGTATTATAAAGCTCCCTTCTTCCTTTACTGATTGGCCCGACATCGTTGATTAATGCTTTCTGTTTTACTTTTCAGAGATTTGATGGTTTATTTTGACGCAGGTGGAGGTTGAAATGGAAGATGTAGAAGACGAACCAGTTAAGGACATAGACAGTCCTGACAGCAAGAACCCACTTGCAGTGGTTGAATATATAGACGATCTATATAATTTCTACAAGAAAGCAGAGGTGAGATGAAGTCCTTTTATTTTGTTTTCTTTAAGAAACAGAGTCATTAACAATTATTGTTCTTCCAAATCCACATGCCATACCCTTGCTGTCCAGTATATTCCGAGGTTTAACCACTTGAAATCCTCAGAACTTTGGGGAGGCTAATGACTATCCTAAATGTAGTTTCAGAATTCAAAAAGGTGGGAGGCTAAGAACCATCCATTCACTGTTTTCATTTGTAATGCTTACTCGCAGAAAACTTACCGTGTGTCCCCAAGCTACATGCAACAGCAATTTGATATCAACGAGAGGATGAGAGGTATCCTAATTGACTGGTTGGTCGAGGTATGAAAATCTGAAGATACATCCACGATGCTTGAAAAGATGAGTAACTTGGATTGACCTGAATTACTAACAAACTAATGGGATTAACAGGTACACTATAAGTTTGAATTGATGGATGAGACATTGTATCTGACTGTGAACCTCATAGATAGGTTTTTAGAAGTTAACCAAGTGGTAAGAAAGAAACTCCAGCTAGTGGGCATAACAGCAATGCTGCTTGCATGCAAATATGAAGAAGTATCAGTTCCTGTTGTGGAGGACCTCATTTTGATTTCTGATAAGGCCTATAGCAGGCAAGAAATTCTTGACATGGTATAACTCAATCAACAGTGTAGTGACTTGTTTATTTTACAAGTGCAAGAATATAGAGACTTAAAAGAGTCTTTGATGAGTGCAGGAGAAATTAATGGTTCAGACCTTGAAGTTTAATCTATCTGTCCCAACACCATATGTGTTTATGAGGAGGTATTTGAAAGCTGCAGAACCTGATACGAAGGTTAGAAAATCTCAGAATGAATAAATGAAAACAGTACCATGGTATGTTTAAATTTTCCAGTAAAATGATGCTGATAAATAGATCCTGGATTGTTAAACAGTTTGAGCTTCTTTCGTTCTTCATGATCGAGCTTTGCTTAGTCGAATATGAAATGCTCAAGTATCCATCTTCCTTGTTAGCTGCTGCTGCAATTTATACAGCTCAGTGCACCCTTAGCCAATCTAAGCACTGGGGCAAAACTAATGAGCGGTATACTTCCTACTCAGAAGAGCAACTAATGTGAGTGTGATTCTGAAGCCTGTATCTATAATTGGTTCACTTAACTTCTATGGTTAAGCCTGATCTTTTCTTTGGGGGAAAATGCAGGGAATGCTCAAGGCTTATGGTTAATTTTCACCAAAATGCTGGAACAGGAAAGCTCACAGGAGTGCACAGGAAGTATAGTACATCCAAGTATGGTTATGCTGCAAAGATAGAACCTGTTAACTTCCTAGTGAACGCCAGATTTTAGCAGTTTCTAAAAAAAAAAGGATGGATTAACAGCAAGAGACAACTTCTGTGCGGGCAAATTTGGCTGGGAGTGTATTGGGGTATAACAGAGCAACACAAGTTGCCCCTGTGATAGTTCTTATGTTTTTTAGTTCTTCTGAAACTTTGTTCATTTTTTTCTTATTTCAACTCCTGAACATAGCTAAGATGCCTTCTTTTCTCAATGAAAGAAATAATATCCAACTTCTGTTGAATAACTGTTGCTATATCATACAATTCAATATTATTATCTAATCTATATCTACCAACAGACCAACTAGTAAAAGTCCAATCATGTTATTGAGTTTACTTGTCTGAATATGAACTTTTTCAACTTACTCTAAAATTCAGCCAAAAGCGCACATATCAAATTTCAGCCAAAAGCGCACCGGTTCCAAAGGTACAATAATCACTAGTGTAAACAAAGAAATCCATGATATGTGGCAAAAAGCTTTCTGCCGGAATTTTGATCATTGGATATAGTACAAGTCAAAGGCATGATAATCACCACTGTAAACAAAATCAATCCAAGTCAAAGGATCATGTTGGAGGTGGTATATAAACACAATCAACCTGACAACTTTCTAACATCGAAATTGAATACATGCACTTAACACCCAGGCTTATGTTCCGTTCCTCCACTTAGTTTTCAGGATCTTGCGGATAGGAATCTCGTAACTCAACCAGGAAATGTTGCGGATCTAAAGCAGGCAGTGTAGCCAGATTACCTCCTAACAGGTGGCACACCACCTCTACCAGGAGCCGCTCCACGCCCAGCAGCCTGAGCCTGAACACAAACAATGAGTTTCAACAACGGAACAATAATGAATAAGGGACAGGATAAATAGGGGATGCATCAGTTTGGTTAACAATAAAGATGAGGAATAGCGACTGCTGCTAAATTCAAGGTAAGGAATTGTGTATAATGTACCTTAGCCCGCATTGCAACGGACCTGCCCCTTCCAACTCCAAGTGATGCGCTCTTACCCTAAGATGCAAAAGCCACAACTCAATTCCTAAAGCAAATAGGTTATAAGGGAAAAGAAATACAGCAAATGTAAGCTTCTATCTAACTGATTGCACAAATATACCTTGATTCTAGCATCAAGGCGCTTGAACATCGGGGCATTCTTTAGCATATCTGGTATGACCATAAACCTGTACAACGCGAATATCATCAGTAAGGAACAGTCAACAAACTATGACCAGAACAAAATTGTTCGATAGGATAAGATTTGGATATAAGAATCCAATGTTTGAATACCTGACTTTACTTCCCCGAATAAATACATGTTCAAGTTGTGAGACCTTCCCATCCTAAAACAGCGAATTATCAAGTTAAACATAATGGGAGAATCAGTTACAGAAAAGATTGAATACTCGGGCGAAAACACATTATATCAAACTGCAAACTAGCTAACACTAGCAAGCAGTACTCAACAGATATAACCAAAGAAGTCCACAAGCACTAGAAACAATTTGATAACAAACAAAGACCAGCTTACAGAAATTAGGTCAAACAACTATCAGAGGAATATAATTTCCCAAAAAATAAAACTATCAGAAGAATATAGAGAACAGAACAAGCAGCTAGGTTTTCGTTAGTCTCAGCAGCAACATACACAAGAACAACCCATTCAAAAATTTTCTTCTGTAATTCAAAATTACAGGACATGAAACGAAATCCCGCCCATATCTGCCACCATTAATCGCCAATCCTCGTAACTCAAAACAATCAACCCGACATGTCCAACACTGTACAGTACAACTAGAACTTCGAATTTAAGGTGGTGGGTTCAGAAAGTTTACACTTTTGCTTCCTTCCATTACATAACTACTTAACCAAAGATCAGCACGACATTAAAATGTCGAACGAACTCCAAGAACCACACATGGGCACGGACCAAATTTCACGAAGAAACAGTAAAACAGAATAACTAAAAGAACACACTAGTAATGGCACGTACCCTAGCAGTGTAAGTGATGTTTTCCAGCTGGCAGTTCCAGTTGTCTTCACACTCAACCATGCTGCCTCTGTAGAGCTCTCCGCTCTTGAGTTCCACCGTCACTATGTGCCCCGAGGCCTCATGTAGAAGCTTCACCGGTATGCCTAAGCTTCTGCTCATATCTTCTTCTTCTTCCTCCTCTCCAAAACCCTAACACCGTCTGATTCTCTCCTCAGTAATGAGACCGATAAACGCCTCTTATAGAATTGGGCCAATCTCAAAATTGGACCAAATTGATTATATGGGCAAGTACGAGTTTCTGGGCCTAATTTCTTAAAATTGCTCGACAAGTCCAATGAAACCTTCAAAATATTGCTTCTTTCGTATGATGCTATTAGATGGATTAAACTATAGGGCTCTTGCTTTGCAAATTTGGATGCTTCATTAGAGATTTGATCATGAAGAACAAGTACAGTGTAATAATCCCAACATACAACGAGCGTCTCAACATAGCTCTCATCGTTTATCTGGTCTTCAAACATCTCAAGTACGTCCCCTCCCATTTCAATTCTCAAATCTTCCCTTTTATAGATCGAGAAAATTGAATTTGTTGTTCTTGCTTGGGTGTAGAGGTGTTGATTTTGAGATCATCGTGGTTGACGATGGGAGTCCTGACGGCACGCAAGATGTTGTCAGACAGTTGCAGCAAGTTTATGGGGAAGATCGAATCGTGAGTATTGGTATCCATTAAAAATCGAAACTTTTCGGTGGTTTGTGCATTTGGGTACTTAAACTTTTGCTCTTTTTCATGTAGCTCCTGAGACCTAGACCCAAGAAGCTTGGCTTAGGTAGGAAATAGATTTGCTTTTTACGTTTGATTTTGACATTAGGTGTGTTTGTTGACGAGTTCCTACTTTCAGGAACTGCGTATATTCATGGTTTGAAGCATGCTTCTGGAGATTTTGTTGTAATCATGGATGCTGATCTCTCCCACCATGTAAGTGCTCGGTTGTTGAAGGTTCAGACACTTACATTTAGTTCAACATCCGTTGACATTTGTGATTGTGGTTGTTCGGATTCATGTGTTTTTGTTTGTGGAATTTGTGTCATATGGGATTAACTAAACAAATTCCTCGATGTTCATACAAATTAGTCGGTGAATTTGAGCAGCTAGAAAGAGAAACATGAAGCATACATAGCGGCAAATCCTGAAATTCGTTCATGAAAAGTCAAAGTTCTGTTTTTCTTGCTGCATGTTTCATCCTGGAAAATAGCATCCGTGCTTCTGATCACAAAAAAAATTATAATCACAGCTTTGTCTAGTTTTCTTGAGATTATTACATGGTATTCCTTTCCTGTATTCCAAATGCAAACACATACCTTTATTTGTCTTATTTTTGTGTTTTATATTGTGCAGCCCAAGTACCTACCGAGCTTTATCAAGTAAGAAACTACATATAGTCAATGCTTGGATATTTTCTGGTGCCTGTTTAGAGTTATAATCGGTTCTGAATTCTTTTCCGAGTCTTTCTTTAGGAAACAACAGGAGACCGGTGCAAGCATAGTTACTGGAACTCGGTATGTTAAAGGTGGTGGGGTACATGGTTGGAATTTAATGCGGAAGCTAACAAGTAGGGGAGCCAATGTTCTCGCACAAACATTGTTATGGCCTGGTGTATCTGATTTAACAGGATCTTTCCGGTAAGTTAGTGTGCATCCTTAGTTGTAAGTTGCTTCATGCTTGACGAGCTTAAAGCTACAATTTGTTTGTCTTTGAAGGTTATACAAGAAGTCAGTGCTTGAAGATATCATAACTCAAGTTGTTAGTAAAGGATACGTCTTTCAAATGGAGATGATTGTACGGGCTTCCCGGAAAGGCTACCACATTGAGGAGGTACTATCATATGTTTAATTCTGGTCCATGCACTGTGACTTCACTATGCATGCATGCAAATATGGTTTTTGAACCCCAATCTGTCAATTTCCAAGATTTTACCATTTTCTAACTGCCTAGCTGATTTAACTCTAAACATTGATGCCCTAAAATTCCCTCTAATTTTTCTTTATTCATCCTTTTCTTCACTAATTATCGGGGGAGTATCAAAATTTTGTTAATACTGACAGTTTCGGATTTATGATTTAAGTGCCAGAATGGGAATATACAAATTCCTTATGTCTATAAGTGGAATTGGGTTGGAATTCTTTAGGCTTATCCTGGGTGAAACCCTAGATTGCAACGACTTTTTCTTTGGACTGTATTTCTTGATCTCTTTGGCAAAACTAGTTCTGCTCGCTGATGTGTTTTCAAGTGAACTTGCAGTGTTAAGTACCGGATAACAAAGTTGAGTATTTTGCTTTTTACAGGTTCCGATCACTTTCGTAGATAGAGTATTTGGAAGTTCTAAGCTCGGGGGATCTGAAATCGTTGAGTACCTGAAAGGACTTGCATATCTTCTAGTCACCACATGAAAAGCTCGAAACGCAGAATTTTGTAACCATTTTCATAATCTTTTTCCTTTGTCATGATTTTATTGTTCTCGAATTCTCTTTGACGAATATAGTACCCTTGAATTTCATGTTTTTCGTACCAAGGATACGATACTCTTAATCAGAGTCGGCGTCGTCTCCCTATTATTAGTACTGTTAGGCCATTTCTTGCCATTAACAGGATTATCATTCTTTCAGGTTGCTCCATATTTTGCCTGATCAATGAAAGCTTGTGTATAATTTTGAACAATTGATTCAGTTTCTCTTTATTGCATGTTCTAAGTCTCTCCTGCATTATATTTGCATGGTAACCTACACTCCAGGAATTGTGAGCCTGAGGAAGAATCCATCAAGTCCCAATTGAAGTTGTTTAGCATCAAAATGCAAGCTTGCATTTACAGTAGGAAAGGTTTGACCTGTGGAATTGCTCTTCCCCGGAACTTTAGCTCTAGCCATTCGTGACCAAGAAATTAGCGGTTTCGCATAATGGGCTGGAAAGGTTCAACATATTAATTTATCAGGTAAACTGACATGTCTGAAAAGCACATCTGAAAGCTGTTTACAGAGATCATCAAGCATCTTGTTAAAACAACAAAAGAAGATACCAAAAACCATATCTGAATGGAAAAACAACAAAACCCGACCGAGATTTCAGATGCTTCAAACCCCAAATTTCTTTTTACTTGCAGTACTAGATCTCTCATAACTCATTACGGATGGAGATTTCTTGTTTTCTCTGTTCGTACTTCTCAGCAAGTACCTTGAAGTCTTACTCCTTTCCACAGAGCAAGCCGTAGAAACCGATTTCTTCAGGCTCTCAAGCTTCTTCGAGTCTCTCTTTTTAGAAGACTCTAACGTTATTCCCAGATTGTGGGGAGTCTTTCCCACGTTACCTGTCTTTCTCTTCAACCTCTCGTTTCTTCTAGCAGAGTACACGTCGTAAAACCTGCCTCTTTCGAACAGAGGGCTTGAGTTATCACTAAAACTCAGATTCTTGTTCCTGTGTTCACCTTGAAACGTCTTTGCTAAAGCTTGTAACTCGCATGACATCGAACGGAATTTGGGTCGAACATCCGACTCTTCCATGTCCCAAATGGGGTTTCGTTTATGGGATTTCATCAAAGAACCTGAGACACAGAAAAGAAGATCATGTACAGAGAAAGATTTGGAAACATTCCGAAAACATCAGCGACATAAATTTTGAAGAACTTATATAAAGACTAACCAGGAGGAGTTTGGAAAGTGGTGGAGTTGGATTGAAGGACACGACGTGGTTGGATACTGTATTTCGGCAGCGAAGGCTTGCGGTGGTCGAGTTTCATTGGAGAAATCTTGAAAATTCTGTAATAGAAAATGACTCACAAGTATCGTTTTTGAAGCAGAGGAGCCTCAGCCTTTTTGCCTTCGGAGCCTCTGTTTAAGCCTTTTGTCTCTGGATTACTTTGGAGCGTCGGAACGGTCAAAATGTTCAATGACCAATCATAAAAAACCTAATAAGGCTTTAAAAAATTAAAATTAACTGAATTAAAATTAAAATTTATTTATTTATTAATGGATCCATCATTCCATTGTTATATATTAATAAGTTTCTATATATTAAAATAAATCAATTAATTTTATTTAACCATCATTTTTTAATTAAATATCAATTTTTAATAATTAAAATCTTTAAATTATAAATTTTAAACCTCTTATCTTACCGGTTTAATTTTTGATCTAATCTTAAAATTTTGGTTAAGAATATTATATTTTCTATATTATTAAAAAATAATTTAATCCATTCAAATTTAAATACAAACCTTATCAATCTTAAATTAATAAATTCAAATCTAAATTCATTTGAATTAAGAAAATACTCAAAAAAAAGTTTGAAATTATTTTAAATTAAAAATTAGATTTTTTCATCGTCGTCGTTGTCCAATCTGAAGTTTTGAAACGAAGTCTAGAAAAATTTGATAATATACAACTTTATCCCTATATAATAAAGAGTCTATTTCCGAAAACCCCACATGAAAATATAACAGCGATGAAGGTTAAGAAAAGATAAATCTAAATTTAACTTTAGTATATACCAATTAAAGGGACAGGATTCTCTGTCCAATTTTATGGTGTGTTATTCTGTCTCATGAATTTCAGTCATTCATTTATATGGAATCCGCGTTTATTTATATAGGATCTACGCAGAACCCGCATAAATAAATTGCTAAGATTCATTGACCACAATAAAACACCCTAAAATTGGACAAATCTGAACCCCCAATTAAACGGTGGAGGTAGCCATTAAACTATCTGCTCCAATACCACCACACCTGAGAACCTTCAAGCTTCCCATTTTAGCTTAACTTGCTTGCAATCCATATGCACCTACGATCCTTTATTATTCGACTAACAAATATTCCGGTCAGATTGATGTTCGTAGAAGACTGGAGATTCTGAAAAAAGTCTCTCTCGCTTAAATTAACCCACTTTTATCCTCTCGCCGAAAAGTTGAAAAGTGAGCTTCTGATCGACTGTAACGATGACGGAGCCAAGTATGTGGAAACCAGAGTCAGCTGCCACCTTAGGGACTTTCTTAACCAAGCTAACATCATCCTCATGCACGATCATCTCCTTCCATATTTGTTCTATTCCGAGTGTTGCATGTGAATTGGCCCCTCCACAAGTCAATGATTGGTTGCATGCATTCAAATGTGGCTAACGATTTCTTCATGCGTTCAAATAACTTATGGCTGCTTATTATAAGTCAAAAAGGGATGCACCTAACATGGCTAAAATTCTTCAAGATCTTCAAGCGTGGATTTAGTGAGCGACGATTGCGCAAGACTTCAGCTATAAATATGGTTGCATGCTTATAGAGGAATAACATCATTCTTTTCTTTCTGAAATCTTCTCATCCTTTCTTCTGTATACTTATAAGTGTTGAAAGCCTTTTATTCCAGCCTTTTGTACTTTTATACATTCTCCACATATTAGTAAAATTAATCACCCTCCGACCGTTGACATAGGTCGCATTGACCGAACCACGTAAATCTTTGTATTCTGTCCCATTTATTTTTCGTCTATCTTTATGATCGTTATTATTTTTCGGGCCATTAAATTCAATCGGTATCCTATCCGAGGGCATTTTATCATAACAAATTGGTATCAGAGCTTCTCATGTTGATCTATCTTACCGTATACTCTGTGGTTGCTACTAAGGTGGACCCTCCACATCAGAAAGTAACTTAGATTTTTATTGTGAGTCTAAACGAGGCCCACTATCTCGATTTTATCTTGTGGGGAGCACTACTTCGGGGTTAATCTTGTGGGGCCAACTACTTCGGGTTTCTCTTGCGGGGCCCACTGCATCGGTTTTGTAAATAGGGTTCAGCTTTGCTTGTGTGGTCCACGTCTCGACTTTACCTATGGGGCCCATATATAGTGTTTTGTGGGGTCCACTATCTCAGTTTCTCGTGTGGGACCCACTTGTAAAAAAAAGTCCAAATATCAATTTTTTGGCCATCATGACAATAACGAAGATCTCTATTGAAAAGTTTGACCGGAGCATTAACTTCGGTATGTGGCAGCTCAAGATGCAAGCCATTTTAATACAAGATGGATGTGAGATTGCACTTGATGGAGTGGAGAAAAAGCCAGCAGATATGGCATCAGATATATTCACGGATCTAGATAAAAAGGCTAGATCAGCCATCATATTGAATCTCTCCGATGAGGTTTTGCAGGAGGTTGCTGGTGAAAACACAGCGAAAGGTATGTGGGACAAATTGAAAGCTATGTATATGAAGAAGACGGTGGAGAATCGGCTTTATTTGAAACAAAAGTTGTACATGTTGAGGATGATAGAAGGTACATCTATTCTTTCACATCTGGATAAATTTGATTCTCTTATTTTGGATTTGAAGAATGTAGATGTAAAAATTGAGGATAAAGATCAAGTCATATTGTTGTTATGTTCCCTTCCCCAGTCCTTTAAATATTATCGTGATACTTGATTTATGGGAGAGTCAGTCTCATATAATAGGATTAAGTTTGCATTAAAGTCAAAAGGGCAGATTGATAGGGACATCGTTAGGGAGACTAGTGGAAGTCAGGCAGAGGGACTATTCGTATGGGGTAGATCTGAAAATAGAGAGTTTGAAAAAAGTATATCTAAAGGCAGGTCAAAATCCATACATAGAAATAAAATTTGTAATTATTGCAAGGAAAGGGGGCATATAAAGGTTGACTGCTATAAATTGAAATATAAGGAGAAAAATAAAGTTGTGCAAAATAATAGCAACACCGTCGAGGCTAGTGTAGCAGCAGATGAGAGTGAGTGAATTATCTTTGTAGCCACAGAAGATAAAGTTAGGTCTAATAAGGAGTGGATTTTATATTCGAGTTGTTATTACCACATGAGTCCTAACAGGGAGTGTTTTTCCACTTATGAGTTATTGAATGGTGGAATTGCTTTGATGGGTAATAACGTTGCCTGTAGAGTTGTTAGTAAAGGTATAGTCTAGACCAAAATGTATGATGGTATCATTAGAACACTCACTGATGTTAAACATGTTCCTACTTTGAAGAAAATCTAATCTCTTTAGGCACTCTCAATTCTCAAGGGTGCAAGTTCTCAGTTGAAGGGGAGTTTTGAAAATTTCTAAAGGTGCTTTTGTATTGATGAAAGCTTGCAGGATTGGTAGTTTGTATGTTTTGCAGGGATCTACAGTAACAGGTGCTATGACAGTCTCTACTAATGATGACATTACCAAATTGTGGCACATGCGTTAGGGACATATAGGTGAGAAACGTTTAACGTTGTTAAGAAAGAGAGGCGTACTTTGTGGTCAAAGTATTAGTAAGATGGATTTTTGTGAGCATTGTATCTTTAAGAAGCAGATACGAGTCAGTTTCAATTCTCCAGCTGTTCACAAAACTAAAGGTACTTTAGATTATATTCATTATGATCTTTAGGGGCCCTCTCGTGCTCCATCTAAAGGTAGTGCCCGGTATATGTTAACTTTTATTGATGATTATTCAAGGAAAGTTTAGATGTATTTCTTAAAACATAAAAATGATGTTTTCTTAAACTTTAAGCAATGGAAAGTTTTGATTGAAAAATAGACAGGAAAACATGTTAAGCAGCTACAGACAGATAATGGTTTGGAATTTTGTGGAGGTGAATTCAATGAATTTTGCAAGAATAAAGGAATTGCTCAGCATCACACTATCAAAATGACTCTGTAAAAAAATGGAGTTGCCGAGCATATAAACCAAACTCTTTTGGAAAGGGCTCGGTGCATGATCTCTAATGTAGGGTTCACACTTGATTTTTGGGCAGAAGCTATTACTACAGCTTGTTACATCATCGACCGCTCTCCTTGTGCTCCTCTTAATTTCAAGACTCCGAAGGAAGTTTCGTCAGGTACTCTTACTGATTACTCTACTTTAAGAATATTTGGGTGTCCAGCATATATGCATGTAAATAAGGGAAAGTCAAAGCCTAGGGCTAAGAAATGTATTTTCTTTGGTTATGCTTCAAGGGTGAAAGGATATCGTTTGTAGTGTCCTAATCTCAAGTCACCTAAATTTGTAATTAGTGGGGATGTTACATTTGATGAGTCCTCTATGTTGTATCCTAGAGAAGAGTCTTGTAATCTTTGTAATTTAGAAAAAGAGGATAGTACACAGAAACAGGTGGAGTTAGAGATTAGTAGTTCAGGTCCTTCACAGACGTCTTTTACACATCAGACAGATCAAGATGATGAACCAAATCTTGATCATGTTTAAGTTGAACCAGTAGAAGGAGAACATTCCATAGCTAGAGATAGACCAAGGCGAGAGATTCGATCACCACAGAGGTATGAAAATTTAGTTGCATATGCTTTATTAATGGCACAGGAAACAGGTGGAGACAATAAACCTTCCACATATATAGAGGCAATTTCAAATGTTGATGCTGATAAGTGGGTGGTGTCCATGAATGAAGAAATGGAATATTTGCACAAGAATGATACTTGGGTGCTGGTGAAGCCACCAAAGGGCAAGAAAATTGTTGGCTACAAACAGGTGTTTAAAAGAAAAAAAGGTATTTTAGGTATTGAAAATGCAAGGTATAAGGCAAGTTTAGTTGCAAAGGGCTACAGTCAGGTACAAGGTGTTGATTTTAATGATGTTTTCTCATTAGTGGTGAAACATAGCTCTATTCGTGTATTACTTGCGTTGGTTTCTATGTTTGATTTAAAATTAGAGCAACTTGACATCAAGACAGCATTCCTGCATGGCGAATTAGATGAGCAGATTTATTTGAAACAACCTGAAAGTTTTGAAGTTGTAGGAAAGGAAGACCAGGTGTGTTTGTTGAAGAAATCCTTCTACAGATTGAAGCAGTCCCCAAGATAGCGGTACAAGAGGTTTGATTCATTTATATTGCAACATGATTTCTCCAGGAGCATGTATGATAGTTGTGTTTACTTTCGGAAGTTAGATGACAACTCATTCATCTATTTATTGTTATATGTTGATGATATGCTCATTGTTGCCAAAAATGTCACAGATATTCACCATTTGAAGGCCTTATTGCATGGTGAATGTGAGATGAAAGATTTGGGAGCAGTAAAGAAATTCTTAGCATGAAGATAAGATGTGACCGAGAAGATGGTAAATTATTCTTGACCTAGGAGAATTATCTCAATAAATTTTTGGAGAGATTTGGCATGTGAGATGCCAAAGCAGTTAGTACTCCTCTTGCTGGTCATTTTAGACTATCTACTGCTCAATCACCATAATCATAAGAACGAGTTTCGGATTCTGGTGCCGTCGGCAGTATTATATATGCAATGGTATATACTCATCCCGATATTTCACAAGTTGTAAGTGTTGTTAGTAGATATATGGTCAATCCTAGCAAAGAACATTGGCAGGGCATGAAATGGATTCTCAGATACTTAAAAGGCACTTCAAACTTTTGTTTGGAGTTTGGTAGAACCAGCAACACTTTGTTTGGTTTTGTAGATTCAAATTATGTTGGTGATCTCGACAGACGCAAGTCTCTGACAGGTTATGTATTTTGCATTGGAGGATATGTCGTTAGCTGGAAAGCTACTCTATAGCATATAGTAGCTTTATCTACTACTAAAGCAAAATATATGGCAGTTATTGAGGCTATCAAAGAAGCATTATGGTTGAGAGGTTTATTTGGCGAGTTATCCCTTCATCAAGGGGTTACTATTGTTTATTGTGACAGTCAAAGTGTTATTCATTTGACGAAAGACCAAATGTATCATAAGACGACGAAGCATATTAATGTGAAGTATCATTTCATTCGAATACTATTGTAGAGAAGAAGGTCCTTATTTAAAAGATCAATACTATGGATAATCCTGCTAACATGTTTATGAAGGTTCTTCCAGTTTACAAGTTCAAGTAGTGCTTGGACTTGATTGGCATTTATAGTTGGTGATATAACCCTTTTGGGGCATTATTGGAGAAGGTGGAGCAGATCACCAATTGTTCAGAACCAAGTCAAGGTGGAGATTTGTTGTATGCCTTGGCCCCTCCAATAAGTTAAAAATAATGGCTATTGGTTGCATGCTTTGGCCTCTTCCACTAAGTCAAAAATAGTGGCCACCATTTAGAAATTTGTCATAGATACAGATTGAAGAAATTTTGGGCAGAAGCTTGGGATTTCAGCTATAAATAGAAGGCATAGTTTAAGACATAAACACATCATTCCTTCTTCTCCTTTAATCACCCAAATAGCACAAATCCTCTCATCCTTTCTTCAATTATTTTATGTATATTTGATGAGTTTAGAAAGCCTTTTGTTTCAGCCTTTGTACTTGTTAACATTCTCCACATATTAATAAAATTACTCACCCTCCAACCGTGGACCTAGGTCATATTGACCAAACCATGTAAATCTTTGTGTTCTGTCCCATTTTTCTTTTGTCTATCTTTATTTTTGTTACTATTTTTTAAACTATTAAATTCAACTGGTATTCGATCCAAAGGCATTTATCTTAATAGAATATTATTAGCTGTGAAGGACCAGACAAAATAGAAAGACATGAAACGACTGACCAATGGCGTAGGAGGACGAGTCGAGCTGGATGCTAGATGGCACCTATCAGTATGATATGTAAGCCAAACAGTGGCTGATAAAGTTTAAATCTTTTAATGGCTATAGCTGTAGAAGAGAAAGGGTGCTTGGTTCTGGGATGGAAATCAAAACCCATTATAAGTAACGAAGGGGGATACATCAAACAGAAGTAATAAAGAGGGAAAGAGAGGAAGAGGTAGAGGAGGCTAACGACAAGGAGGAAAGGGGCGATGGTGCTGAATCGAGAGATATTCAAGGTCTTTTATTGGGTTTCAAAGAGTTTAATTTAAATAAAATCATATTATTTAGGTTTAATAATGTTTAATAAGTTTAAGTAAGATTTATTAAAAATTAAACAAAACTAAGAAAAATAACTTCAAATTTAATTAATATGTAAATTTCATTTTGTCATGTGGAATAGTAATAGATTCACATATCTAATAAAAATTATTAATTTGTATCATGTCATTGATGACATAATAGATAATAGATTAAGGCTTTACTCTTTTTAAATTTTTGCAGTCAAATTTGAACATTTTGTAAACGTTAGATTTCATTTAAATGCCTCAAAATATTAGAAATTAATTTGAAATTTTATGAAATATTAGTTAAATTTGCACCTTTTGCCTATAGAAGAAATATTGACCAACATCTAGAGTTTGGCATTAATACATATATAACTAACCAGGTATGTATATTTCTTTCATATTTATTTATAAGCAACGCATATTTTGTGAAAGTATAATTAAGACAATAATTAGGAGTTTAATATGTTTATGCTTGTAGGTTTCATCAATGTTCTTCAAAATGAGTATTGGTGATGGTGTTTCGTGTAATTAGAACGTAAGAGAGATAATGATTTTCAACTCAAATAAAATAGAGAATGTTGAGAAGAAATATGTGTGTGACTGGAGCATTTAGTAGCTGGTAATAGGATTTATATAATGTTTCTAGCAAAATTATGATATTAATGTAAGAAAATTATATTACGTTTATAGGCACTTAT
>JAOQMP010000006.1:461678-476240 GCA_027563575.1 Erythroxylum pedicellare
TTTATGCATATAAATGTTGTTTAAAGCATATTAAACAATATATAAAGTACAATATATTAATTATTATATAATTTCAAACTATATGAAACATAAATGAAAATATATCTAACTAAATCTTTTATATGAGTTATAACATAAGTAAAACTAATATTAAAAATAAATATTAAAACACATAAAAATGTCAAATAACATTACATAAATCTTAAAATAATATTCAAGTTGAGTAAATAGTTAAATATATAATAAATATGAGACGAGTTTGTGAATATTGCGAAAATTATGTGTAAAACATAAGGACCAAAGAGACTAAAAATTAGATTTATTAATTGATATGAAAAATCTACCAAAAAAATCATTTAAGAGGGTTTTTTAAGCTCCAATTTTGAGCTTCTTAAAAAACTGTATTTAGCTGTTAAAAAAGTCATATCTATTAAAGAAGTGCTTTTTATTTTACAGTCAAATACTCAATTTAAAAAAAAAGGCTTTTAAGGTAAAAAAAGTATTTATTGATTTGCTAAAAATTCATCCAAACATACAATAAGACTAATTTGAACCCTAATTTGGTAAGCCCTAGTTGAATTTAATTATCAATTGTAATTCTTGAATTTGATAAAGGGAAAAAAGTTCAAAAAATAATAAAAGGCACTAATAATTGTATAGTTTTAATTAAGTTTAAAATTTATAAAATATTATTAAAAATTACTTCTAATCATTTTTAATTTTAAAAATAAATTAAATTTTAGAAAGCTCCTTGCATCTTTTTTTTAACATAAGGAAAGAATCAAACAAAAAGAGAACAAGAAAAGAAAAGAACAATAATACGAACATGTCCCTCGAACGTGGAAAATCCAGGGACAATCTGACAAGGTCACGACCTAAAGCCACACACGCATACACATTTTCTTCCCTTTCTCTCTCTAAAAAGCTCATCGATCGAATCGTGTTCTTGTTATATTCTTCTTTACCAGGAATATGAGATGAGAGAAGCTGTGAAAGCAGGCAACTTTAAGCATTCTTCTTCTCATTTTCTTCGTTCTCTGCCTCTTTAATGGCTTTTCTGCTACCCCTTTTGATCCTTCTTGTTCCTCCTGCATTTTTGGTCGCCAATGGTGTGCCTAATTCCACTTTCACGCCCATCAATTGGGATCTCTATCACTCCAGGTATAGATGGATCCGTTTGTTTGACCCTTCGTTTTACTGATTCAAATTTTGGATTTGTTTTGTCAGTTCTTGTAACGACTTTTCAAGTTTTATTCTTTTCTTTTCTTCCTTTATTTCCTAAAGAAATTGTTTTTCTTTCCCTTTTCTCGTCTTGTAATCCGGATTTGCCTTACTTTGATATTTGAATTTAACCTGCTTGAGTTCTTCTTTTCTCCTCCTCCTCCTCCTCCTCCTCTTTTCCTGGTTATGTTTATTTTACTGGAAGGATAAGAACAGAGAATAAAAAATTCAATGCTTTATCAAAGTTGTGAAAATTGGTTATTGAAAGTTTGGAACTTTTGAATGAGATATGCTGGTTTCGTTGTGGGTTATGTCAGTTTGGAATTCTTGCACTTGTTTTTCTTATTGTTCTATGATTTTGCAGAACTGAATTGTTGGAACAGGTCAAGGAATTGGTGCATCGTCACCCAGATAAACTCTCTGTATATTTTCTGTTCTCTGAGTGTTGTGTAAGCGTTAGATTGAGTGATGCAGTTAGTTGATCAGTTCACTTTTTCTTTTTTTTCCTGATAGGTGGATACGATAGAAGCTGGAAATAAGGGTTACCAAGCAGAGATCACAGTAGTTACATATTGCAAGATGGGGAGAGAATGTGATGAGAGGTCCAAGTTTCGGATCCTTCTTGTAAGTCCCTCAGTATTTGTTTGTTTTAAAGTGAAAAATAGACATAGAGTGGTTGATTTTGAGGCTTCATTTTGTTTTTGCTTGATGTAAAGGAAAGGCTATGATGTTGTACTAACACGAAGAGAAAAAGAAAACACTATTAGATATCTGAACTGTAATTTCAATTTTAAATGTGATAAGATTGTCTCAGGTTGGTAATTGCTGGTTTTCTTGACAGATAATTCCTTGTCTTCCAGAGTTTTGGACAGCATGGGAGAGAGCTCATCACATCAGAAGTAGCGTTGCGTATATTGTCAATCCTAAGTGAAGAGCAATTTCTGCCTAATGTGAATGCTACTTCCTTAAACAGTACTTTGGACAAGCTTATCATAAAGGTAAGAATCAGTTCTTGAATAATTTCTGCCTATGCAAATGTTATATGCCTTTACTTGTGTTAATTAAATTTCAAAAAATCAGGAACCCTATTTCATAATCTTTTTATGCTAAACTTTGTGTCTCGGTGTTTGAATCCATCGGGATAGGGAGAAATTCATTCTTGCCTTCGAACTCTGTTATTTGCTGCATTTGGAATTTACATGGACATAGAAAATCTGTTTAGGAACCAAGTATTACTAACAAGGACATCTGATGCATATCTAATGGTAGATATTGACTTCCATTGTTACTTAATTTCATAATTGAACATTGATATTCCTGCAAAGCTAATAGCCAATGATATCACAGGTGGTTCCAATGGAAAACTTGAATGGTCGTAAACGTGTTGAAGAAGTAGATCCTTGTGAGAGGAGAAATGGTCATGCACTTACTTTTGCTTTTCTTTTAATATGCTTAGTTGGAATGATATAGTATTGCTGAACTTCATATTTTTGTCAGGGAGAGGAGTTGACCTCAACCGGAATTGGAGTGTTGACTGGGGCAAAAAGGAAAAGGTCTGCTACGGTTCGATATCATGTACCATGTGACATTGACTTACATTCACCAATCGTTATGCCTATACATATTTCATCTCAAGGAAAAATGGAACCCTTGGATTTCAAATGATTGGGATGTGGCAGATCTTGTCATCGTTAACTGATCTCCGTCATCCACACATGATAACCATATCTTCCCTGATTAGGCTGACACAGTCTTTCAGTTTCAGTTTATAGTTCAATTAATATTGATTATCTGTTTACCTAATACTTTTTAATCTTTGATGAATAAAAAATCCTATTGGCTATAGATAATATCGTATTGGCTTTTGTTACCTCAGCGATTGATAGATCAAACGTGATTTCTTTGTCCCGTTTTGTTTATTCTTCAATTCCAGGACTATGATCCATATGAAGAGAATCCAGGCATTGCTCCTTTTAGTGAGCCTGAAGCTCAGATAATGCGAAAACTCGCTTTATCATTTGAGCCTCACGTATGGGTTAATGTGCATTCAGGAATGGAGGTGAGTGCTTCTAACATGCCTGTTCTTATCACTACTGTGTTTATACTTGTACGCGTGTCTGTTGATGGTTCTTATACATTGCAAGATGATATATTCCTTTAATTTTTGGTTTATTCAGGCTCTGTTTATGCCATATGACCACAGAAACACAACCCCTGATGGATTACCCGCACACCGAATGAAGTCATTGCTTAGTGAGCTGAACCAAGTTCATTGCCACAACCATTGCATGGTTGGATCTGGGGGAGGCTCTGTTGGGTTGGTGTTACATGTAGTGATAAACTATAATTTATTCCAGAATATCTAAAAGTCTATTTTGGTCTAAAGTAGAAGCTTCTTAGATACTTGCAATGATAAGATCTTCATCAGTTATGAAAATGTTTCAAAATTTGTGATTTACTTCTTTCATCTTATGCTCGTGTTCAGTTATCTTGCACATGGAACTGCAACAGATTACATGTACGACATTGTAAAAGTTCCCATGGCTTTTACCTTTGAGGTTTGTGAGAAACAAACTAATTTGCTGTATTGACTTCGACTACTTCAACCCTATCCTTTATGGTTGCTTCATGGTGCTTGCAGATATACGGTGATCCAACAGCATCATCAAAAGATTGCTTCAAAATGTTCAATCCCGTCGATCTCACAACCTTCAATGTATATTCGATTACTTCTATGCTTATCTGTTTCTTCACTTTAAAGTTATCTTTCTTCATGGAGATGAAAGTGTGGTAGCATCCAGTCAATGACCGGTATAAGTTCTGTTTATGTTTTCAGAGAGTTCTGAATGATTGGTCTACTGCTTTCTTCTCGATCTTTAAATTGGGACCTCATCTGTTCGATGAATCGCTGTCAAGAACTAACACGGACAAATGGGTATCTATAGATGAATATCTTGATGGGTACTTGATGGAGAGGAGGAACAGGTATGGCAAGAAGTTCGAGGTGCTAGATCTTGGAATGCAAGAGATCAGAACTTATTTTCGGCTCTTCTTGTTATCGTCGGTCCTGCTATTATTCATGTTCTGTTCTCGAATTGCAAAGAGCAAGTCGAGCAGAACCGGGGTATCGCCCATTCCAGTTTGATATGGAAGAGATTAATGCATACAGAACTGGAGAAAGGTAGGGAGAGCAATGTAATGTACATTCTTTTGAGAAACAAGAAAAAATGTTCTTGAAAGTTGTGTAAGAACACTTCACAATGAACAGGTTTTTTGGTCGTAGATGATTTCTTATTTACTGTATTTTGTGTGGCAAGTGTTGCTAATGCCCCTCTATTACAAGTTAACTATGTTTTTCCACACTTTTTTGGATCAATTGTGATACTAAAGCTTCCCAGACTCCGTGTTTCAGTAAAAATTTACACTTTTTTGGTTCAAGCGAATTGCTAAATTTTCTTACAGGCGTTTGAAAACTTTCGAATTGAGTTCATTAATGAATTAGATTAAATTACATTAATGAGATTGAATTGAATTCAATTGACAGTGTTTAAAACAAACCCAGTAATATTAGAATTGAATTCAATTATACTGTTTAGAACATAATCAAAATGAATTCAATTATTTCATATGATATATTTATCCTTGACTAAAAAAAAAATCTTATTAAATAATAAACATTCATACTTACATAAAACAACTTATAAACATCAATTTCATTATAAATAATATCATAAAAAAGTTCATTATTAAAATAAAAAGAAAAAATTGATTGCAAATGACATTAGGCTAGACTGAACTATAAAGATAATAAAAAACTATTATAATTTGAAAGCTTAAAATTGCATGAACAAGTAGTAGTTATTTTGTGTTGATAACTACAAGGCATTATGTTGGGTTATTATGTTGTAGGGTTATTATGATGGAGTCGTGGGCATTATTGAGTTTGTGGGTTAAAAAAGAAGAGATGCAGCTTTGAGGTTATTATGTTGGAGTTGTGGGCATTATTGAATTTGTGGGTTAAAAAAGAAGAGTAGCAGCTAAAGGAGTTGAATTCACGTGACTGAGAGCATGAATTGAATTTACAAAAGAAATGGGTTTTAAACCCAAATGTGAATTCAATTTGTGACTATTTTTTTGTTCTAAACAGGGGATTGAATTCAATTCCCTACATTCCAAACAAGATGTTAAATTTTACAATTTAGCGAGATTTTCAGTGCATGAAGTTTTTATTGTTGAATTGTGTAGAATTAGTTGGAATGTCTTATAATTGGTTGCTTATTAAACAAATTCAATTGTTTTCAATTGAAAATATCACTTTTAAGTTAGGAATGATAATAAGATCCAAACTTTTTGACTATGTTTGGTAGGATGGTTATTAATGGAATGAAATAGAATAGAATGTAATATTATTTTATCGTTTAAGATGATGATTTATAATAGAATGGAACAAAATAGAATGAAAGAGTTTTACATTACATCATATTTTATATTAAACAGTAAAAATAAGTTATCTCTAATTTGAGAGGATTAAGATGGAATGTAAAATATATTACCTAATATATCTTCAATAATTTTTTATAATACAAATTATACCCTTAATCCTAATAACAAGCAATAAGACATTACGTTATTATTCTATTAAAGATAGAATAATCATTTATTATTATTATATATTCATTACATTACATTACATTCTGTTCATCTTCTAAATAATATTTCACTATATTATATTATGAACCTTTCTATCATTCCCAAACGATAATTTTTTAATATTACATCAATTTTCATTCAATTTCATTATAAATAATTACATTTCATTTCCTTCCGTTAAAAACCTTTTGTAACCTTAGATTTCAAAAGAAGGTATTTTAGTTGAACTCTAGACTACATTTTGTGGTTAACTTGGATTTATTGAACCGAATTAAGCTGATTTAAAATATAAACAATTAATATATAAAAAAGAAAAAATTAATTAATTATTAACTCAATTGATTTTATGCTTGCTCATTTATAGAAAATTGATATTTCTTTATTTACATTAAAATTTAAAATTTTAAAAGCAATAAAATAAATTAAGAAAAGATTTATATGAATTCTTAAATAATATAGTAAACCTTTTAAAACAAAATTTACTTTTAATAAAATTTATCTAGGAAATTTAAAATTATTTATTATTAATTAAAATGAAAATTATAAATTATTATTCAATTTAATTATTTATTTTTAAGGTTTTACCATTTCAATTCAAGTATTTTATTAATAAAAATTTATAATTTGAAAAAAAACACCAATCATCTTCATTTACAAGAAAAACCCTAACACCCTTGCCTTTCTCTCAGAACCGCCCAAAACCCTCACACCCTTAACAACCTTCATGAGACATTGAAGGTTTAGGACAATAGCTGCCTGAAGCCATGGGAGGGTCTCGAGTTCAAGTTAATAAAACTCACAAGTCTCGCTTCTCTTCCAAGTCTTCTCGCAACCTTCACAAAACTTCTCTCAAAGGTTGCTCTTTTATACTCTTTTTTGTTCAAGTTTTCATTTTTTTTTTGTTCAAGATTGATAAAAGAAACTCTTTTTTCTTTTAAATTGGTGTTAGAGAAGCATACAATTGGGAAATCGGATCGTAATGTCTTCAAAGGGGCGAAGGCTGCTCGAAATCAACGCAACAAGATGGTGATCTTTTGGGATTTTTTTGTTTTCGTTTTAATTTTAATTAAGACTCGCACTCAAGATTGTTCCGATGTTGTAGTTGAGAGATCAGAAAAGGGCTGCCGTTTTGAAAGAGAAAAGGGCTTCCAGTGCATCCACAAGCCCTCCTCGTGTCATTGTGAGTTCATCTTCTTTGTGTAATTTTTTTGAAAGATAAAAGAATTCATTCATTAAGCCGTAAAAGGGATCAATAAGTCTTTACAAAGCTGGATTAAGCAAGAATAAAAATAAGGTTTTTACAACATTTCTACGAAAAGTCGTAATTTCAAGATTCCATTGTCTTGTATTGAAAGAGCTCAGTTGTTCTTGCATGTGTTGAGCAACCAATCTTCTTTGTGTAATTGTGAGCCTTTTAGTATATTTTTGTTTGATTTTTCACGTTTTGCTTTGTGACAGGTTCTTTTTGCGCTGTCTGCATCTGTTAACCTCAATTCACTTGCTGAAGGTCTCTTAAAAATGTTATCTCCTGAAGCCACTGGAGCTTTGGGTGCCACTGTTGCTTCGTCGGAGTACAAGCTGAGAACAACAGTAGGTTGCTTAATCCTATGGCTTTTGTGAGCTTTGTAAGAGAATTTAGTGTTGTTTGGTATTATGAGGCAGATCAAAGATTTGAAACTATAAGGCTAAATATGAGCGATTTGGCTTGACTGGTGCTGTGGATTACATGCTCCGTATCTTTAACTTTATTAATAACTGATAGATGATTTGTGATTTAGGTTTTGAAAGCACCACATGGGGATTTATTGTCTTGTATGGAATTGGCTAAGGTATGAAAGTCTTGAGCAATTTTTTATTTTTTTAAGATTTGTACTAGACGTTGTTTCTTGTTGTTGAATGTGCCCTTGCTATCTGAATTTGTAGGTTGCTGATCTAATTGCTTTTGTGGCATCAGCAAACTCTGCATGCGAAGAAGGCAGTCCAAACTATGTCGATTCCTTTGGAAGTCAATGTCTTTCTGTGTTTAGATCCCTTGGCCTGCCTAGCACTGTTGTATTCATTCGTGTTAGTTCTTGATTGATGTACCTTCGTAAATTTTCAACTAGAAAAATGAATTCAAGTTTTTGGATTAGTTCAGGTGAAAATGTTCTTTTTCTCTTTCTTATTAGGACCTACCTACTGATCTTAAAAGAAGAAACGAGACAAAGAAGATGTGCAGTTCTTGTCTTGCTAATGAATTTACTGAGGATTGTAAGTTCTACCCAGCAGATACACAAGAAGATTTGCATAAGGTATTGAATGACCAAATATTGAATCCGTTTGGTATTATCCTTCATGCTCCTTTTTAAGATGAAGCAATGAAAGAAGTTTGGCACAATGTTAATCACCTTTTGGGCCTTGACATGTCTTCACTGATATATTGGTTGCAGTTCCTCTGGCTATTTAAAGAACAAAGGCTCACGGTGCCTCAGTGGAGAAATCAACGTCCTTACCTAATGTCACAAAAGGTGCTTATATTGCTTCTGCTCCATTTTGCTGTATTTGGGTAGTTTCAATTGCTAGTAACTCAACTTAGCTTAGCCTTATAGAAAAAAAGGATCGGATATTATTTATGTATGTTTAAGGAGATAAAATGGTTGTAAAAAAATTGTATGATTTATTGTGTTCTACTTTTTATGAATTTCCTCAATGGTGCCTTGCAAGTATGTGATAGGTAATGCATATTGGCTTTAAGTATACTATTAAACTTCTATTAATTCTTGTAAAATCCTTTATTAAATTATAGGTTGACATGGTAGCAGATGAGTGGAATTCAGGAAAATGTACCCTCCTCCTCACTGGCTATCTACATGCTCGAAGCCTCTGCGTGAATCAGCTGGTAATAAATTGAGCTTTTAGATAATTGTTGTTAGTTGGTTGATTTATTTGGCTCTCTGTCTGATTTCTTGGAATGTCAGGTGCACATATCTGGTGCTGGGGATTTCCAGCTGCAGAAGATTGAACTGCTAAAGGATCCATATCCCTTGAATTCGAGAAAACAACCAGATGCAATGGACTCTGATGATGTTCCTGACGTTCAGGTATTGGCTCTTGATTTGTTAGTAGAATGTCAATGGTGAAGTCATTCATTAAATGGTGAAGTCATTCATTAAATAATCTACTATCAGTGAGATTGATTGTTGCATTATGATGCTGTATGCATCTAACTGTAGGAGTGGGGATACTGATTTGCATTGAATCAGCGAATCTTTCTTAACAATGTTTTATGAGCCTTGATTACAACTTCCAGTTGTTGATGTATGTTTGACCCTTGCACTGGAATGCAAAGATTAGATTTCACAAGCATTATAGTACGCATAATAGATTTACCTTTCCTTGCACATTTTGTGCCTTTTGAATCTGTGTATGTGCATTCGGTTTCATTTTACTTCTTTTTTGGGTCTTTTGGTGTCATTATCAATCATAAATGCACTATTTGGTGTAGAAATGAATTGTTGTATATCACTTCATTTTGTTAATTACTACAGGTTGTTCGTTCTCTGCACCCTGATCCTTTGACACAAGAGCCCTTAGTTGTTGAAAATGTACCAGACCCTCTTGCTGGAGAACAGGTTAGATTAGGAAGTATCTGTTGGTTATGGATTGCAATTAGCTTGATGCCATTAAACATACTTCTTTTTTTGTCCCCCTTCATTTAGACTTGGCCAACTGAAGCTGAAATGATGGAAGCTGCTACAACTCAAAAACAAAAACAGATTAGGAAAAGGAAAGTTCCTCAAGGTACTTCAGAATATCAGGTGTGTATGTAACGTAAATTCTGTCAAATAGACAATTTTTTTTGAATTGATGGCTTGCTGATATGCTTCGAGTCCTTGTTAATCCACTGAGTTATATTTGTTCAGGCTGCTTGGATTGTGGATGATACAGATGAGGATGTTTCAGACAGTGATAGTGAAGCCAATGATGGTATGGTTCTGGATGAAACAGAAATGATTCCTGGTCCAGATAGCCCAAACAACTCAGACATTGATGATGGTCAAGTTTCCCTAAATCTTAGGGACGATGAAGAAACTGACAATGATTCGGTGATGATGGTCTGTTTCAAACAAGGCATACTTGTCAAGTCCTGTTTAGATATGTTTAGAAGTTAAATGGCTTGCTTTACCGTGCAGGAAGGTGAAAGCTTAACAAGGGAACAAATAGAAGATGATATTAAAAGGATTAAAGAGCAGCATGCTGAAGATGAGGGTATCAAACACTGTTTCCATTTCACTTTTTTGAGATCTGTTGCATTTAGTTCTTAGGTGTAATCCACCTCTAACTCCCACCCTGCCCTTTTTAGCTCTTCTTCTTTCTTTTTAATCTTCTTCCCCCTCAACATAAAAAGGATAGGCACAGTTTTGGGCTCCTTAGTTTTTGGCCCACAGTTTTACTTTTAGATGTTTTTCTCTAGGGTCGTTGAAAACTTGGTTCTGTAATTGATCTCTTCGTATTTATCTTTTCAGAATTTCCGGATGAAGTGGATACTCCATTGGATATTCCTGCTAGAAGGCGTTTTGCCAAGTATAGAGGTCTCAAATCATTCAGGACTTCTTCCTGGGATCCAAAGGTAATAATATTGTGTTCTTGTACTTGCATGCGGTTTTACATGAGAGCATTGATAACGTCAAGAAGTTTCTTTTCGATGTCAGGAGTCTCTCCCTGCAGAATATGCCAGAATATTTGCATTTGATAACTTTCCAAGAACACAAAAACTTGTCCTTTCCAAAGCCTTGAAAATGGGTGAAGAGAACAGAGATGACTGTGTAACAGCAGGCCAATATATAAGACTTCATATTAAAGATGTGCCTAATTCCGTTTCTTCCAAGTTGTGTGCTCTGGCAGTGACAAGACCTATAATAGCATCTGGGCTTTTGCAGCATGAATCAAAGATGTCTGTTCTTCACTTTAGGTGTGGAAAATTTATTTTAACCCTAATATGCAATCCTGGTTTTTGGAGAATAATATCCTGAGATTTTGTTTCACAAATCATGATATAGTTCGTAATGTTTTTGCAGCATAAAGAAGCATGATAACTATGAAGCTCCTATTAAAGCCAAAGAAGAACTGATATTTCATGTTGGTTTTCGACAGTTTATTGCTAGGTAGTGATAACTTTTCACAAGCAATTTTGATCTTGTAATGAGAAGATCTCTGACATTAGGTTTTGCAGGCCAATATTTTCAACTGATAATATGAATTCAGACAAGAGCAAAATGGAGAGATTCCTGCACGCAGGCCGTTTCTCCATAGCATCAATCTATGCTCCAGTTTCTTTTCCTCCACTTCCTCTGGTTGTTCTAAAGAGTACTGAAGGAGGTGCTCCACCAGCAGTTGCTGCTACTGGTTCCTTGAGAAGCATTGATCCTGACAGGATAATGTTGAAGAAAATTATATTGACTGGGTATGAGATCTTAACCTTTAACTGAAAGTTTTTGATGGATTCATTGAGCTTCTCCTACATTCCTGTTTTCCTTATTGAGACGCTCTTTCATGCTGGATCAAGTCTTTCCGGAAATCTTTAGTTTCCTTGTTAATGTTGATATTTACGGAACACCTATCCTATTTCAGTTACCCACAGCGTGTGTCAAAACTGAAAGCCACTGTAAGATATATGTTTCATCACCCTGAGGATATAAGATGGTTCAAAGTAAGTGAATCTCTTTAATGTGAATAGTATGGAGTTGAAAGAATAACCGTAAAAGGAATGAATTAATTGATGCACCTATTTGCTACAGCCTGTTGAAGTATGGACAAAGTGTGGTCGGCGTGGTCGCATCAAGGAACCTGTTGGTACACATGGTATGTTGCTTTCATTGTGCATTGGTGTTACCAGGGTATCGGTTGCAATTTTCATCTTCTGGATTCATAAACGATGATGTAGTTTAAGTTTCCATTGACTATGCCATTTTCTTATCAAATTAGGACTCAAAACTTACCTCCTGCATTACGTCTTTCTAGAGCATAGGGAAAGTTATGGCAAACACTAGTTAGTATATGGTGTCTAATCATGAATTGTGGTTTTGGAAGTTAATTTAGGACTATGAAACAGAGAAGATCAGGCTCCAAATATTTATGCATTTTGTGTTATTATGTGATGTATGAGCTTCTAAGTTGCAAGTTATCAAAAACTTTTCCCTTGTTTGTCAGGGGCGATGAAATGTGTTTTCAACAGCGTCGTCCAGCAGCATGACACAGTATGCATGAGTTTGTATAAACGGGCGTATCCCAAGTGGCCAGAGCATCGATTTCCGCTTCTCGATACTTGATCAGGGAATGGCTGTTGCTGCTCCATGTTAACACAGTACAGCCACAGTTTTCTCTTTGTGGGAATGAAGCTCTGGTTCAGATTGTCTATTCGGTTTGTGAATCTACTGGGATAGGAAGCCACAAGCAGTGACCTACACACCTGGCTAAAAAGTTTGTCTTTTTAGATTCATACCATTTTTGACTGGTTAAAAGAATGAATCTTTTTGGAGAGGTGAAATGATTGTTTGTTACTAATATCAAATATGCTCAATGCAAATTCAATCTCTTCTTCTTGGTCGAGTCTCTTTTGTTTGATCTTGGACAGGGATGAGTTTCTTAAGTTCTTATGAGGAAGAACTTGCAATGTCATCTTTTCATATTGTTCTATAAAATTTGTTATGAAATACTACTGCCCTTGAGAAAATATATAAAAGATGATGATAAGTGATGCAATTTTATGTTTTTTTAATCATTTTATATAAATATTTAGGTGTCCCATTCAATTATATATATATTTTTTATTAAATATTTAAGCATTTCAAGCATAAGGTCATTATTTATTTTTTATTAAATATGGATAATTTTCTCCAGCTGTCATTTTTAACTTTGTCAAATATAAGACATGTAATGGATATGATCTGCAGATTTTAAGTTAGAATTGGACTTGATTCAAGTTGCAGGTTCTAAGTTCAGAGGACTCAATTCAATTTAACTTGACTTAGAAATTAAAGTGACTGAAAATCTAAAATCTGAGATTGAAACATATAAAAAGATCTGGTTCAGAAAAATCCTAAACCATAAATTTCCTATATGTCATATTCACAATAATCCAGTCTATCTTTTCTAGCTTTCCCATCAAATTTCTTTGCCTTTCCTTTGATGTTGAACTTTTGATCTTCCTGCATCCTCTCTGAATCTTTAACCTTTAGCTTCGTGGATGCTTATGTTGATCGAACTGTTTGTCTCCTTATCTGAAGTGGTCCACCAATTGAAGTGTACCCTTCTTGAGTCATTCAATTCCATCTATCAGGAATCTTTCCCTTTTCAAGCATTTAGTTTCACATCCTTTCCTGAATATGCTTTCTTTATTCATTTATAAACAATTAAGAAATCAGATTTTTTTTCTTGAAATATGCTTGAGCTTAGCTATATTTTGTATCCACTTGTAGGAATATCCAAAGGCACTAAAAGGGATCTGTTCATAGTGGTTGTGTGGTCAGTGTCAAGCCAACACTATATTTACATTCTCATCCACAAGTTGATGACGCTCTATGAACTGGCACCTTTCACTAAAAAAGTTAATAATTCCATGTATATATATTAAGTAATATTACTATTAATTTAGATTTAATGTCCAATCTAATGATAAGTTGAAGAAATCAAGAAAAGTGCATATAGATAAGTACAAGAAGTTTAGGTTGTGGATTATGCATATGTTCTTATATTCATATTGGATAAACCATCGTAAGCACGCATTAACTTGTTAATTATATGTTTCGAGTAAGTTATTTGATCAACCATTGACTCAAAAATAAATAACAAACTCGATTCAAGTGATCGATAGCAAACTCTAGGCAATTTGGACAGGCAGGACTGCTATCGGGTTCTGGAAAAGTTCCATTACATATAAAGGACAATCTGAAACCTGTGATCATTAGAAGGCACATTGAAGGGAAGATGTAATAAATTAAGCAGAAGTACATACTACAATCGATCAATTTTTACATATTACGATTGATCATAGTAATAGGGTTACAATAACAATCCATTCATGTGGTTTCCAACAATATTGCAAGCACTGATGAAATCTTTGCTTAGTGAGGGGACATCGTTGTGAATCTGCAGAACCATGGTCAAGTTAAAACCGTGAACCATCGAAGAGGCCTGGCAGATTCAGGCCAGAACAGTAATCAGAGAAACAGTCCACTTGTGTGGTTTCCATCAATATTGGAATCACTGGTCAAATCTTATTATTGAGCAGTAAGATGAGATAGTTGAGAATCTGCAGAAATATGGTCAAGTAAAAAACTATAAACCATCGAAGAAACCTGGCAGATTCAGGCGAGAACAGTGCTCAGAGGACTTGGATTCACCGAAGCATAAGAAAGAAGCTCCTCGTCCTTCTCTAGTATGGCGATTTCTTCTTCATCTAAACACAACCAAGCTTCTATTCCTCTGTCCGTTCTTGTGTCTATAAGAACTATCAGATTGTACACCGAAGCTTCACATTTGTCAGGACCAGCAAAAGTTGCCCATATAGGCTTTCCATATCCAAAATCAAGATCATATAGTCCACAGTTACACCAACTTGAAAACTCAAGATGATTGAATCCATCAGAGAATTCAGGACCTGATAATTCAGCTTTCTTGTCTTTAATTATCTGATTCAGATTAAGCCAACCT
>JAOQMP010000006.1:507555-519068 GCA_027563575.1 Erythroxylum pedicellare
CTTTATTTTCTCCTACATATACTTCTACTCGATTATCCTCCTTCCTATCCATAAGAGCAATCGAGTACAAGAGGTATGTCTCATCTTCATCACTGGAACCCATGGAAAGAGCTAACATAGGTTTTCCAAATCCAAAGTTGATCTCGTAGAGGCCAAAATTACACCAACTTGTAACCAAAAGATGATTCACACCACCACTTGATGATATTACATTATCAATCTTCGAGTTTGTTTCCACAACGTACCTGCAAATTGTAGAACCTTCCTTGTCCTTGCAAATTCTTGACGAACTCACCATCAAATCTCGCTACTTTTCTCTCACTGAACGTGCCAAGCTATTCATATTTGTTCTCTCGGGTTTGCATAGCAAGATCGCATTCAAACAGTAATTCCCCGTTGTTGCCTTTGGAAATGGCGATGAAGCTCGTCGGCGTAAGTTCACAACGTGGTTAACAACCACGCCGTCTGTCCATTCCTATTTAAAAACTAGCACGATGCATTTGATGAGACAACCTCAGTACTCATAGGTTGTGTCAATCCTAATCTGATTGCTTCAGACTTGAGTTTGACAATTAAAAAAATCAAAAACAAAGCATCAAAAACAGTCCTTTCCTTTTCTGATAAATCGACTAAAAAAGCCTGAAACAGTAGCCTCAAATTGATATGGATGAAACTCAAGGAAAAGGGTTGAAGCATTAAAATCAGGACATATAGTGTTCTAATCACCAGAGTTTTGTGCCATTTTAGCCCATCCTTCAAGCAAGGAACTCATAGCAATTCCATCAGCAATCACATGAGAAACAAAAACTCCAATAACAAACCCACCATATGCGAAGGTGGTTTCCTAAACCATCAAAAGATGGGATCTTGGAGACAATTCATTCCAACTAAACTTGCATGGAAACAACTTGAGTAACAATGTAGGATGTTAAGTATATGACTTAAACTTATCTTCATCAACATTAAATGATTTGTTTGAGTATATGACTCAACCTCTTCTTCATCAACAATAAATTAGTTTATGGTAGGGCAAAGGTGGTGAGAGGTTGAGCATTGTAAATACATCCTAAGCCCCTCATTTTTCATACATACAACATTAAGAAACTTGTAAAAATTTAAGAGTTTATCTTCACCATATTATCTCAAATTTGTATTCACTTTTATTTTACGGGAAAGTTTTATTTTGTGGGATTATATGCAAAATTTATATCCTCATTGTGCTTAGAAGATTTACTTTGACCTCTTCTCTGTTATGGTGATTTTTTAGCTCATTGTCATCCATGGAAATAGCCAACTTGGGTGAACCACATAAATCATTGTGTTTTATATTTATTACTATTCTTACGGAAATTTATTTCACTTATCGCTCATCTTGATCTTGATACTGCTTCCACTATCACCTTATATCATAACAAGTGGTATCATAGCTACGGTTCAAGATGTCTAATGTTACAAAATTTGATATTAAGAAGTTTGATGGCAAGATTAGTTTTTCCATTTAAAGGTCCAAATGAAGGTCGTTCTCACCCAGAATGGATTGAAGAAGGCTCTAGATGGGAAATCAAAGAAACCTGATTTGATGATTGATAAGTACTGGGAGGAGTTAGATGAAAAGGTACTTTCGATGATCTAACTCTGTCTCTGCAAGGAGGTGCTTTGTGACGTGTTCTATGAAACCACAATGGCTGAACTTTAGTTGAAGCTCGAGTCCCTATACATGACCAAGAGTCTAGTGAACAAACTTAGTCTCAGAGAGCGTTTGTACACGTTTCGTATGGTAGAAGATACTCCCATTCAATCTCATCTTGATGAGTTCAATTCAAGTATTATAGACCTAGAAAATTTAGATGTTATAGTTGATGATGAGGACGTGGTTGTTTTATTGGTTTTCTCTTTGCCATCTACCTATAAACACTTCAAGGAGATTATGTTATATGGAAATAATGATACGTTGTCTTTTGAGGATGTCAAGCCCAACTTATAGTCTAAGGAAAATTTTGACCTTGAGGTTCATTTAGATCATAAAGCCAAGGGCTTGTCTATAGAGATAGAACGATTAAAAAAGGGACTACAAGTAAAAAGAAATCTCAGTCAACATCTAGGGGACGTAATTCTAAGACCTGTCGATATTGCAAGAAAATTGGGAATGATATTTCTGAGTGTTATAAATTGAAAAATAAAAAGGAGAGAGATGAAAAGGAAAGCAATCTCAAAAATTGACTACTGAAGTTGGTGTTGCTAACATTGAGTTTGATGGTGATATATTGTCGATTCTCTCTTTTGAAAAAGGAATACAATTGAGTGGATTTTAGATTCTAATTATACCTACCACATGTCTTCTCACAGAGATTGGTTCTCCACCTATGATCATATTGACCGTGGAGTTGTCTCGATGGGAAATGATGCTCAATACAAGGTTGTTGGCATAGGTAATGTACAAATCAAGATCCACGATGTTTGCATCAGGACATTAACCAATGTGCGACATATTCTTGATTTAAAATGTAACTTGATTTCCTTAGGCACCCTTAAGTCACTTGGGTATAAGTATTCAGTTTAAAGTATTTAAAGGTGCCCTGGTCATTATGAAAGGAAATAGGCTTGGTAGCCTTTACATCTTGCAAGGTTCGACTGTTACAAGTTCAGCCATTATGTCCACATCTTCATTGTTTGATAGTGATCTCACTCGTCTATGAAATATACGCCTAGGCCATATGAGTGAGAAAGGTATGAATTTGCTAAGCAAGAAATGTATTTTTGGTGCTGGTACGAGTAAATTGAAATTTTGTGAGCATTTTGTCCTTGGTAAACAGAAAAAGGTTAGCTTCTCCATTACTACATATCGTACCAAAGTTGTTCTTGATTACATTCATTTAGATCTTTTGGGACCTTCTAAAGTTCCCTCTATTGGAGAGAAACGTTATATGATGACCTTGATTGATGACTTTTCCCCAAGGTTTGGGTTTATTTCTTGAGGCATAAAAATGAAGCTTTTCTTACTTTTAAGAAGTGGAACGCCCATGTTGAGAACCAAACTAGGAAAAAGGTGAAGGAGCTCAAAACAGACAATGGATTAGAGTTTTGTGAAACAAATTTCAATGAATTATGCGCTCAAGTTGGAATTGCTAGACACAAGACATTGGTTGGTAAGCCTAGCAGAACAATGTTGCGGAATAAATAACAAGACTCTACTTGAGAGAGCTCGTTGTATGCTCTCTACTATTAGATTATGGCAACAATGATCTTTGGTGTGAAGCTGTTTCTATAGCATGTTATTTAGCCAATCGCTCCCTACATTCATCTCTTGATTTCAGAATTCCAGAGGAAGTTTTTAAGAGTTTTTGGATGTCCTGCTTATGCATATATTAATGACGGTAAACTAGCACCTAGAGATAAAAAGCGCATATTTCTTAGTTATGTTTTTTAATCAAAAGGATATCATTTATGATGTACTAACCACCCTGAGTCAAGCAAAGTCATTCTTAGCAGAGATGTGACATTTAATGAAAATGCTTTACTTTCTTCTGGAAAAAGATTTTGGTTCTTTTACTGGTACATGTGGTGAGCAGGATGCCAGTGAGAAGGTGGAGTTAGAGGTGAGATCCCAATATCGATGGTCCTAGTTCCTCTGCTACTCAGTCTAGTGATGTTGATGACATTCATGACATCTCTAATACCACTACTCTTATTCCGCCTCAACAGGAGCATTCTATTGTCCAAGATTGTCCAAGGAGAATTATCCAGAAGCCTGCTAGATACACTGACAATGATGACCACTTGATTGCTTATGCACTCTCAATTGCATAAGAAATTCCTTAAGGTATTAAACCTTCCTCTTATTCTGAAGTTATTTCTTGTGCTGATTAATCTAAATGGCTAGTGGCAATGAATGAAAAAATTAAAAGTCTCCATAAGAACAATACTTGGGATTTATGTGAGCTTCTTAAAGGCAAGCGACCATTGAGTTGTAAATGGATTTACAAGAAGAAAGATGGCACCCCCAGGGTTGAAGAAGCAAGGTGAAAAGCACATTTGGTTGTTCTTGATTTTGAACAAAAGGAAGGTATCGACTTTAATGAAATTTTCTCTCTTATTGTTTGGCATACCTCCATTCGTGTGCTTTTTGCTTTTGTTGCTATATTTAATTTAGAGTTGGAGCAACTTCATGTGAAAACTAATTTTCTACATGGAGAACTAGAATAAGAGATCTTATGAAGCACCTTGAGGATTTTGTTGTTCCTGGTAAGGAGCATTATGTTTGTCGCTTGAAGAAATCTCTTTATGGGCTTAAGCAAGCTCTAAGATAGTTGTACAAAATATTTGATGCCTATATGATCAGGCAAGCCTTTACTAGATGCCAATATGATAATTGCATCTATTTTTGACATTATACAGATGGGTCTTTTATGTACTTATTGCTATATGTCGATGATATGCTTATTGCTTCTCATGATAAGTCTTTAATCGACAATTTGAAATCTCAACTTAGTAAGAGTTTGAAATGAAAGACCTTGGTGTGGTAAAAAAGATTCTCGGCATGAAGATACAAAGGGATCGACAAACTAGGAAGTTGTTTTTGTCTCAAAAGAACTATATATAGAAAATTCTTGACAAATTTAATATGGGCTCTTATAAGCCCATCTTGACGCCTTTTGCGGCTCATTTCAAGTTGCCATATGATCTTTGTCCAAAGACAGAAGAAGAAATAGAACTTATATAACACGTTCCATATTTTAGTGTTGTTGGTAGTCTTATGTATGCCATGGTTTGCACTAGACCTGATTTAACATATGTGGTTAGCATGGGGAGCCGTTTTATGCACAATCCTTGCAAGGTCCATTGGGATGCTATCAAATGGATCCTTCGATATTTGAAAGGTTCTTCTAATCTTAGCTTGATGCTTGATAGAACCAAGACAACGTCTAACAATGTTATCGATTTTTTGGACTCTGATTATGGTGGTGACTTCAATAGACGGAGGTCCCTCTCTAGTTACATCTTCGCTTTGTGTTTCGGTGCTATCAGTTGGAAAGCATCACTGCAATCAATAACGGCTTCGTCTACTACAAAAGTAGAGTACATTGCAACATCTTATTACCTTTCAGGGTTTTACTTGGCGAAGAGTAACTCGTCGAATTTGAGTCAAGGTAGAAATTGTTGAGTATATGACTCAAATTCTTCTTCATCAACAATAAATTAGCTTCTGGTGTAAGAAAAACGTGGCGAGATGGTAAGCATTATAAATACAGCTTAAGCCCCTCCATATTTTATGCATGCAACACTAAGAAAATTACAAAATTTTGAGAGTTTATCTTCATCATATTAGCTCAAATTTGTATTCAGTTTTATTCTAGGAGAGAGTTGTTTTTTGTGGGATTATACACAAAATTTATATCTTTATTGTGCTTAGAAGATTTAATTTGTAATCTTCTTTATTATAGGCAATTTTTCACTCGTGTCATTTTTGAAAGTAATCAAATTTGAGTGAACCACGTAAATCTTTGTGTATCATATTTATTGCTATTCTTGCCCTGGATCTTTGATCTTGCTTCCGCTATTGCCTTATAGGATGGTCAGGTTTGTTAAGGAAGTCGGAAATACTGAGGTTCACTCTAGCCTACACATAATAAGCTTCTTCATCGTCACAGTCGATGGATTTCCCTGCAAATGGGTAAAACCGAGCCAAGGTTTCTGACAAGGATTTTCTTAGAATTAGCGATCTTTGGAAGACAGGATCTGGGTTGTGGTTCTTAGGATAGAAGCGTACTAAAGGGGCATAATAATTGGCATGAACTCACCTAACAGAGAGAGCTTGCAAGTTTTGAGGTGGTCAAGTGTTGGAGAAGAGGGTTTGACGAAATCTTTGGAAAAGATTTCAACTTCCATCTCAAATTCAATGCTTCTCTTCAAAGTGATTGATACACCATCTCTCGACCTTTCAACACAGCTTTTTATGGTTGTTCTGACTTCTGCGTAACAACTGATTCCGACAAAATCACAGATGGAGGAAAAGAATATTACTTCAAAAAATATCTTTATAATTTAATTTATTTTAAATTATTCATATTATTTCATGTTTTAAAAAAACTCCCATCCTTATTGTAAAATCACGTGCTATTAAGTTACTCTCAAGTCCCTAAACTTGATTGTTCCCAACTTCGAGGAACAGATCATTGATAAAGTGGAAATTCACATCATTGTCCGAAGTTGGATATGTTACCTTGTCTCACTTTGTAACTATTCTGTCCTGTGAAGCCAATGTAAAATATTATGCAAAACATAATAGCAATTTCTTCCAATTCATCATTTCGCCTGCTGATACTAATAAGATCACCAGTGCTCCAAAGCTCCGGTGCTAGTATCTACTATATTTTGGCACTTACAATGAATATTGTTAGATATTTTCTCCAGGGGGTAACTCAGCGAGCTTTGGAGGTGTTCCGAGCACCCGTTCCATGTCGAAACGAACTTCTATGTTGCGGATGCTGTACCCGACCACCATCAGCCAGTAAAGAAGCTTGGCAAGCTCAGGTGCAGTAGTCTCTGTTACAGTTGCCTGCAACCAGAAGAGAATGTCAAAAATGGCAAGATAAATGATTCCCAACTGAATACTTGACAAAAACCTGGTACTAATATATTACATTCATTCGCCTAGCACAGAAAGTCAGAAACCCCAGGAAATGCAAGCATGGCAGCATAGTTTTCAAATCCGAGTACAATTATCTCAATTCCAGGAGTGTGGTTAGGACACTTATGCAAATAGATCACGGTAACAATACCGAACCACCGAAGGCCACAGTTCAGTATGACGACCATAACCAATTTAAGGAAATATGCTGCTGATAAGTACATCGAACAAACAAAGAAAATTGTGCTCAACTAACGGCTAACCTTCATTTTGTCGGGATCTGAAACAACCAGGAGACGCTTAATGAATGTGTTCATAGCAAGCACGACGTCTTCTCCAGCACTACTTGTCAACTCCTACAGCAACACAAGCATGAACAATGTGAAGTTAACATATGAAAATCAAGCACGGTACCACTAAACCTAGCAAAGAGACACTCTGAAACAATAAGGTATCGGTGATTACAACACCAAATGATGTTTTCACATTGTTATCGAGACACATAATCTCATTCTCTGTTAGGAATAATGGTCACAAAGGAGGAGAGTGGTTAGTTTATAAAAGGAAGAAGAAGACAGGCTGTAAGCAGTAGTGAGATAGCCAGATATCAATATATTTTAGTGATTCAGGTTGTTAGCAGGAGATACCTATTCCATAGAAGTTTGTTAGGATAAGTAGATATAAAATAATAGTCTATGGGGGAAGTGGTGTAGGCTTTTAGATTGGAAATAATTCTTGGAAGATTTCCTGAGACTGTAAGGGGGTTTTCCCTTGTGAAGAAGGTTCTTCCTTCTGGTTTCGGAATAATACTGAGCTATTGCTCTCTACCTAGTGCTATTTAACACACGGGCACATTAAGTTGAATTGTTACCTAACATTCTCTTTTTATGTTAAAACTAGATCAGAAATAGGTGCTTTCTTAAATGAAAATCAAGACAACTAGCCACCATTTGGCCATTAGGAAACTTTCTATAGGTAAGCTAAACCAGAGACTGAAAGATGACGAGCAGAAAATTGCATGAAACTCTCTTTACCTTCAGATTTTGGGGCTCAAGGGATTTGAGATATTCTAACAATTCATTTGGTCCACTTGCCAATGTTCTACCAACTTGACGATTCAATTCTTCAATCTCAGCTTCAAGTAATTCAATGTATCTTACAGCATCCATTCTCTCAGGACCTGAAACATCATTCCATCTAATTACTTCTCCTGACACATTCTTCTGAGTACCAGGTGCATAATCTGGTTTATCCTGTAATAGTCAGTGAAGCTAGTTATGTACAGCGAAACAAAAAACTAAGAATGAAACTTAAAACCTTCTACACCAATTTGCAGAAAGTTCTTTGTCAAAACGTTGCACAGAAACCATGGGAAGGAAAGATCAACGAATAATTACCTTCTTCTCTACTACTTCCGGGAGAGCAACCTGCTCCAAGCTTTGTTGCAATTCCAGGCGATATTGAGCATTCTTAAACATATATCCCGTCATCAAAACACTATACATCAGCTGAGCAAGATTTTCAGCCACCTAAAACAGAACACCATATGATCATTGTAACAGAAACATAATCTCCAGCCCTTTGAAATAAAGCACAAGTCCAGATCGAATGACACCATGGAAGCTCAATCAACTTACAGTAGTAACCGTTACTGCAAAAAATTGTGGGGGGAGTGTCCCAATCATATTGGTTACTGTTTGCCGCATTGCATCAACCACCTAAACAAAGTAAATTAGAATCAGAGACTTGCCTCTACAACTATAAATTAAGAAAGGAAAATTTGCAAAACCTGTTGAGGTGCTCTCTTCACAAAAAGCTCCATAAACTCTGGTTGCACATTCTTGACATACTCCAACAGAATTTCCCTCCTGCTATTTGGCTGTTGTTTCAAAAAATAAGCTTCAAAATCACTAATCTAGCTTAAGCCTGCTAAAATCAAGTATAGAACCAAATCCTCCAGATAGAGAAAGCTCGACAATTACTTAGAAACTCCTATTCCATTTAGCTTTACAATATCAAAAAGGAAAATAAGCTAAATAGATAATGAGAAATAAGCAAAAAAAACAGATAAGTGAACTACCACAGCGCCATTAGGAGGCTTGGAATCATCAGAAGGCCCCTCCTTGGAAGAATCATAAGCTCTAACTCTAAAACCCAACTTTGCTTTCCGACAATAAATGTTCCTGTTTCTTCGGAAACTTGTCGAAAAACTCAATTGAAGCCGGCATGGCGCAACATTTGCATAATTATGAGAAGAAGAAGAAGATGGTAACAATTTCGATATAAACAAGGAAGGTTTCACACTCAACGAATTCATCTGGGACTCCTTCCAAATTAGCTCCTATCCAAAAAAATGAACTTTTGAAAAGTGGAAGCACAAAACTGAGATAAACTCTTGTATTGTACGCCTAAACGGAAGCCATTAAAGAGAAACTGAAAGCGAAACAGAGAGAGTGAGTGAGCTCGCGGTGGTGTGAGACTTGACAGAAGTCCCAGAGATGAGGGTTTTGCTTCCGTTCGCTCGCAGGATGTGCAATTGGGTTCCACCGCAATGATGTAGTCTCCTCCGCATATGATCGATTGTTCCGATTCCATGGTCGTCATGGACTCCCCCAAAAATGGCAGGCTTTTGAGTAAGTTGGTTAAGGGCTTTGTGGCGATTCGATTGGGTCCATAAGAATTCAACTTGACTTTTTTTTCCACCTTTGACTTAATATTAAATTATGTCAACAAGTTAGATTTATTTCTTGTGCATTTAAATTTTAAAATAATTATTTGAAACCCAAAATATTTAAATATTTAAAGTTATGAAGGCAATCTGATTTTTATAATGATAATTAAAAATATAATTTTTTTAAAATTAAATTAAATTGAGTTAAATTTAACTGAAATTTTAATTTCAATTCCAAATTAATTTTTATAATACAAACAAAAAGACGTTTGTAATACTAATCATAATTTATACTTTTAAAACTTATAAATAAACTCGGGTTTATTAGTCTCAAATCTATTTTTTGGATCGGAATTGAACCTAAAACTTCTTATTACCAATTCTAATCTAGGTTTTCAAAACCTATACAGCTTAAGTACTTATAATCATTAAAGAGAGATCGAATAAAATGAAAAATTTTGAATTATGATTGAAAATATTATTCTTATTTATTAAAAATTTTAATTTTAATTTTTAAAAAATAATAATTTATTTTAATTTATAAGAATTTATTAATTTACACAAATTTAATAAACTGATTAATTTTTAATAACAAGAGTTATTAAATAAATTGAACCAAAAAGTTTAAAATCGAACATAAAAATTGAACGATTTAACATTTTTAGGTTGAATCAGTTAAATCGGTTAAATTTTTTAATCATTCAGCCAAATCATGATTTAGCATTTGAAATTTATTATAAGGTCTCCTTCAATTACTTAATCATATGCCTTAGAATTTTCAACTAATAAGAATGATTAGATTATTTAAATTTATTTTCTTAAATTTAAATCATTAACTTATTAAATGATATATCTAAAATAGTAAATTGCTTTAATTAGATTTAAAATCAATATCTCAAGTTTGATTTGAATGAGTTGAATTCAAATTCAAATTTATATTGGAAGTAAGTTTAGGCTATAATAAAATGGAACTGGATTCAAATATGCAAACTGCAACACCCTATACTCGATAATGGAATCAGCAAACTGAGTGTTACCATGTTTTTAAATACCTAATATTTCAAACTACAATATTTTCGATTAAAAACCTCATTATTCTAATAATTACTATTCACTTTACAAAAATTTAGATAGAGTTTCCTCTATATTTACTTAAAACCTCCTACAAGAAACTTCAATACACTTCTCATACAAGCTACTCAACTCTTCATCTTTATGTCAAAGTCCTTTACAAAATAACTTACCCGTTCTTCAATAGATTTCAACACATCTAAACTATATTTCATACATAACTTTCATGTATTCATATATAATTCACAATAAAATTATGTAAGATTCTTCACTTCTTTATGTGTACATGTCATAACCAAAAACAAAAATAACATTTTGCAGTACATCCACCTCTAAATCTTTCAAGATCCTCTATGTAACTCTTGTCTTGTAGTAGATCTACCACAGCTTTCTTCTAATTATCTTCAAAACTTACATGCAAAAAAAAAATCAACACGCTAAGCTATAGGCTTAGTGGTATTCAAACAATTATATTTCTCATTCAATTTTATTCATTCCACAATAACATGCATAACATATAATATTTTTCAAATATAAACATCTTTATTTATTTCTATGCATCAATAGGCATTTAAAATCAATCTATGAAATACAAGCATGTGTCTATTATAATAATTCATATCTAATTATACAATGATCAATAAATTGTACATTCAATCACTACTTCCATTTAAAGTTCTTTAATCATTAATCGTGCATCTGTTTATTTTATGTAAATGCCCCAAAGTAAAATCCAATGGAATTACATCACCAAGCCGAATAAATGGGATTTTAAAATACAAGATTAGGTTCTCGAAACCATACTATCCTTTATATATATATATATACATTTTATATTAGAATTGAGCTCTCAGAACTATGTAGTTCATAACATAAATCAAATATCTTACACTAAAATCGAGCTCTCGGAGCCATACAGTCCGACAACACATATCATGATGCAGTACTACTAGCTCCCTAACAAGCATGCCAATTTTATCACATTCTTCCAATTCATATCTATTTTACTATGGGCAAAACTAATTAAATTCCGTTGAAATTTAATGATAAACACTCATAATAACCAATTTAAGCTATTCCGTATTTGACCAAAACAAATGTTACTTCTTAATGTCATTTTTTCCTTTTGTTATTAGTTTTAAT